>CM052811.1:82495614-82538978 GCA_028533885.1 Nasua narica | reverse complement strand
GGAAACATTCCACTATTTTGGGTCATAATATTCACTATATGCTAGGGAAAAAACTTGCTCCAGTCTCCTAAATTCTGTGCCTGAGAACCACTGCTGCATATATATTTTTTATTTTGTATCGAACTGTTAATTGAAGCTTTAAAAGCATATATGAAATGTATAAATCTAAGATGTATAATAAAATGCACTGTAGACTCTATGAATGTGTTCTGGAAGCTTGATACTTGTTTTCATACTGTTAATCCCAGGTCTTTTCCTTGTCTAATCTCACACCACTTTGCTTAAATCCTGCCTTTGAAAGTACAGACAGCAAGGTTTCTTTTTTTTTTTTTTTAATTTATTTTTTTTAAAGACTTTACTTATTTATTTGAGAGAGAGAGAGAGAGAGATCGCAAGGAGGCAGAGAGGCAGGCAGAGAGAGAGGGGGAAGCAGGCTCCCCGCCGAGCAGAGAGCCCGATGCGGGGCTCGATCCCAGGACCCTGAGATCATGACCCGAGCTGAAGGCAGAGGCTTTAACCCACTGAGCCACCCAGGCGCCCTGCGAGGTTTCTTTAAAGGGGAAAAAGAACCTAATTCCAAGAGAAAGGCCATAAAACTAGGTCATGGGCCACCCATATAGTTTCATGTATAGTTTACTTGTAATAGCTGAAACTATCCAGTAAGTAAAAGAAGTGGCTAAAGAAAACCCCACAGAAACAATTACTAAAAAGCTTTTGTCTGTGAAAGGACTTAAGTACTCTGGTGGAGTTGAGGGTAAGAAACGTCTTTCATGTTCTCCTATGAGGGTAAACTTTTTTCCTTCATGCATTGCATGCTGACAGTGGCCAGAAAGTGGTGGTAGGAATTTACATTGGGAACCTGACCATTAATTTTTGTTCTTATGCAGCATAAACAGGACAGAATTATAGGAAGACCCTGAGTAGTCACTTATATTAGCATTTTGGCCTGCTTTCTTCTCACCCCTTGACTCTGTACTTAGCCAAAGGGTATCAAAATCAGAAATGTTCCTCCTGGCCAACCAGATAGACCTCAGTATTCCATGGTCAGGACCCATGTGACACCCAGCAGCTGGGGTGACACTGGTCCACAGCCTGAAGCACCAAGGCTGAACACAGGTGTGCCTTTGAACCTGGCTGTCCTAGCTGCCTCTGCCTCCAAACACTAGCTTACTTTTAAGATATAATTTAGTCCCATACTAATTCTTAAATTTTTATTTTAAAATATTTTAAATTTTAATAATTTTAATCTTTTTTAAAAATTATGTTTAATTTTTAAAATTCCTTTTATTATTTTATTGCTTTTTAAATTCCTTAGTATTTTTGTAAATTTAGTAAGTTTTATGCAATTAAATCTGCAAATACTAAATTTGCTAGTTGCCCTTCCAGGTGAAAAAATACTCTTGAAGAGGACAGTTCGAGTCAAATAGCTTGGGCAGTGAACAAAACAAGAAAAAATAGGCTTGAGAAATCAGGCCAGATTAAAGAAAATAATCAGATCCGTTAACTAAGGCAAATATTTTTTGCTTGAGGATATGAGCAATGTGTCAACAAACGTCAACGTTATCACTATGCTACTTAAAGTTTTCTTTTTTGGCATTATAGTTGGTTACCTTTAGGGTTTTTCACATGTTCTAAACTAAGCGTAAATTAAATGTATCTTGGATTACAGTAGCTACTTTCTGCTGTAACACACTAGGGCATGTTTATCGGTACTCCAGGTAGAGATGACTCCCTCATCCAGTAAGGTTGAGAAACACTCCAGCATTGCTCCTGGGGTTCATCTTGTAATGTATCCAAGGCTCTCAGAAGCTGAACTGTAAAGAGATTCAGTTAACAAGGTTCAACTCTTAATCTGGGGTTTCCCAAACTTACTTACTGCAGTAGGGGGCAATGTTTTTCACAGCACGCATTTTACTATTCTTTAAGCTATTAGAGAGCTCAACCAGTTGTTGGGGAAACTGATAATAAGAGTACCTGAAATTCAACTAAAACATCTTGGTAACAAAAAGACTTTGTTCAGAAATACAGTAACTATAAATTATTTCCCAACTAGTGTTTTCAAAAGCATGTAGTACCAGTGGCCACTGTTAAGAAGGTACAGATAGAGATTAAATTAATCCAAGCACACTCAATTCTACAAAGATTGAACGTGTTTAGGAAAGTGGCTGGGAATGAACATTTTATTGAGCAGTCACAATGTGTCAGGTATATTCCATTTCTAATGTAATCTTCAAAATGAGTTGACAGAAGCCCCTATGAATGAAGGAACATAAAGTTATAGATAATCAAGTGGCAGCTGGGAATGGAACTCGAGCCTGTGACTGAAGATGGGAAGAAGTTAGAGGTTTCAGGTGAGTGCACTAAGTATCTTTATGAAGAAGACAAGCATGAAAAAGCCACTTTAAAAGTTATTGTAGAATGTAACTTGAACACTTCTCAAAAAACACTTCCAAAAGTGCAGGACCACCTAAAATAGTTGAAAGCATTACCTCAATTAGATTTCCTAATGTGTGATGCAGACAAAAAAAGTATGGACTCAGATAAAGAAATCCAGCGGTTTAAAAAAGTTACTTGCAACCCCCCACTTCTCACTAACCCACGAGCATTTTAAAAATAATTCAAAAAGTAGCTATCAAAGACTCCAATAGTGAAATATACAAAAACTTACGGAGTCACAAGAGTTCTGAATGATTAATTTATAAAAATAATAAAACATTTATCAATATGAACAAGAACATCAGGATTCACTCTCATCAATGTCCTTATCTGGGTCTTGCTCGGCAGCCTCCTTTTCCTGTTGCTGTTTCTTCCAAAGTTTGGCCATGGCCAGGAGCTTGAGGTTGGGTTGGTTGGCAGCATCTTCTGGAAAGATGTAATCATAGTACTCTTCCCAGCCTGCATCAGACTATGGAATAAAAGTAAAACAAAAGATAAGCCAACACATGGCTGAAATATACTAGAGTTACTTTAAAGTGGAGAATTTTCACTGCAAAACCCCCGAGTTCAAATTCAACTTATGTTCATTTATAAAACAACATCAAAGCCCATCACAGGAAGAATAAAGGCTGGGCCTGCAAAATTGGGGTGAACAAGTAGCTGCTGGGTAACTGGGTGATGGATGTTAACAAGGGCACAGGATGTGTTGAGCACTGGGTGTTACATAAGACTGATGAATCATTGAGCTCTACCTCTGAAACAGTACACTATATGTTAATTAATTGAATAAAAAAGTAGCTGTTGGTATTGCTGCAAATGGAGCTCATGGGAGAGCTCAAAACCAGTGGAAAAAGATTCTAAAGATTAAAGCACAGATCCTCTATAGTCAACCAAGATACTATGTATCTCCACCTCCATCTTATAGTTTCGTAAGACTTTAAATTTTTAAAGACTTACTTAATACTTAGTAGTGAAGGCCATAAATCTGTGCACTATTATTCTGACTCTCTGCCCTTATAGGCCCACCTCAAATTGGTCACTGATTTGGCTTCCTAAACACTGCTGTAATTCCATCTTCCACCATCAGTTGCTCTGCTTACAATAGCCTCCCTACAGGTCCTCCTCCAATCTAAGCCCCTCCAGTATGCCTGCCTATGCCAACCACTGGGTCCTGTCATTTTGTGTGTAAGAGCCTTCCTGTAGCTTACAAAGTCTCTAGCTTGGGTCCTACCTAAAAGCTGAGTTTCGTTTCCTTCCAATCTGACCTCCTGCTTAATGCTCCAGAAATACCATGCTTCATATAAAGCATATATGACATGCTCATATGACATGCTCATTTCCTGCAATCAGCCACCTCCCAGAAGCCTTTGCCAATCGTCTCCCATCTCCACCCCTGGGTGGACTATACACCCTGCTCTGCATTTCCACGGTAGCCAGGTTGTCTGCTCCGATGCTCAGAGTGTACACATGGCACTTAGAAGTAGAAATTTCAAAGTCAGGTGCATTTCTGCTCATCTGACATGAGACGACCAGCCCCATGGGCTCAGTTCTTACCCCATCATCAGCCTGAACCTTTCTTCTCTTCTTGACTTTCTCTGGCATGAGTTTGTCTACTCTCTCCTTATCTGATACTGTTCCAAATTCATCTTCAAAGCTTCGCCATGATTCCAGCAACATAAGTCTCTCTTCCTTTTCTTCACAGTTCCTCATGGTTTTGTTAGCCTCTTCATAAATTTGTCTGCATTTAGCCAAACTTCCTTCTTTCCCTGAAGACAGCTCAAACTGTGCGAAGCTGATCCATACCTTAAGAAAAATTATTATAGAAACAAATTAACTACAGCATCCAGAAAATGATCATGTAATAATGGCAGCTTCTAGTTAATGACATCTGAACATACTGTGTTCATCTGTAGTATTTCAAAGAAGGTAATGATTATATGCTTCAATAATGCTGAAGCAGTCTGCTTCTATATCCAATTAGGTAATTGCAATAGTCTTAAAATCCTGAAAAAAGTTTAACTTTTTATTCAATCCTGTGATATTTAAGTTACTCCCTGCAGTATAAATATTGACCTGGTATAAACTTTATATTCCAAAGTCCTCTGAGACTCATGGCTCTTTTCTAAAAGCTGGAAAAGCATTAACACACACACACACACACACACACACACACACAAAATACTGAAACACTTTAAATACAAAAATATTTCCTTCAGGACTGCTGATTTAGGCAAAATCAAAGATAATCAACAGTGCAGGGTACCTTGACATGTTGTGTCCGCTGAAGCAATCTTCGGTAAAGGTTTCGTGTTCTCTCAGTTTCTTCTTGTTCAATTTCAAAATCAATATATGATTTCCAAAGCACCTAAGAAAGAGAACTTAGTAAGTCAGCCTTGACATTTAAAGAGCAACATGTCCCTATCCAAAGCCGAGCTTAACTACCATTCCAACCTAGGACATCCAGGAACTTAGGACTCTTATGAACAATGAAAGAACAGGCAGTATCTGGACACAATAAACTGGCATTTACAAGCTGGCCAAAACTTGGCTACCATTCTATGTTATGAGATAAAAGTCTTTGGATTCATTTTTGGATTCTCTTTCAGAGTTTTTCAATGCTGGACTTACCAAGAAAAGCTCAGAGACTTGCCAAGTCTCCCAAACACTGCCATGATCCTATCACATACAACTGACGTTGCTGGAAGAAGACATGCCTAGGTTAGCCAGAATATACTCTTACCTCTACTGTAAATTCCTTGATAGGACTGAGTTCACCTCAACAACTATTTGGTAAACAAACAGCAGTGCACCTACTAGGTACTGTCTGTCAGGGAACAAGGATGGAGTAACACGTGGCCTGGACGCCTGGAAGCTGATGCCAACTGACAAAACCATTATATATAAAGACCGGCCCTAATGCAGCTGGTGGGACCCAAGCCGTAAGATGCAGTTACAGTAGGGCAAGACTAACAAAAAGGCTGGGTGAGTTCAGTGGCTCTCAAACAGGTCCTAGCTGTGGTTTGGCGCCACTTGGTGGCTTATGTTTAAATAGGGAAGGGATAATTTAAGGTCCTAGGACAGGCCAGGGCAGTAGCAGTTTAATAGGAAAATAGCAGTTTAATTAATTAATAGAAATATGCTAGTTTAGATAGAGCTGCTTTTATTGACCTAATCTGGGAAACACTGCCAGGAGAATCTGCGGATGTGCAGTCTCAGACTTCAACCGCCCTGTTCTCTAGTCAGAGCTGCCTGCTACCTATTTCCTTGCCTGGCCATCCCTGTCCCATCCCTTTTAGTTAGACTTCGATTTGAAGAAAGGAGAAAGAGAGCCAGTCATCCTCCCCATTATATCCCAATTCATCCTGGTGTCATCATGGGGCTTTGCTGGGCTTTAGTATCCTACTAGAGGGCTGCTTCTCCCACTCCCATCCTTGTGTCCCCCCAATAATAAAGTACTAATCTGATTAGTGAAGACTGCAGGTGAGTTTATCTTTATACTTGAAAATGCACAACATGGAAATGGTCATCTAAAGCAATACTAAGGAAATATCTAAAAACATTCATCTCAAGACTCTCACCTCTGGCATGTCTAAGCGTGGCTGACTGATGGCTAACTCGTAGATTGCCCGCGCTCTCTCAATATCACCAAGGATCGTTTCTAATTCCGCAAATTTAATCCAAGAAGTACAATTTTCAGGTCCAAATTCCAAGAACTTTTCATAAAGTTTCCGGCATCTGTCAAATTCTCGAAGCTGCAGCTCCAATTCTATGTAACCTTTAAATAACTTGTTCTTTGGACATTTGCCAATGGAAGTTCCCTGGAAAATAAAATGACCAAACCACTGTGATATGTGGGTTCAACCTGTGTACAGACATCACTGACCTATCCCAGCCGCTGTTATCTGCTGAGGAAGAACCTGCAAGTCATATTTCCCTCTGTGGTATCACACTGTCCACACTGGTTCTTGATGGAAGGCCAATGGAAACCCTCTACTTCACCCAGCTGTCAAGAGGGCCTGTGCCCACTGGTGCCTGTTCAGCGAGGGAAGGCTATTGAACTGTCTGCACAAGTCCTCTGGATTTTATTGTTTCCCAAGAGCACCTAGAGAATATGGATATCAGATGGATGAAACCTCCTATAAGTAAAGTGGTGATCACAGAACGAAAGCTGCCTCACTGCTCACAGCCGCGGCAAGGGGCAAGAGTGGCTTACAGGACACCTGCATTTAAACAGCACTTGATCTTATTAAGAGACTTTAGAACAGCTATTAAGGGGAGGGTGCATGTAATACCCCCAGGTTTTGAACAACATGAGTCTACTCAAGAGCTGACTTAGGATCCAATGTGATCTAATGTCAGATCTTTCTTGTCTGGTAACTGGCAGCTACAGCTGAAGCTTCTAATGTTAAAACAGAGTAATTTAAACATTATCACCTGATTTTTCTTCAGAGGCCATGCATTTTCTGACACATCTCAGGTTATAAAGGCAGAATACTTCTGTCGCATTCTTAGTAGGAACCATCCAACTTGTAAGGGCTAAGATTTAATTTCTTCTTAAAGAAGTCAATGATGCATCTTGATCCTTTTCCCCCAAGATTTTATTTATGTACTTGAGAGAGAGAATGAGAGCATGTGCACGAAAGCACAGGGAGAGGGGCAGAGACAGAGAGTCCCAAGCAGACTCTGTGCTTAGCGGGGAGCCCAACGCGGGGCTCAATCTCAGAACCCTGAGATCATGACCTGAGCTGAAATCAAGAGTCGGATGTTCAACCGACTGAGCCACCCAGGCACCCCTTGATCCTTTCTTTACTTACCAAAGCTCTTCTGGCAAATGGTAAATTTTTCTGTCTTATTTCAAACTGTGCATATAGTAACCACATCTTGGCAAATGTGAACTAGAAAACAAAAGCACAAAAGACATCTAAAAGAGTCATTTTAATTACACTAAAGCTACAAATTTAATAAAAGGCCACATGCAATTAGCTTTACCTAAATACTCAGAACTAGAACAGATGTATTTTCTTGTCTTTAAGCAAGTCTGATGATGTTTATTTCACAAAAGTTACAAACAGTCATCCAAATACTTTATTGTACTGCATGGCCCTGCAGCCCCTACTGAGAACTGGCTTTGTTTTGTGGGTATGCTTGTAAGCAGGCAGAACGCACCATCTCTAATTTTAGAAGGCAGTTTGGTCAACATCTCGACTTGTTTCTCATGCTGGAAAATAGGGCAGAGATAATGTCCCAAACATTTCCAGAACTCAGCACGCCAGTGTTCACCCATGCATGCTTATGTCCACTGGATGTCAACAAACTCCTGTTTCCTGCATATGCTGTGTGCTCTCTGATGTGTGTCTTCCTCCTTCCACTCAGTCTATTCCAGTTACCCACCCTCCTCTGAATTTCTGCATTATTATCTCTGTTATTCATTTGTCAATGCAGGCTGTCCTCTCAACCAGACTGTAAGGTGTTTTCAGAAGCCAAAAGACAGTTTGTTCTCACTTAGGTTTTCCAGGGTGCCCTACACAGCAAACTATTCAAACAGTATTATTTCACAAGTAAGAGAAGCAGGATTTTGATACTCTGGAACAGAACACTTACAGCAAACATACCTTTTTATGAGGAATTAATTCCAAAGAAGCTTGATACACCTGTCTTGTCCTCTCGGGATCCTGTATTAGGGTAAGAAATTTTCACCGAATATTGAAGTTTGTTACTGATGCTAGTTTTGCTAGCACTAGAAAAAAGGTACACCCCCACCCTGAGTGTATGCACAGGGTGCTATTCTAAAACTCTGATTTCATCACTTATGATCAAACGTGAACTACCTGTGGCCATCAAACTTTGGTTAAAGAACCACCAAGATAGCCATCAATCTCTGAGAGCTTGTCTATAGAAAGGCTTTTGGCCTGATAGCAGAAAGAAACAAAGATGTTTTAGTCTCAGACTGCCAGCAGAAAGAGTCTTTCCCAATTAATTTATCCACAACCAATTTCTCAAAATCCCACCTGATCTTTAGTAGAAGCAAAGATGTGTCATCTAGGTGTGATCCCTACTTACAAGGCAGCAGAGAAAACGATACAAAATAAGCTAAAGACTGCTTCATTGTTCCGAGTTCCAAGTGATAATCTTGTGCCTCAGGTTTAAACACAAAATGCAACAAAACAAAAAACACCTCACCTGGGCCCATGACAGGTATGCAGGGCTTAAAAGGCTGCAGAGAGAATAGGTAACTGTATGGCTGAAAATCTAGAACTAGATTCCTGTTTCCTGGATTGTATGTGTCAGTACCCGCCACCACCCATGACGCCCGAGGTGTACATGCAGGAGTGAAGCAGCCTGGGAGGAGGCAGCCATCAAAAGCCAAGGCATAATTCCATTTTTCACCTTGGCCTCCAATTCTTCATAGAGTGCGTAGTTGACCCACAGATAGATGTAGCGCTTCCAGTGCCGCTTCTCCTGAATGGGTGGCACATTGGCAATGGCTCTTTCATAGACTTCTCGAACAGTTTCTGCTTCTGCATCACTTTCCACCAAGCGCAAGTAATCAAACCATGCGTCGTAATTGTGTGGATTAGCCTAGAAAGACCATAAGTTTAATGAATAGAAACCAAACTAAGAGCTACACTTGCTGGACTCTGTGAGGTTAAAAAAAAAAAAAAAGACACTAGATTGACTTTCTATATTTTAGCAACTGTTTAGCACCTATCTCATTTAAAAATACCATTCCTGGAGCACCTGGGTGGCTCAGTAAGTTAAGCGCCTGGCTTTGGCTCAGGTTATGATCCCAGAGCCCTGGGATTGAGCCCCTCGTTGGGCTCCCTGCTCAGCAGGGAGTCTGCTTCTCCCCCTGCCCTACCTCCCGTTCATGCTCGTACACTCTCTCAAGTAAATAAATAAAATCTTTTTTTTTATAAAGATTTTATTTATTTGTTTGACAGAGAGACATACAGCAACAGAGGGAACAGGAGCAGGGGGAGTGGGAAAGGGAGAAGCGGGCTTCCCGCTGAGCAGAGAGCCCGATGCGGGGCTCGATCCCAGGACCCTGGGACTACGACCCGAGCCGAAGGCAGCCGCCCAACGAGTGAGCCACCCAGGTGCCCCAATAAATAAAATCTTAAAAAATACTATTCCTAAGATTCCAGAAATAGAAAAGAAAAAGGAACATAAAGGATGGATTATTTGCCAAGTGTCCCACAGCAAGGCCACTTTCATATACAATCACCACCCCCAATGTAATTACTCAATAATTAGATGCCTACTTTTATAAATCTATTTATTTATATACCTGATTGCATATCATTATGTCTAGATTTAAGATCACAATGGATGATGGATTAAGGAGGGTATGTGATGTGATGAGCACTTGGGTGTTATATGCAACTAATGCATCACTGAACATTATGTCAAAAATTAATGATGTATTCTATGTCAGCTAATCGAATTTAAATTAAAAAAAGGAAAATAAAATTTAAAAAAACAAAGAATAAAACAAAATTACAGTGGACTAAGAACCATGGTCACAAATGTGAAACCTGCCTTCTCAATTAATAGTCATTTATCTTGACTATCATCTTGCTGACCCACCTGCCTCAGTCCTTTGGCAATATCCTAATTCATTTGACTAAGCAAAAGTTTTTAGATGCACAGCAGACCAGTTAAGGAAAATGCTACTATCTTTGAACTCAAAACAGTACATTACAAATAAAGAGATGAGAATGAACCGTATCCACAATATGTGTTTTGTTCAAGCAGTTAAGCTAAAAGGTAGTGTACAAAATCTGTTGGGCTCAGTCTCTGACTCTTCCATCTTCAGAAACGAGTTCACATGGATTCTCAGTTTCTGCTTAAGTTCTGGGGCGCACCATCAGCAACCAACACAGTGACTTTCAACATGTGGGCAGAGCAAACCCAAGCTCTGCTTGCTGGCTTTCCCACAAGCCCTGCTGACTGCTGTTGCACCAGCTGCCAACCACGGCAGATGCGTCAGCAAGAGCATGATCCCTGGGAGCCATCTCTTGCTATCTTCGCTGGCTGTTCTCGTTTCACTGAGACTGCTGCTGGTCGGCACATGTCTGTCACCTGTAGGGTTCGGCATCTGCACCAGCACTCACCTTCACCTCTTCCTCATACTGGAATCTTCGCTTGCTCACAATGATGTCTTCAATACCCCGTCGATCACCAAATTTCTTCTCAAAGATGGTATAGTTTTTAAAAAGTTCTTGGGCCTCCTGCTTTGAAATTCTATCCAGGGCATACTTGTAGATCACTCGCACCCTTTCAAACTAAAAGCAGACAGGCGGATTACTTCTACAACATAATATTCTCACTTGAGCCACAACTTGGAAGGTAATTATGACATAATATATTACTTGTTAGATTCTGCAGTCTCAAAGTGTCCAAAGTAAGACGACTCTTCTCCCCTTGCTGAAGTCAGGGCAGTTTGTCAGGGCAAACTGACACTCGCCTTTGAGCTCCATACTGTCTACGTGACACTGCCAGTGGGGTGTCATCTGTGCATCTCAGACTAAACAGGTCCAAAACTGACTTCCTGTTTCTCACCACCAAACCCGGGACTCGATCTTCCCAGTCTTGGTAAGCAATACCTACTGTCATGCACTTGCTCAAGCCTCAAGCCCCAGGAGTCCTTCTTGATTCCTCTCCTGTCCTCATCCCGCACCTTCACCACTTCAAAGAGCCCTGCCACCTCTACCTCTTCAACATAGCCCTTCTCTCTTCCCACCCACCTCCCCATCTCCATTTCTTCCACGGCCATTTCAACAGTCCCCTTGCTTCCTCTTTTGCCATGTTTTCCCAATAATCTCCACAGATTAGCTAGAGGCTGTTTTTAGAATGTAATCCCATCCTACTGCTTTTCTGCTTAGAACCCTTTGGCCTTGGAATAGTATCTGTAGTCCTTACCATGGTAAATGCAAGACCCCGTATTTGGACCTCAGCCTACCTCTCTCAATTCCGTAGTATTTGAGTTACCTTAAGGGATTATTTCTATATATATTATGGAAGACCAAAACCAACTTATTTGTGGGGCAATCTCTGTTCCCATTTCAAATTCTGTTCTCTATTCTAATGGCTCTGGACTGTTGTTTTCCAGGTTTATTACCTGTAAAACCCTTTAATGAGGAGACCAAATGATGAACTC
The DNA here is from genome assembly GCA_028533885.1 of Nasua narica. NCBI lineage: Eukaryota > Metazoa > Chordata > Mammalia > Carnivora > Procyonidae > Nasua > Nasua narica. The sequence continues at coordinate 82,527,382 of CM052811.1, read as the reverse complement.
CCAGTTTATACACAATATTCTCATCATAGATATACAGGCTTAATTTTCAAGCAAAGCAAACACAATTAGGAAACTTCAGTACAATCTATAATTGCTCAGTTCCCAATTTGCAGTTAAGCCACAAATGTATGCTGTTTTCCTTGAGAGATTCTGGAAACATTTTTTCCAAGGATAAGTGAGAAAATGGAATGAACTCGACATGTACAACGAGTAATCTTTCCTAAGCTGTTATGCAACATAAATGAGTTCTTCAAGTGTACTTACTTCTTTCTGATTTTCTTCAAATTTGGCAAAAGCAACATAAAGGTGTTCATCCATATGCTCATCTCCAAAGAATTCGACAGCTCTTTCGTACACTTTCCGTGCATGGGCAAAATAACCATGTTTTTCTTCAAAGCGGGCATACTTGATCCAGTTCTTAACATCAGGGTGCACGAGGACAAGTTCAGGGGAATTAAGAAAATACCACCCAAGACAACAAGGCTTTTCAAGAAAAAAACAACAAAACCCAAATCAAAACCCCCAACAACACTTGAGCGCCTGGGTGGCTCAGTGGGTTAAAGCCTCTGCCTTCAGCTCAGGTCATGATCTCAGGGTCCTGGGATCGAGCCCTGCATCGGGCTCTCTGCTCAGCAGGGAACCTGCTTCCCCCTGTCTCTCTGCCTACTTGTGATCTCTCTGTCGAATAAATAAAATCTTAAAAAAAAAAAAAACCCAACAAAGCAAACTACGACTATAGGGTTGATAAAACACGTGCAAAGGCGAGAAACCGCAGAACTGTGAACTCTAAAGGGAGCCGTGACTTGTTTTTCATCTTCTAGGGTTTACTCAGTATTTCCATAGTGGGTACAAAAGGGAGTCTGGAGAAATGGAAAAGCTGAAGGCTATTATTGACTATGCTATCCTGGACAAGTCATTTAACTTGTCTAGGAAGCAGTTTTATCATCTGTAAACAGAGAAAAAGAATACTAACCCAACCTCAGTGGCTTGAAAGGAGGAAATGTGTGTAAAGCTCTCAGTAGTCTGGGGCCAAAGAAATGTGCTCAATAAATGGCACCTGTGTATTATATACTCAATAACATTAGTATTTCAATTAATGATTAAGAAAAAAATGTTACAAAAACAAAACTGCTAACTAGAGGCAGAAAAAAATTTTTTTTCAGTCTTTTTATTGAAATATAGTTGACATGGGAAAAAAAGTTTTGAATTCTCATTTTATTTCTTAATAGATGAAATCTATTTTTCATCTCCCTTGATTGAGGAAATCATTAATTCCAAAGTAGTAACACGTTGAAAAATGGCAATGAAGTAAAGAGCAAAGGCTCTGAGGCTGCAGCTGGGTTCAAGGCTCATCTCCATCACCACCGGAGAGACCCTGGCCACGCTGCCTCTCACGCATGCCTGCGTCTCCCATCCTGCAGACTGGAGTAGCTCTTGCACCACAGGACTATCCTAAGGATTAAGGTTGGTATCTGTAAAGTGTTTATAACAATACCTAGCACATAACAAGAGCTAAAAAAGCTTCTGTTAAACTAATCATATTAATAATGGGCAGAGGTCACAGAGACCTTAAAATTGCATAATAAAGTTGATGCTTGTTTTTCCTGGTAGTTATGTTCTATGAAGTCACTTAATAAGCAAATACCAAATCATTGTTCCTAAGGGAAATATGTGTACACACACACACCCATACAGATTATCTTAAATCCAAAAAACAACTCCTCTTGGTAGATCCGATTTTGTTTTATCAAGGAATAAACAAGGTTCAGAAGTGTGAAGCGATGTGTCTGAGGCCGCCCCCCAACAGGTGCCAGAGAAGGGACTCACACCCATCCAACTGGCCCCAGAGCCAGAGCCTGTTGCGCTATACTGTGCTGCCCTCCTATATCCATCCTTTGGATGCACTCCAGGAGTGGTGCTAATGACCAACACCCTAGAAAATCCTACGGGAAAAAACCCCAGAGAAACAGGACTGGCTACAGCAGCCAAAGCCCTGGCATGTCACTTTCCCCAAGGAATGCCAAAATACAAACAAAGCCCAAGTTTCACTGGAAAAAGCTCACTTACCTAGACCACAAACTTATTCTGACCACCCTATGTCTTAAGTAGCTCATGAAACAGATGAAACCTGTATCTTTGACTTCTGGGTGTACTTAAGGACTGTTCATATGTCCAGACCATGACCACACGTTCCCGGGAAGAGTAGCACCCAGGATGGGAACGGCACCACCCAGACTCACTCAAAGGATATAGCGTTCATAAATGGTGCGGGCTCTGTCCACCTCTTTGTATCGCAGCTCGAAGTTGATGTAGGAGTGCCAGGCTTGCTCCTCAGGCTGCCATTCCATCCAGCGCTCAAACACCTGCCGGGCGCCAGCAATGTTCCCCAACATCTCCTCCATGTATGTGTACTTGTACCTTCAACAAAATCATTCCCAAACATTTGTCATGGTCAAAATGACTTAGGGGAAAGAAAATGATCTTTGGCACTTTGTAGTTCTAACTTCGTTAAAAGTGAAGACTTAGGGCTTTATCTTCCCCAAAGGTTAAATTGAGCATGTCTTCTTATCAAATAGAAGGAAATAAAGATACATTTTTCTTAAAAATTGTTTAGTTCAACAATAAATTTGTTATGCATATAAGATTGCAACCCAAATTTTAGTTTTGATTACACAACTACTACATGTAGTGATTATGACTTAATATACTACAGGATGTTAAAAACTACTTACAGTATGTTTAAAAAAAATTAAAATGTAAATTAAATATATGTGATTGCCACAATGTAAATAAAATAACTACACAAAAATACAGAACTTTTCTAGCCTACAAAAAGCTGCTTTGGTAGATCAGAAACTTACCAGAACTGGTTGACTCGAGGCAGAGTTGTTATGGCCCGGTCCCAGATGTTTCGGGCATGGTTGACCTGGCGATTCTTCATTTCCATTTCTGCATATTTCAGCCAGAGTGTAATATTTCGGTAGTCTACATCTAAAGCACGTTCATATATGGATCGCGCCCTTAAGAAGCCGGATTTGGAGGATATCAAAAGCAGTACATACAACACAAGGGGCAACTATCTCAAACCCATTTGCAGTGCCCTGCTATTTTATCACGTGTCCACTGTGAGCCAGGTTCTGGGCATAAGAAAAGACATGTTTTCAGGAAGCTTACAAACTCTCACAGAAAGCCAAACACGCACGTCATTTCACTGCAATATGGTAAATGCTACAGTCAAGGTTTACACAAGGAAGCAAAAGGGAAGAAATAATGTCTGGTGCAAACGGCTAAGTAGGAGGTAAATCCAGAGTTAAGAAGGGGAGGAAAGCTCCAGAGGCCACGGTGGGTAGGGAGGAGTGCTCACTGCAGGCAGGGAGAACAGCCTAGTGCACAGTAAGGAGAAACGATGTGTTTAGGGAGTGGCTGGTACATGGGCACAGCTGGGGCAGTGGGTATGCCAAGAAAATGCAGAAAGCCTGGGCAATAGGAAGGGCCAGGCTGTGACTTTTATCTTGTTGCCCACTGGTTCCCAGGGAACAATTTTTATTTTTTAAAAAAATCCCAATACGGAGAAAGCAGATGAAAGTGTGCTTCTCTGTCTGTAGTGTGTGCTGGAGGTGAAACCCACCTGCAGTGTCTCCCCTGATGCTGCCCCCAGGACTCATCTGCCACAGTGCCTGTGCGGCTCTTGGAGGGAACCCTAGGCTTCCACGGAACAACTTGGAAAATTACTACCAGAGGCACACTCTTTCACTTGTGCTTTAACTTCTATTTCTTTTCTGTCTCTTAACTCAGGATAACTTTACATATGAAATTATACATTCAGCAATTTTACCTTTGAATCTCCTTTAGACTCTCTTCCCATTGTGCATATTTTATCCAGTTACTAATCACAGTCCTGTTTTTTCTTATGTTATCTTCAAAAGTCTGGAGGAAGGGAAAATGGGTCAAATCGAAGAGGAAAGTAAGTAAAAAGGACACAATCCTTTGTCTATTAATCTTGCTCTAAATGGTTTATTCATTGTGTTTTTATTTAGGAGAAATGACATCCTGGAATCCTTGAGAAACAAACTCACTAATGAAGGTGAGTTTGTATTTCTTTAAAGCATTACATGCAAACTGAGAAAAACTTTAGATATGAAAAATTCCTAGCAGATTTGTTGACATTTTCTCTTATTGCTAACAACTAACTGATACTTTAATATACTCTGTACTTGTTCCTAGTATGAAGATGTTTTTGGCTATTTCGGTCCTCTTGTTGATGTCTCAGAATTTCACACATCACTCTTTGAACATGACTATTAAGTAGATACAACAGGGCTAGTGGTTTAAAATTACTGTAGGGGCACCTGGATAGCTAAGTCGGGTAAGCATTAGATTCTTGATTTTGGCTCAGGTTGTGATCTCAGGATTGTTGAGACTGAGCCCTGTGAACCACGATGAGTGTGGAACCTGCTTAAGATTTTTTTCTCTCCCTCTGCTCCTCCCCCTGCTCACACACACGCTCTCTCTCTCAAAATAATAAATAAAATCTTTAAAGAGAAAAAAATTGCCCTACAGTGAGCATTCTAGGGTGAAGAGGTCAGATTCCCAAGTCCTTTCATGGCTCTTTTCCAAGTCTTAATTCCTACCACAGAAGGTACATAATGTGGCCTTGGTTAAGTCCTGCCCCTTCCAGGTGTCAGACATTCCACTTGTTAAACGTCCATCTATCTTCGATTCAGCACTAAAAATTAGATCTCTGGCAGCTTTAATTTCTTTACACCTTAACAGACAACTCCTGGCATATTTTCTAAAGTTCAGCAAAATGCAGTTATCTGGTAACCAGAAGTTGCACTACTCATCTGGGTAGAAACACTAACCTATTCTTATAGCCTCTCTAACAAATGAAGAACTTTGCAAACTTTGACCTATAAATTCTTAGCAATGTAATTAATAGACTGGAAAATAACTGACCTTCCTTTTCCTTAGTTTGTAATCATTTAGCTCTTCTTCATCTGTGATCTTCTGTTGAGGTGGAGGTGGAAGAAGTTCAAGCTCTCTTTCTTTAGCTTCTCTTAAGAGTTGCTCAGCAGTTATCTGGACCTCAGCTGGGGCTTTGTTTTTCACCTTTCAAGATGAAGACATTTTCATTTTTAGTAGATGCTCATCACACAAGGTTTAGGAAGCAAAGAAACATTTTTTACCATGTGAACATTGTAAGTATTATTATAAGATGCCTTCTTCGTATGACAGGTTTTCATTTCTCTATGAAGCTAAACAGAAAACAAACTTTTCTTTCTTATGCAAGGTATTTATTACAAAGCAAAAGGCAAGTATTAAGAGAAAAGGTAGCAAAATAGTAAGTGTTCCCTTTTAGATTACTGTAACAATAAACTCTGAGGCTCCTTAGGTAAAATTCTCACTAGAGGTTTTGTTTTATATAGATGTGTGCTATATCTTTTCTAGTGTTGCAACTTGTAGTTACAGAATTTTTCAATTGGGGGGATAGGGTTATGAACATTGGAGAGGGTATGTGCTATGGTAAATGTTGTGAAATGTGTAAGCCTAATGATTCACAGACATGTACCCTGGGGCAAATAATACATTATATGTTAATAAAAAAAAGAAAGAAAGAAAAGAATTTTTCAATTATGCCCCAGGGGGACGATAATGCCTCAGATTGTGTTTGTTTTTTCCATGGCATTTCAAGCCAAAGACAATATTCAATAAGTTCCCACATTAAGCCATAAGCTTCTTAGGGCTGTGCTATCCTCTGCCACTCTCCCTGCTTGTGCTCTCTCTCTCAAATAAATAATAAATAAAATCTTAACAAAATGTATGGAATTGAAATACAAGAAATATTAATTGTTCAATGCCATGTGTGGGATGATTTTGTTAATAATGATTATGGCTCATATGTAATCAAAGACATTGTGTTATGTGACTTCTATAAATCATCTCCGGGTGTCATCTAAATGGATATGTAAAGGACAAGCTCAAGAGAGCCATCTGGGCTGGAGAAACAGACTGGAGTGATGGCATCTGAAAAGGTTCGGGACAAAGCCTGTCACATATGAAACAGTAAGTATCAGCCCCCCATGAAAATATCAGATATCAAATTTATTGTTTAATTAAATTAACGTCACTACATAACCCATGCCTTCTCATTCCTTCCACTCTCAGTTGGGCTAACTCCTAGTCAGCCATCAGGTGTCAGTTTAAACATCACTTTCACAGCAAAGTTTACTCTGCGGGGACCCCTCACGCAACCCTCATTATTCCACAGCATATTCTACGCTGCCTCACTAGCATTTGGCAAGATTGCAATTTTACATGTTCTCGAATCTTATGTGAACAATGCAAATCGCCCACATTAGGCCGTAGTTCCCTGGCGCTTTGCGCACTGCCTAATTTCTGCCGTGTGACCCCACTGCTCCCCCAGCAAAAACAAGTCCTAGAACGAAGGCCACCGCCAACGCGGGGGTTGCCCTGGGGTGACAAAAGCCTGTACCCCACCATTGGCTGACCCTTCCCCTCCTTTCCCCTTGGCCCACATGGGGTAGAACCGCTCCTGGCACCACACTCTTGTCTCGCCGCGAGCCCCAAGGAGGCTGGGACAAGCCCCTCTCCGGGGCCTCCTCCCTCAAAACCGCTCGCGGTCTCCTACCTTGGCCACTTTGGGAATCCTTTGCTTCCCGGCCGCGGTGGAGGCCGCCATGGCTGCAGCAGCAGACCTCGCGCCAATCTGAACCTTAGAAATAGTCCGGGAGGGCTGGCCAGAACCCCAAAGCTTTCTGACAACAAGCGGGATCCCGGAACAGGAAGCGGAACTAGCTGGTATGACCTTTGACTTCCCGCATGCGGCGTGACGCAGGCAACTTCGTTTCTGTGGTAACCGGGCTGAGCGTCCTCCTCTGAGGGCTGTGTCTCAGAATTGCAGCTGACGTGGGGTAGCGCTGGCCCGCCCGACAGGGACGCGGGGACGAAGTCCAGGGCGTCAGGGGCTCATTCCCAGGTCAATCTCCGGAACTAGGAGGACCTTCGAGGACAGGTGGGTCGGTCGAACCGTGGCGCCGAGGAAGGGGCATAGGAACAAAGCTCTGATCCGGAGGCTCGGGGGCGGGGGAAGAGAGGCAGGCCAGAAAACTACCTTTCCCAGCATGCTAAGGGGAAGGGGGGGGAGCCGCTGCATCCCTAGGTGTCCCGGCGCTGCGTTGCATTCTGGGCTTTTTAGTCTCTGGTTTTCCTTTCTGGACAGTTATGCACAAATAAACTCTAAGGCTTATAATTAAAAATAACCGAAGGTATTTTAAAGTCAGATAATAGAAAAAAATGAAAATAAGTCATCAGAGTACTAGCAAATAAGCCATCCTTGTGGTCAGTTGAACAGATGTTTAAATTTTCTGTGAATGTGCCTTAATTACGTACATTTTCTTAGCCTCGATGTCCTTAATTATGAGACGAAAATAAGTGTCTATTTCATCAGCGTTAAAAAGAAAATCTATGTAAAGTCCTTCATAAATGTTAGCCGGTATAATTCTTGACCTGTCTTCAAAACAAAAAATTATATGCAAGCAAATGGTTAACCAAATTTAAAATAAGACTTTTTAAAATAGTAGTTTTAGGTTCACAGAAAAGTTGAATGAAGGTACAAAGAATTCCTGTTTCTCACGCCTGTCATCCTCCTTCCCCCAATATTTCTCACACTTACTATAGTTGATGAACGTACAGTGACACATCAGTATCACTCAAAGTTCACAAGTTAACATAGCGTTCAGTCTTGGTGTTACACATTCTGTGGAATTTAATGACTTGTATCTACCATCTAAGTATAGTAAAGAATAGTTTCACTCTCCGAAAATTCCTTTGTGCTCCACCTATTTATTCCTCCTACCCCCTTTGCCTCCTGCAACCACTGATTTTTAAAACCTGTCTGATAGTTTTACCTTTCCCAGAATGTCATATCATTGGCATCATATAGCATGTAGCTTTCTCAGGTTGGTTTCTTTCACTTGGTAATATGCATTTAAGATTCCTCCATGTCTTCATGGCTTGATAGCTCATTGATTAAGAAATGACAGTTGCAAGTCTCTTTTGGTGTTTAGAAGAAAAAATATTTATAAATATGCTGTGTGTATTTTGTGTACTTAGAAAAATCACATCTATCTCTGTGGACACTCCTTTTGAGAAAACTTTAACTGAAGTATTTGCAACCAGTGTAGAAATATTTGCCATAGCTCTCTGCTACCAATTTTATTATTTAAATATTTGTAAGTTATCTCACTTTTTAAATTTTAAGTAACTTGAATGAGATTTTATATCACTGAAATAAAATCACCTGACAAAATAAATAAATACCTATTAAAATAAAAAGATGCTTACCTTATGTAATGTCCCTTAAACTTGTAACTATGCATAACTGATTTAACAAAGTTTAATGTTAATGATCTTTGGCCTCTTTTCAGAGATACAAACACTTTGGATGTTTTATTTCTAATTGCCTTCCTTCCATCTTAACAAGTTTTTATTATCTGGTAATTAGATGCTGTTTTTGTTTTTTAAGCAAAAGTTATCATTATTACTTTTTGTTTGTTTTGCCTACTTGTTTGATACACCTGCTTGTTTACTTCTCTTTCTTCAGCATTTTATCTTATATTTCACTCTCTTCTGATTTTAATTTTATTCTTCCAGATACACATCTTTTAGGTGTTCTTTTAACCAGATTCTTTGAGTGGTAATTTCTTTCCATCTTCGTTGTGAATTATCTTTTTTTTAGCTTCCATCTTTTAGTGATTGTTTAGCTAGGCTTAGAGTTCTAGATTTTTTAAAAATTATTTTATTTATTTGAGAGAGAGAGAAAGAGCCAGTGCACAAGTGGAGGGAGGGGCAGAGGGAGAAGCAGACTTCCTTTAGAGTCAGGAGCCTGACTTGGGCTCAGTCGCAGGACCCTGAGATCATAACCTGAGCTGAAGTCAGATGCTTAACTGACTAAGCCACCAGGGACCCCTAGAATTTTATCAGAATACAGTTATGCTCAATTGTGTTCATATCGTTTCTGGCTGTTATACTATATTAGCAGAGTCGGGTAGTTGCACAAAGAACATGTGGCTCATGAAGCCTAAAATATTTATCATCTGGCCATTTACAGAGGGATTTTGCCTATTGTTGCTGATGAGAAATATACTTTTAGTCTAATCCTTATTCTCTCTTAAGCAGTTTGTCTTTTGTCTGGTTGCTTTCAGATTTTCTGTTATTAGCATTTCATAATTTCACTACTATATATTTAGGATTTATTTTTATTTATTTTATTTTTTAAATTTAAATTTAAATTTTTATTTATTCTTGTTTCCCTGCTCTTGAGGATTCAGGTCTTTCATCATTAAAAAAAATCATTAGCCATTATTTTCAAAAGTTTTATATACCTATTTTTGGAATTTCTATAAGACATAGATATTCTTTCTATTCTGTCTTACGTGTCTCTTAACTGCTTTCTATATTTTCTTTCTATTTTTGTGTGTTTCTTTCTAGAAAATTTCTTCATGGCTGCCTTCCAGTTCATTAATTCTTTTTAATTGTGTCTAATGTGTTTTTAACCCATCCAGTTAAAGTTTAATAAGCATATTTTCCATTTTAAAGTTTTTGTTTTTTTTCATAATTACCTGTTTTCATGACTTTTCTCTTTCTCTGTTTCTAATAATTGTAAACATACTTATTTTGTCATCTCTTCCACAGTCTATTATCTGAAGTTTTGGGGGACTTGCACACCACATGGGTAGTGTGGGTTGGGATGCATACCTAATTGGACTAGGATTTGGACTTCTCACAAGTAGCTTTGTTTTCTTTTGTTTTCTACTCAGAGCTATCAGTAGAGAGAGCTGCTTTGCCACTTCTAGGGGCTGGTAGGTTCAGTTCTTTTAGTCTCCTCATTTATCAAGAGGTTCACCCTTCCAAAGTCCAGGTTGGACACATGACTTTCGTTTCAGTTCTTGGTTTTGCATGAGGCCCCTGCTTTCTCCACAGAGGGTACAAACCCTTGGCCCAAGGGCCTGCATCACATTTGATCACTCCCTGAGCCGCTGCTCACAAAGTCATTGCCTGGGTGGGGGAATTTCCCCTTGCTTGTTCTTGTTTTTCCTTTTTTCCCCAAAGCTCAGCTCTTTAATTATGCTTTCTTATTTTATTCTATTCAAAATTTATATGTATTTGTAGCATTAGCCTACAACATCATGTTTCACAAACAGGATGTCTCTTTCCAGTTTTGCCTTTAAGTTAAAACCAAAACCAGGAATGACAACATTTATGGCTAGCTTTGACAAGAATGTAGACATTACTAATGTCCATTTCTACCCAAAGCAGGTAAAGGGTATTTGCAAATATGAAAATTTTTTGTCTCTGCTAATGCCATGTCTTTGTAAGAGGCACCAAATTTCACATTAACAGGAACTGTAGAAAATAATAGAGTATTTAATTGCTCAGATGGTAGTCAGCCAGGTTCTGATTGGCCTCCTTTGAAATAATACTGTCATTTTATTGCTTGGTAATGCTTCTCCCCAATTTGGAGTGAGAAAGGCTTCAGGGGAGACACCTTCTAGTAGATTATCTCCCTCCTGGGTCATCGTGCCCATCCAACATGTATTGTGTTTCCTCTAACATAGAAGGTACTGTCCAAAATTATATACATACTAAGCCCAAAAGAGAGGGGATTTCAGCTGGGATGAAAGGGTTTCACACCAGGATTTCAGATGAAAAAATTCTGGATGTGGGTAGTGGTGATGATTGCACAGTGATATGAATGTACTTGATGCCATTTAACCATATACTACTAAAAATGGAAAATTTTATGTTATGTGTATTTTGCCACAATAAAAAAAAGTCATGACCTCAGCCTTTTATGTGAAGTTTTTTGTTTTCACACTGAGAAGGTATTTTGCATTGAGAAGGTGTAATGAAGAATGCATTGCTGTATTTAAAAATGCTTTTTAAAATTAAATGTTAAGAAAGATTGACATTAAAGTTAGAACTTGGAATCAGCTCATATTGTAGCTGGGCTGTATAAAGCCATCTTAGAAAGGACGTGTCATCAGGTCATCAGAACTGATGGCCACTTTACTAAAGGTGTGTTTGTTTATCCAAGAAGGAATGTTTATTGCAAACATTTTTTTGCAATAATGTGCAAACACATCCCCTTTTTTGCAAAGGGGATTGATTGGTCCCGTCATTGTCAATAATGTAGAGATGCCCAGGAAACTGTGAAGGTGCCACCTAAGCATTGGCCATCTCTGGTTTCCTTGGTGTGGCATCTCTGCAGTAGATGAAGTTCCCCCAGACCTCAGGAGCTTTGAGTGACTTCTTCATGCCCACTGTTTTGAATCCTGAGAACATCTGTGCTCAACAGTAATAACATTAATGATGATATGGCCAATATTTACTGAGAATGTGTCAAACACTGCTTTTAGTGTTTTACATATAACAACTCATTTATAAAACCTTTTAGAGTATGCCTATTATCTCTAATTTGCAGATGAAAAAACTGAGGCACAGAGAGTTTAAATAACTTGCTCAAGGTCACACAGCCGCCAGGGGCTAGAAACTGGGTCTCATCCCCGGTACTTTGATCCCACAGCCAGTGTTCTTGGCCATGGCCCCATGTAATCCACTTTCTGATAGCCAGGCTTTCATAGCTGTGCAGTCAGTTCTGTAAAGAGAGAGCCCATGGATGGCTTTGCCACGGCAGGTGTGGCGGTTAAGCCAGCTTAAAGAAACGTTTGCTTATTTACATCTTGAGTGTGAAGAAAATTTTGAGCCACTATTTCAGATTTTGGAGATGTTATTATAAATAGCAAGGTTTTCTTCCTTTGCAGAATGTGAAAAATCTGAGCTCACATTTTCACAAGACAACACGGGGCTGGAGTTGAGAGTACATGCGCTCCCCAGTTCACCTCAGTTCCCCTGAAAACATGAAGGCTGTGGGGCAGTGGTCACATAGCACACTTTGTTCTATCAAAGGAGAGGAAGTCAGGCTTGTATTCAGCCTACATGGCTTATTTGTTAACCGTCTGGGCTGCAGAAACATCTGGACTGTCTGGCTGTTGACTTTCCCACTGTAAATGAAAAATTGGCATGTTGGACTCCTCTTTTCAGTGTCTGTGAGCTTGGACAATGTAGGGCATCTGCAAGAGCTGGGTCTGCTTGGCAGGTGCTAATGGAGGCCTGCGGAAATGGAGGGTGGTATGAATTCACCAAGGAGAAGGCCACTGGGTGAGGATTCTTGGCCGCCACCTCCCATCTTTCTAAGTCCCCTGCATGACCCTGCACCTCGCACCTTTAACATCCCGGTGTTGATGGTTGAGAGCAGTGAAACCACAATTAATGTGAACACCAGTGGACTGGGAGGGCAGGGTGCCCTCACCCTCAGAGGTAGCCCGCAGGCTACCTCAACAGGGGTGGGGTCGGGGGGTTGGACTAGAAGGACATGCCCAAGGTTTGATTTCTGACCAAATATGGGTGCCCTAGACAAGTCACTGCACTTCATGAGCCTCAGTTTGCTCATCTGACGGAGGACCTTGGTCCGGTGCTGTCTCAGACCCCTGTAGTTCTCAAGTTCTTTGGTACTTTGGCACATTGGAAATTGTATCTAAACAACAATGATAATGAAAAAAGCCAAGTTATATAATACTGTGTTTTGAAAGAAAGCCATATACACTATATAATTCCACTTATGTGATATTCAAAATTTAGCGAAGATCATCTATGTGATAGAAGTTAGAATTGTTGTTACCTTTAAAGGCGCGAACGAACCGGGGTGGGGGGGAGGTGCCATGAGACAGTCTTCCAGGGTGCTGGAAATGGCCCATATTGTTCGTAGGGTCAGTACAGTGGTGAATATTAATGTGCCTTTTTTGAGTATACTGACTAATACAAAATAAAATGATGATCCCAAGGAAAAAGGAAAGGAGGAAAAAGGAAGGAACAGAGAGACAGAGGGAGGAGGAAAATAGACACATACATATATTAAGACATTAAGAGAGAGATTGAAATCAGTCTGTGGCCTGCTGTTCCTGTCAGCAGCATTCCCCAAAGTGTCTTTTTGGAACATTAGACTCTCCACTGTCGCTGTCATTGGAAATTCTCCTCAGAAAGGGTGTGGGAAAGGCTGGTTATACAAAGAAAGGAAGGACTTTATTATGGAAATTCTCAGGGATTTTAATGGGCATGGTGGCCCCTCAGGAAGGCCATCATAAACAGCATTTCCTACATTTAATTGACCACAGAATTTTTTTTTTTTTTTGTCTCAAAACGTCTCTCAGGACTGTTGCTTTTCAGAGCTCCAGTTTGGGGGACTCTATTTGAAATATGGGTAGAGGCTGCCAGTATTTCCCCTATAACTCTTGACCACATGCCATGGTGGCCGATTAAATAAAGAGGATTCGAATCGGTAAATAACTCCTTTCAATGTTTTTTAATCCTATTTTTAGAATATTAAAGCAGCTTTGTTGGGAACAAAGGGTACAGTTGCAGAAATTTCTAGATGGGCCAATTCTCAGAAACATCATTCTCCTGGAGGGAAACATGTGGCTAGTTTGTGATGACAGTCGTCACAGCCGACCCCCAGGGGAAAATGGGTACCACCCAGCACTCAAATTCCATGTTCGCTCTGACCGTATGGAAATTGAATTAATGTCCGATTTTGTAAGTACTGTAACCAGACTGGCTTGTCATCTCAGATTAATGGTGGCTGTTTTCTCTCCTTTTGGGACAGGATAAAAAATGTCAGTGCTCACTTCTCCAAGAGGAAAGGTAGAAGTGGTTCATTGCCGAAGAACAGAATCACATGATATTTATTGTATCAAAAACCTCATTAGAAAATTTACCCAGAAGCTATTTGGGAGGCTTAATATCATCTATCTTCTGTAAGTATGTAACTAAGTAAGCCAAGAATGTTTATCAACTTTTTTTTAACTGGGAAAATCACTTTACTTTCTTCAGGGGTATGATATCTAGTCTCAGAACTTCTAGAATTGCTTCTTGATACCAGCAGCCTTCATGACTTTGAGCACAGTGAAGCACACAGTCTTGCTCAAGGGCCAGCACTCGCTCACTGTGACAGTGTCACCAATCTGGACATCCCCTGTTCGCCTGAAGTAGGGGTACACGTCCACAGATCTGTTCTTGTGGCATTTCTCCAAGCAGTTGTACCTTTGGATGTCGTGGAGGTAGTCTTAGCAGATGACAGTGGTTCTGTGTATCTTCATCTTGGTCATGATGGAGACATAACCAGTATAGATGGAGACATAACCAGTAAAGAGGCATTTCTAGTCGATATAGGTGCCCTATGTGGCTACTTAGGCATCTTGAAGCCCAGACTAATGTCTTGGTAGTATGGTGGTGGGAGCTTCTCCTTGCCAGTTTCTCCCTCTTCTTATTTTGAAAGATGGTTGGCTGCTTTTGGCAGACACCTCAGTCTGACACCTCAGACACTTTGCCATTCTCCAGGCCACCTGAAAAAAAGGCTGTTTATCAATTTTATCACACACAAGGAAGGGAGCCTACTCCTTATCTTATGGGGCTTTATGGTGAGGAAATGGGCAGCAAGAAAATCTGTCCTGCTGAGCAGGAGATCTCTAGGAGCAACCAATCTCTAAGTCTCATAACAACCTGCAAATTGAAAGGGTTTTGGATTCAGGCAAACTTGAGTTCAAATCTCAATTGCCCCACCCACTAGTAGAATCACTTGGGGTAAGTTAATACTATCTGCTGCCAGTTTTGAGAATTTATTTTCTGTCAGGTGCTGTACTTTATCTAGTCCATTTTACAGATAAGAAAATGGAGGCCTGCCCAAGGTCGAACAGTTAGTAAGTGACAAAGCCCAGATTTGCTCTTTTTTTTTTTTTAAAGATTTTATTTATTTATTTGAGAGACAGAGAAAGTGAGAGAGAGCATGAGAGGAGAGAAGGTCAGAGGAAGAAGGAGACTCCCTGCAGAGCTGGGAGCTCGATGTGGGACTCGATCCTGGAACTCAAGGATCATGACCCGAGCCAAAGGCAGTCGCTCAACCAACTGAGCCACCCAGGCGCCCCCCAGATTTGCTCTTAACCATTGCTATTAAAATGGTCTTCTAAACTTCAAAATATGCATAGGTTTTTTCCTTTGTTGTTGTTGTTGGGGTTTTTTTGGACACTAGAATGTACACATTCTATAATCTGTCCCTTATTTTTATTGAAAAATGTAAAAGATAGCTCAGTATTGGTTTTATAAAGCTTCGTATTAAATATAATTGAAATGTTTAAACAAAGGCCCCCCAAGACATTAAAATTTATAGTTTCTGATTATCGCACTGATGAATGTCATGCAAATGTTCACAATTTTGTGGGAGAGCAGCAGAGCAAATTGTATAAAATGCTTTAAAAATGTGTATATCAATGAAATGATTCCATTTTTTTGGCATTGTGGTGGGTTAAACACCGTAACGATGTCCTCTGGATGGAAAGAACATGTTGATACACATACACACACACACACACACACACACACACACACACACGAACACAAAAGTTAAGGACTGTGCAGAGAACATTATCAACATGAAATCAGAAACTTTAGGAAAACAGCAGGAACCAGTGCCACCTATTCCTTGAGGATTTTTGCTACATTCTAGAAACCTCCAGCTTCTGTTTTGACAGCTTTGCAAAGAACAGAAGATAAATACTCCCTCCACCTAAGGAGGGAAGTATTAGATCCTTTTGTATAAAACTGGGTTGCTCATTGTAAGGATGAATGAGACATAAACCCACTACTGAAGCTGGGACAGTAAGGAAAGTAGCCTTTTCAACCTCAGCATGGAATGAAGGGGGACAAAGCCTTTAAGAACTTGTAAGCATGTGTTGATTTAAGATCCACGCTGATTATCTGTGTGGCCCCAAAAAGCTTCAAAACTTCCTATATAATGAGTACATTTTCAGACAAAAACTATGTTTACCAGTAGACTGAATAAAGCAAATAAAGTAGAGAATTTGATTAAAAGTGGTTGCAGATTAGTAGTGGGTCCAGGAAACTGGCTGAAATAACACAAATCAGGTCTGAAGGATGGAGCTTCAAATAATGCACCCAGATAGAATTCTAAGCAACATGCACTTACAGTAAAAAATCACAAATATAGAAGGAAACATGCACCATTAGGGAGAACCAACAACAAAAAATATACAACAGAATCAGAGCCTCAAGACTTCAGATGTTAAATCAAATCAAAGAATAGAAAACAATTGTGCTTAGTATGTCTCAGTGAAAAGATGAATTTAAAAAGACCATAAAAATGAATAGTGAGACTTGGAAAAAAGTCAAATAAACCATCCAGAAATGAAAATATAGTTAAAATTAAAGGCTCATTGGATGAATTAAACATCATAACTGATACAGTGGAAGACAGAAGTAACAAATAACAAAATGGAGGACCAATACCAATGAATTACTCAGAATTTGGCACAAAGAGACAGGCAAAAAAGTAAGAATGAAATAGTTAACAGTCACAGTTGGATCTAATTAGACTTCTAGAAGGAGATAATGGGAAGTAGAAGAGGCAATATTTGAAGAGATTATGGCCGACAGTTTTCCAAGATGCTTGAAAAGCACCAATTCTTTGATCCGGAAAATTCAGGGAAACCCAAGCAGGATAAATGCACAAAGAAATCCATAGCTAAGCACATTGTAATGAAACAGAAAAATGCCAAAGCTGGAGAGAAGATCTGAAAATTTATCAGAGAAAAAAGACAAATTGCCTGCAAACAACTGAAGATTAGACTGATAAAGCCTTCTCACTAGCAATCATGATAGCCAGAGATACTAGAGTATCTTTAGTATTGGAGAGAAAATAGCACCAAATTAAAATTGTATACCCAGGGAAGCAGGTTTTCAATACCTACAGGAAAATGAATGCATTTTCAGGCCAACAACAACTGAGTTAGTTTATCAATGAACCCTGAATAAAGGGAATTCCTCAGAATATACTCTAAGAAGAAAGAATAACTCAGCTGGAAAGCCAAGATATAAGAAAGTGAATATATGTCAAATATGTTGTTAAATCTAAGGAAAAAATCAAACTTGCATAAGGCATTAATGATAATGACTAATCTAATATAGATCCTAAATGTAAACAGTAAATTATAAGATATAAACAATAACAGATAAAGTACAGAACAAAAGTAGCAGATAAATTGGCAGGTGCTTGATTAGAATGAAATTACTCTTAAAGTATTATCCAAAAAGAGGGTAGGTTTCAAAGGTACTCCCTTTCTTCCCAGAAACCACACATCCAAGCCTATGATGGGGTAAATTATCAATTTTTATTGGAAGACATCAAGGAAGACCTAAATAAATGAAGAGGTATTCTATATTCTTGAATAGGAATATTTAATAACAAAAAGAAGTCATTCTCCTCCAATCAAAATCCTAATAGGATTATTTGTTGAAGTTAATAATATGGGTGTGAATTTGTATGGGAGAGCAAAGGTCCAGAGCAATTTGAAAGAAGAAAAATAAGGTGGAGGAATTTGCCCAACTAAAGACTCATTATAGGTGTAGTAATCAGGACAGTGTGTTAATGGCCAAGGAATTAGAGATCCCAGAAATAGACCCACACTTATGTGAAAACTTGATGATCAAGCCAGTGGGAAAGGATCTACCATTCAATAAATGGTGCTGGGACAATTTGTTACCCATAAAAAAAGAGCATAAATGTAAAGACCAGCCTCCTATCAAAGAAAAAAGAAAGAAAAGAAAGAAAGAGAGAAAGGAAGGAAGGAAGGAGAGAGGAAGAAAGAAAGAAAAAAGAGAAAAACCAAATTCTGGGTGAATTTATTATGTAAATGTGAAAAACAGCTACCATTGTTGATGGAATCTCCTAGATTCTAAATTCATTTATCCAGCTTCCTAATGATTGTCACCCCTTGGGTACCTAGTAGATACTTCACACCCAGCATAATCATCACCTGCTTCCAAACTACTCTGTCCGTACTTGCCCCATCTCAGTAACTCCAACAGCTCCAAACTTTCACTTGCTTGGACCAAAAACCTTGGTGTTACCTTCAGTCTTGCTCTTACCCTCCATACCAACAACACTGTCAGCTCCACCTTCAGAAAACATCCAGAACCTGGCCTCTTCTTTCCACCTCACTTCTCCTGCTGAGATGAGGTACGAGGCACCAGCATTCCCACTTGAGTATTTCAACAGGCTAGCCCCTCTCTGGTCTCTGCTTCCACCTTGGCATCAGCCCTTACTGCCCAGCACCTCCCCCCCCCCCCCAGCAAATTATTCTCAACATAATAGCCATACTGTTCACACCAGCCAGATCCTGTCTTGCTCTGCCCAGAACCCTCCATTGCTTGCCACGTGCCTGCCATGATCTGGTGTGGAGCCCACCCTTTTCCCTACTGCTCCACTGCAGTTCCTTTATTTTTCCCCGAGCACCCCAGGGATAGCTGTGCCTCCTCCTACAGTTACAGAGGCGTTTCCGTCACACCTCAAACACTGCCTTCTCCCAGAAGTGCACCTGCACACACCGGCATGGTTCATCCTCTTCCCCCTATTTTTCTTCACAGCACTTGTCCCCACCTGACATTCTGTGCATTTTAGTTTAGTTTAGTTTAGTTTTTAAATTGTCCTGTCTCCATTCCCTAGAAGAACATCAGCTTCACTAGGGGAGGGATTTTTGCCTGTTCCCTGCTGTGTGCCCAGAGCCTAGAAAAAAACTTAGCCCTTGGTATATATTCAGCAAATGTTTGTTGCATTAATGAATAAATCCTGCCTAAGCCTTAGCATCCTAATCTGTGAAATGGGTAGTCATACCTAATTTACAGGGTGAGTGGAATAGTGCGAATAGTTGTTAAATACAGGGCAGGGCTTAGCTCGTAGCTGCTTTTTCCCTTTCCTCTGGTTTTGCCTATAAGGGAGAAGGGACTAGGGTCAGAAAGAGGCAGGCTTTTCTATCATTCTCCTCCCTTCCTTTCTTAGCAACCAGGCAGCCATAGAACAGGATGAAGCACTGCTTTATGAGTACAATGGAATTCTCTTCCATATATATTTTTAAAAGAAATCAATAAGCTGCAGAACATGGTACAAAGGGAGGCATGATTGCCTCTGAGATAGAAAAGCAAGTGGCAGGGCACCCCTGTATACTTTAATGAGTCTTGAATCTTTACCACATAGGGAAATTTCTGCATGCAAATAAATTATAAACCCCTGGTTTGGTAGCAAATGTGTGCTTGCGACTTGCCCTCCTGGGGTAAAGTGTGTCACAGTTGGCCTGAGCAGGAGGGGACATGGTTGGGCTGTCCAGGTGATTACCAGTGATCCATGCGATCATTTATCAAGGGTCCATCCTTGTAGGGGGTATTCAGAGCATGGCATGGGGATGGGGGCGGGGTTACAACTGGGGACTTCCTACAGATGTTTTTCAAAAACCTTCCCCAAATAAGTTTTCTCAAACCCTATACACAGTCACATGCTAATTACCCGAAAGTTCTTGACAACCAGTGGTTCCTGAAGGTTCACACCACTGCTGGGCCTTGGCTGTCAGGGTACCTTGAATCCACATGTCTCATGTGTTTATATATTTTCTGAATCAGCAGATGTGAAAAGCATAATATATGCCATGTGGGAGTGGAGTAGTGAAAGTTTTTTTTTTTAATATTAAAATGGGATCCTAATAACTAAAAAAGGTTATGACCTAAGGTTGTGACCTTCCCAAAGATGCCTATACCAAGGGGATGGCAGCTGCCTTGTCTCAGAAGCCAACATATCTTCAGAAGTAAAATATTTACATTTTCATCTGTGTGTATCCAGCCCACGCAGCCTTTCATTTTTCCTATTAGGTAACTCCCATCCCCTTGCCAGGCCAACCTTAAGGCTTAGAGACCCATTTTACAAGCATTTCTAAAACTGGTTTCTTCCCTGGTTTTATCCCGTTTCATTATATTACCTGCTGGCTCAAACACAGATATAGGGATGAAAAAAAAACTGACCTCACCTAAAAACCCTGCTAAATGGTAGGGGAGAAAACAAGCAGATTGGGTATAGCAGATGAGTGGGGACAGGGCCAAAGGAATAGGCCACATCAAGTGCACGTGTCACAGTGCAGGGGGCTGGGAGGGGGAGGAAACGTGACAGGCTCTGGGAACACCCAGATCTGTGCCATTCGTGCTGCCTAATAAAGCAGAAAATGGGGATACTGTTTCACCCAAGATTTCCATCAAGTGTAGTTAAATAAAATGAGTTTTGGCTGAACTTGGAAAATTCGCTCAACCAAGTGAACAAATGAGACATTACTTTAATGAAAAGAACTCTGATTTCGCTTGCTGGATAATATTCTTGAGCTTTAACATATTTTGTGTGAAATATATACATGTGTGTATATTTTTTTGATTTGACTTATTCCGTAGAAGAATTCTAAATCCAACTTTTAAAAACAAGCCTCTCCTTCTACCTTTTTCCTCCTCTCCCTTCTTTTCTCCTACAATGATTTTTTTTATCTGTCCCATATCAGGCTAATGTTAAGAGGTAATAAGAAGTGGAAATTATAGATACAAAAGGATAATGCTACAAAAGTTACTTTCTTGCACTCAGCCATTTGGAAATTGAAGTGCATTTTCCCATTGAAACAACGTTATTCATGGCTGGCTTCCCAGGCCAACCCACAAAAGCCTATTTAATCTATAATGTGTTTGTGGTATAGTACTGTGCTAATTGTACTATGGAACCCAACCACCACCCTAGGTTCCCATGGATAAATGTGTTTCAAGTTCAAATTGGGATTCCAGTAACACATTTCCCTTGTTTCCCTAAGGGGATGGCAGCTGCCTTGTCCCAGTTCTCGCCCACTTCCTCCTCCTCCACCACCACCATCATTGCCGGGTCCTGTGCCCTGGGCATTTTCTCATCTGAATTAGAGTGCAGGCTATCACTGTGAAGCAGTAGGTCATGGCTGTGGGAGGCTGGGACAGAGGAGCCCAGAGGATCAGGAGCCGGAGAGCCACTGCAGAAGTGGGAAGACGGGCAGAGCTTCAGTGAATCAGAGTGAGCCCCCTGTGAGGATAAAGTATTCTTGGGACCCAAGGGCAGTCTGCTGTCTTCTTTCCATGATAGTCAGTGCTAGGGCAGGGCCCTTGCAGCAGGTACACCTAGAAGAGGTACCCCATGGCTGAGGAGTGGACCTCCCATGAGGGGGGCCAGTGACAGTAGGTGCTGAGATCAACATGCCTAGCACAGTGTTTCCCAAAGATGCCTGTACCTTTGTTTTTTGAAGGAACATTTAAATCTTTTTTCCTCCAACTTAAGGTACCAGTAGATTTCACTCAGCTGAAAAAGTGAAAATAGCATCTCAATTTCTATACCAATGTTTCTCCATGCAATAAATTATATGCTATCTCTAAGTCAGAGCTCTTGCTGTCATGTCAGGTTGCATGTCAGGGGAGCATTTGGGAAGGGCCATCAAGATGTCCCTTTGAGACAACCACTAGAATAAGAGTTGGAAGACCTGCTTCTCCACCCTTGTCTTTTTTTTTTTTTTAAGATTTTTTATTTATTTATTAGAGAGCGAGAGACTGAGAATGAGAGGAGAGAAGGTCAGAGGGAGAAGCAGACTTCCTGCAGAGCCGGGAGTCCGATATGGGACTCGATCCCGGGACTCCGGGATCATGACCTGAGCCGAAGGCAGTTGCTCAACCAACTGAACCACCCAGGCGCCCCACCACCCTTGTCTTTTTTAACTTGCTGGGTTGCCTTGTCTTAAGCCAGACCCCTCAGGGTCTCCATTTCTGCAGCCGGATCAGGTGGTGGATGCTCACATCCCATAAGAATCCATCAGCCCAAGGACCTGGGCTCAGGATTTGTAGAAATTGGTTAAGAGAGCTGACAGAGGGGGGGCTAAACTCTCAGCTTCACTGCTTTGCATAGATGACCAACTCACTCCGGTTTGCTCAGGACCTATAGCCCTGATGGTCCCATATCCTGGGGACCTTCTCAGTCTCAGGTAAACAGGGACAGTTGGCCACTCTAACTTACATGTTTAGGCCAATGCAGTGGAATTGGCAATGTGGGAAGTATAGGGAAAATGACAGTCAATTTCCCCAGCCAATCTCCAAGGGAAGAGGATTGGACACTTCACATAAATATAAAACCCTTCTAATGAAATATAATTTTCAATCAAAATTTAGTTGGTAGCCCCAGATGTCCTGAAAGATGTGCTCTCAAAGTTGCTGCCACACGGTTTCCACCTCTTCCAAAGGTTTCATACCTTAGGCAGTGGCTGCTAGACTTCAGTAGCCGAAGGAGGGGAAAAAATGACACCTCGTCATCTGCCTTTTGGTAATCTTAGTCATTTGTGCAGCTTTAATCCTTTCTACAGGGAAAAGGCAAACCTTGCTGTTACCCTCTGCAATGACAAGGAGGAGATCATGGCCCAGGCTACCTTCATGGACTATCCCAACTGGAATGTCTCCAATCAGGACAGCTGGGTATCCGTGTTCCGGGAGCTGGACAGTGAAATCCCATGCACAGTAAGTAATCACACATAGTTCTTATTAGCACGGCCTTAATTTTGAAGGGAAGTCCTATGTTTTCACATACTTGTTTCCAGTTTTGAGACTGAGCAGTGCAAGACTCATGATAGAAGGTGACATCATGACAGTTAGAAACAAAGTTAGCTAGTGAGGAAGAAGGGTGAGTCTAAGAGCAAGAGGCTAGAGGATGCAGAAGGGAAGGTAATAGCCAGATCGGTCAGCTGGTGGCAAGGCCTCGGTAACCTCTGCTGGTGAGGACTAGGAGGGAGCAGGGAATTAGCGGGAGCATCAGATGTGTGCTTCTTGGGTCTTCACACTGTGCCCCCAGCATCAGTGTCCAAAGCATTTTTTAAATTTTTTTTTGAAGTATAGTTAATACACAATGTTACATTAGTTTCAGATGTACACCAGTGACTGGACAGCTCTATGGGTTATGCTATGCCCACCCCAAGTGCGGCAACCACCTGTCACTATACAATGCAATACCATTGACTGCATTCCCTATGCGGTACCTTTCATCCCCGTGACTTATTCATTCCATAACTGGAACTGCACTTCCCACTTCCTTTCACCTATTTTGCCTTCCTCCCTCCCTCCCTTTTAGCAACCACCAGTTCTTTGTGTTTATGGGTCTATTTCTGGTTTTATTGTCTGTTTGTTCATTTGTGTTTTAGATTCTACATATGAGTGAAATTGGTATTTGTCTTTCTCTGTCTGACTTATTTCACCTAGCTTAATACCTTCTAGGTCCATCTATCTTGTCACAAATTGCAAGATTTCATTTTTTATGGCTGAGTAGTATTCCATTGTATGTGTATATATGTGCGTGCACGTGTGTGCATGTATGTATGTAAACCACATCTTCTTTATCCGTCCGTCAGGGGACACTTAGGCTCAGTGTCCAAAGCCTTTGATATAAAGGAGGACACCTGCCTTTACACCTTTGCTTCCGTAAAAGTGATAATAGAGCCTCAGATTCCTTTTTCACTCTGTCATTTTCAAGGTGCCCTAGTGGACTCTGGCTCATTTGATGTCTTCTAGCTGTGGGCACTTTACAACCTGTTGGCAACCTGACTTGGTAACTGTTGCCAAGTCTGAGCTTTCTCTGACCTCAGCCTGCCAGAGCCAGGCCTGCATATGGCCCCAGGACTGTGGAGTGCTAGAGGCCATGACCGTGGGTAGCATACTTGTCAGTGGAATCCAAGAGTGTGTCCCCAGAACCCTGGGGAATGCTGATTGCGTGAATGAGTCAGTTCACCTCCTCATATACACATGTATGTGCACACACACACATGCCCATGTGCGCCTCAAAACATCATCCAGCGTTTATTCAGGTAAATAACGTCTTCCCTTTGTCGTTTGCTTTTCCTCTTCTTCACCGCTCTATATGCCCAGTTACCATTTTCAGAAAAATTATCTCAAACTTTGAAATAGGCCAAAAAGATGCCTTCAGTCCAATGCTTGTATCTTTGATCGATTTTTTATTCGCTGGGGTATTGTTCTACAGGAACAGTGATTAACTTTGTAGATTTTGGTCCATTCGAGATGTAAATAATTTCTGTCTGGTGGAAGAGATCCCCTCAGAAGTTATGGTTTGTGGCCTTGTGGGACATTAACTATTTTGTATCTAGCCCAGGAATCTTATTCTAACTTGTCCTCATTAAAATACCTAAAGTAGCCAGCTCCTCAAGTGTAGCAAATTGTTTTTATCATCCCACTGATCTAATCCTTAATTGATGGGGTGACTAAATCTCTGACATGTGCTTATTTGATGTTTGTATTAAGATCATGATTTTACCTTTTCAAATATCATAAATCAACACCTTTATTCATAAATTCTTTCTTCTTTTGTTCCTTTGTTCATTCTCTTAAGGTTGTTTCTCTTTGAACTAATTTTAAACTTCTTCAGCAGTATAGAGATTGGCTATCCCATATGGTGGCCATCAGCCATATGTAGCTATTGAGTACTTGAAATGTGCCAGTCAAAATTAAGATGTGCTGTAAGTGTAAAATATACACTGAACTTCAAATATTTAGTAGGAAAAAAAGTGTAAAATGTCTCACAATTTTTATATTACTTGTCAAAATGATAATTTATGTTAGGTTAAATGAAATATATTGAAAATTAATTTACATGTTTATCTTTATTCTTTTTTTGTATATCTACTAGGAAGTTGTATATACAGCTTCTATTTGTGGCTCAAGTAATTTTGTTATTGGACAGCATTGGTATAAAGCCTCAAGGCTTACTTATCCCAGGGGTATTTGCACTTGTAATGCTTAAAGCTAAAGAATAAACCTTGAATTATAATATTTCTGATGGAAGAGAGAATTTGGAAAATAAATCAGCCAAATAATAAACTGTGTACTCCTAAAGCTAGCTCCTGTTCAGATTGTAAAGCGGATGTCAAGTCAGGTGGTTGGGGGGTTAGCAGGTAACACATGGGAAGTGCTTCTAGCGGTGTTGTGGCTGTTGCTCTCAGGACTGTAGGGTTTGTATTGTTTGCCTTTTGGGAGTTTTCAAGCTCCTGAACCAAACTCATGATTCTTCTCTTCCCATTTTATGTCTGATAAACACCCCTTCTGGGTATTTCTAAGGCATGCACTCTCCAATGGGAGAGGAGACCAAGGCACACGGATGTGCGGGTGGTAACCCAAGGCCACCTATAAAATTGTTCAGAAGACGAGAAATGCAGAAGGCACTCCTGTTGTCCTGATCTAGGTGCAAGCACCACTCTCACCAGTTAACCTCCTCACATTTGCATTAGCTCTGGAATTTGAAGATTTGCCCATAAACACTAAGGTACCGAGTTGAGCGGACCCGTGTGTGTATATATGGAATAACTGCTCATTACTGAGGCCACTTAAACTGTCTTCAGAAGTTAGGGGACAAAGCTCTTAAAAAACTGTGAAGATTTAACCTACAGCCCAGTTCTAATCTTGCTACTTTGAGTTTCCAGCTCTCAGGTTTTCTGCATCCCAAGAGTAATATTTGATTCTGACTCTGGGAATGTTGAACAAAACAAGCCATTGGATTCATAACGTGGCATCTGTCTTCCATCCTTCAAATTCATAAGAGAATCTTTCTCTTGTGTCACTTGAATAGAGCAGCAGCTGCTGACTCAAGAGCCCCAGGGAATGGGTGATTGTCTTTCACTTGGCATAGACACCCCCGAGGACAAGACTACTGAGTTAATAATCGATTTCACTCCCCTGCAGGCACTTCCCTGCCCCAAGCCCCATTCGTGAGGGCAGGACGAAGGGCTGGATGCATCGGACTCATTTACAATCCCTGTTTCCTTGAATAATTCTAAGCTAGGAGGACAGAAGGCAGCAAATGGAGTTAGTGAGATAGCTTGAACGCTGCCTGAGTGTCTCATCACTACGGACATAAAATCTCACCCTCAAAACTGGGCAGCTCCGAGCTTGTGGCTACCCCCAAATCATCCCCCCACCTCCCACCCTGCTCTGACACAGTGCAAATGCTGACTCAGCCTTTAATCCTGTTCTCTTTCTTGTGCAGCCTCTGAACACGTTGTTCCTGCATCTCTTTGTGGCTGTGGATGAGTATTCCGTTGGCTGCTGCAGAGAGATTATTCGGTGAGTGGCTGGAGTCTTACAGAGGAGGACGTCAGTGGGGCTGGCCAGCAGCACCATAAACAAGACCCGTTCATGCCAAAATGACACAAAAAGAGACTATGTGCCTTGTTTTAACATATTTTCAAAGGACACAAGATCCTTTGAGGTGTTTAATTTGCTTGTAACCTATGGCTATATTAAAGCCTCTATGTTGAACAGCAGTGAGATTTCTGAAAGAAAGCCATCTATTTCTTTGAGTCAACACTCCCTTTGACCCACATCTTTCACAACAGTCACTGAGGCAAATAGGTAGTGCAGTCATTAAAAAAAAGATGGATTTGGGGGGAGGAAGAGTAAGCATCGTAGGTTTGCATGTTTCTAAAAATAGTTCTCCTCAATCTTATCTTTCGAAATGTTTATTAACCTGACAGACTGCAGAAGCATCCCGAATAATCTGGCGTGGCGAAATATGATCCGTCAGGCTATCCTGGTGATGGCGCTGGGTCTCTGACAGCCTGTGCCGACATTTGGGGGTGGTGGCCTCCGCTTTCAAGTCACTTTGTAATGTCACACCAGACCATCCAGATGCCAGGTCAAAGGTTAATGTCAGCAGAAATCTGGTGTGCCACGTGAATATGGCACTCTTTATTCTCTCTACCTTCACAGAACAGACAGAAAGGAGGCCGGTTGGAATTTAAGGACATGTAGAGAAGGAAAAGAAATTGCCTTGAAGGTGTTCTTGCCTTTGCAGGCAAGGAGCAGAGGGGCCCAGGTGGATTGATGAACATCTGACATTTTTAGTGAAGATGTGTTTCCCACGGTGCCAGCCAGTAGGATTTCTTTGTAACTAACACCTGTCCTGCCCTCTCTTCCCCCCGCCAGGAGCGTGTTTAAGGCAGTGCCAGAGCTGCACTTCATATTCCTCATCGTGCCGTCCTACATGAGCCTAGGTAAGGTCTACACAACCACCTCCTGGCCCCAGTCACCAACATACGAAACTCATGCTGAAAATGACGCTTTGGGGGAATAGGAATAAGCATGGTCTCCAGGTCCTAAATGTATCATGTGCCTATTTGATCATAAAACAATTAAAATGCCACTTAGGACGGAAGTTACATTTTGTTCTGAAATCCAAAAGTTATTCCTTGGTAAAATGAGGCTACATTTATTTGTCTCTGTGATTTAGGCTCGACTCTCATAACCGTGTTTGAGCAAGTGGGGAACATTCCGAGTCTGACGTATGATGAGGACTTTGCTGTGCATATATGTCACAGGCAGAAACATTATCCCCAGCTGCACATCCGCAATGCCAGGTAAGGCTGGAGAAGTGCCCTTTCTGACCTCAGGTTTATCTGGACACTTATTTTACAAAGAATCGCTAAATTGCCGATTCTTACCGTGAGTGTTTAGAGCTTGGATTAAATTATTTTATAATGCCCGTAAGTATTACTTCCTTTGGAGATGTTTATAGTTCCCCTTGCTGACGTAATTTACAGGACTAAGTATCTGATAAGACTTATTTGGTGCTGTGTGGCCACCAAAGTTGCACATTTACCACTTAACAGGTTTCTGAAAATATGCACTCCTCGGCCCCACACTAGGTGAAATAACTTTCAAATATACTTAAAAACAAATCCACCTGTTTAGTTTTCCCAATAAAGCCCACCTATTTTCTGACATTGACCCCAAAAAGGAGTTTTGGAAGTTGAAGGTCTTTACTGTCAGTGGGCTCAAAGACATGCCCCAAAGTTTAGCAGTGTTAAAGAGATGGTTCTGGCAGATTCTATTTTCTAAAAATGGCTGCAACACCATCTTCCATCCCACAAGCTGTCCTACAAAGTGATCTTGGGAGACCATTGTGCTGGAGAGGCCGCATGTCGGCCCTGGGGTCGACAGCTCCAGCATGGCTCCCACTGATGGTCGGGATAGACCACCAGCCATGTGAAAGAGCCATTGTGGACGTCCAGCCAAGGACAGCCCCCCCATATCTGGAGCCCACCTGACATGCAACTGCAGCTACAGGAGAGACCCCAAGCAAGGACTTACCAACTGAGTCCTCCCAGATTTCTGACTCACAAAATTGTGACCAAAATAAAAGGCTTTTTTTAAATAAAAGTGCATATGAAATCATTCTACAAGGGTGGTTGCTTAGTTTTATCAGTGAAGAATAAATTGTGTCTTCTTGGGTCAGCCGTTGCCATGAATGCTGGATTTCTTTAGAAAGTATTAAATTTAAATTTTTAAGAAGAAAGAGCCTACTCTTTGCCAGTCATGTAGTATTATGGCATAATTGTTAAGAATTTGCAATAACGGCATGAGATCTAGATTCTGATCTTGATTCGACTACTCCCCAAATGAGTTAACTTAAAAAAGGAACGTGGCCTTTTCAGGCCTCCGTTTTCTCCCAGTCATTGGGTATCGGGGCATTGTCTACTGCATGGGATGCAATGCTTGGATGAGCTGATGGATAATCTAAGTAGTTAGAATAAGTACTTAGCAAACTTCCATTCACATGTAAGCGCCCAAGGAAATGAAATATTATTGATATTAAGTTAAATAGGGGCGCCTGGTTGGCTCAGTTGGTTAGGTGTCTGCCTTTGGCTCGGGTCATGATCCCAGAGTCCTGGGACTGAGCCCTGCATCTGGCTTCCTGCTCAGCGGGAATCCTGCTTCTCCTTCCTACCCCCCCTGCTCTCTCTTGCTGTCTCTCGCTCTCTCTCTCAAATAAATAAAACCTCTAAAAAAACATTAAGTTAAATAGGGAAGACAGACCCAGCTACAATAAACTATAATGCTGGGTGGTTTAGAAAAGGAAAGGACAGAGAAGGAGGAAGACAGCTTCATACAGAACCTCTGTGCCCCACCCCCACCCCCACATCTAAATATCCATCAACAAGTAAATGTTTACATTTACAAACTGCAGTGGATGCTTCTCAGCAATGAAATGCAATGAACTTCTTATAGACACAGTCAGGCCAATCAATCTCAGTTCATGCTGAGTGAAAGAAGGCAGACACAGAAACAAAGACCATATACTATTGACTTCTCTTGCGTGATGTGTAAATGGCTAATCTGGAGACAGTGAGAGAAGGTGAGTTGTCTCTGGTGGAGAGAAGAGTGTGATTGGGAGGAACACGCTGGTATTTTGGGGCAATGGCTGTGCTCTGTGTGTTGACTGGGGGTATGCAGTTGCCAGAACTCACCCAACTTAATACCTGTGCATTTGACTTTATGTTGCTATGCTTCAGTTAAAAAAAAAAATTTAAATGAGGCTTCGAAGAGAAGGTAGTCTCTAAATCCAGTCAGAAAGGATGAGCCAGAGTTTAATCAGAGGGTCAGATTGGGCAAAGCTATGGAGGCAGGAGATCACCTAGAATGTCTGTTCGCAGGTAGTAGGCAAGTGTGGCTGCGGTTCAAGGTGTGGAGAGGAATAGCAGGCCCCTGGATGGCAAAGGAAGAATTATAATGAGAAGGCTTTATCCTGGAGCCAGCAGGGAGCACTGATGAAGAAAGGCACGATATGGGCTGGGTGTGAAAGATAACTGACTTTCATGTGGTTAGTGGCTTATAAGGGAGGAGCCCAAAACAGTCTGACCAAGAAATGATCCTAGCTGGAATTCAGGCAGTGACAAGTCAAAGAGATCCAGCTGGGGGATCAGGGGGTGCATGGATGCAAGGAAATGTTTGAGGGGGAAAGTGCAGTTTGGTTGCCAGCTGGGTGGAGAAGTTGAAGGGTGAGAACAAGTTAATGGTGATTCGGGTTTTCAAGTATGGGGGGGTGATGGTTGGTTCATTAGCTGAGAGTAGAAATAATAGCCTTAGATGGATAGGTGGGAGGTGGTAATACAGATCCTCTCACGAGTGAGGTCATGAAAATAAAGGAGATTGTCTAGTTGAGGAGGAGGTTTTAAAGTGAAAAAGCAGAGGCCTAGGGCAGAGTTTTGAAAGGTGAAAATGAGCTGTTCATGATAATAAGGAAGAAAATGAGAAGAGAGGGAGAGGAGTCTTCTAGAAGTCAGACTCTTAAGTCTGGCAAATAATGTGAGGAAATCAAATAATTTGAGTCTAAAGAAGAGGCCTTTGGATTTAGAAATTTAAAAAGATACAGGTGAGTTGAGTAAAATTGATGAACTTCTAGCCAAACTGACCTAGAAAAAAGAGAAGACAAATTACCAATACCAGAAATGAAAGAGGTGATACCGCTATTGATCTTAGAGACATAAAAGGATACAGGCTTGTAAGTTCAATAATTTAGATGAAATGTGCCAATTTCTTGAAAAACACAATCTGCCAAAACTCATTTAAGAAAAAAATTATAATAACTTGGAGAATTCTGTATGTATTAGAAGTTGAATGAACTTTGAGTGAGAGAGAGGGTGGCTACCTGCCCCGACACCGGCCTCTCACCCTGTCTCCAGCCCTAACCCTGCCACATCCTGATTTGTTTCTCTTCTTTTTCTCTCATCCTCATGGCTCTGAACTCTGCCTTCCTAGGACCTGGGACTCAGCTTTCTCTCAAGCTCATCCCATTGGCTCCTCTGTGCCAATAGTGGTCACATAGTCATTAGTGACCTACCTTCAGCCCCTTGGTTTGGGGTCTGGTCTTGTCCCTCCTGGAAGGGCAAAGTTGGGTTTTGGAAATCACATTGCGGTGAGCTGAATAAAAGAGAGGTAAGGAAGTGAAGGCAAGGGGATATCCACTGGTTTTTAGAGAAGTTTGGTGATGAAGGAAAACATAGAGAAAAAGGCAGATGATGAATGTTATGCAAACAATGTAAAGTGACTCCATTTTTACCATCCACGTAGAGCATTTCCTTTGCATTCTGAGATCCAGACAGCATGTGTCTAAAAGATTACCAAGCAGTAAAATAAATTGATATAAATTATCTACCTAACTTAGGACAAGAGAGAAGAAAATCCCATGTAGAAAACCATTTTTCTTTAAATACTCACATTATAATTCTCTTTATAAAACCCCTTTGGTCAGGATACAATGCTAATACAAACCAAATGCATTCTGAAGAAAAGGAATTCTGTGAGTAAAATATATATTTTAAATAACATTTTTAATTGATTCTCTCACACCTTTCAAATCCTCCTTCCTGATTTTTGAAGTTTGTCTTGTTAGTATCAGCACAGGAAAATAGGTCCTCCTACCTTTCAGGAAATTACAGTCTTTTATTTTATTTTTTTTTTATTTTTATTTTTTAAAGATTTTATTTATTTATTAGAGAGAGACTGAGGATGAGAGGGGAGAAGGTCAGAGGGAGAAGCAGACTTCCCACAGAGCCGGGAGTCTGATATGGGACTCGATCCCGGGACTCCGGGACCATGACCTGAGCCGAAGGCAGTCGCCCAACCAACTGAGCCACCCAGGCGCCCAGGAAATTACAGTCTTTAAGGAAGTCTTACTATAAAAAAATTCACAAGGAGGCAGTTTCTTTATTATGTTAGGAGAAATTTACATAAATTAATTGCTTAGGATCTTGTAAGTAGTTTAAAAGTTGCTGAACTTTTGTCTTCATTTCATTTAAAAATCTCTCCTTTTATTCTACCATTTGCTAATTAGCTTGAGGGATGGGTTCATTTAATAAAATGAATTATATTTTCAAATTAGAACAATTTTTAAAGTAAAATTACTTGTTGCATTCTTCTATGT
>CM052811.1:82458546-82495114 GCA_028533885.1 Nasua narica | reverse complement strand
CCCTCTGACCCTGCAATTGCACTGCTGGGTATTTACCCCAAAGAAGCAGATGCAGTACAAAGAAGGGCCATATGTACCCCAATGTTCATAGCAGCAATAGCCACAATCACCAAACTATGGAAAGAACCAAAATGCCCTTCAACAGATGAATGGATAAAGAAGATATGGTACATATATACAATGGAGTATTATGCCTCCATCAGAAAGGATGAATACCCAACTTTTGTATCAACATGGACGGGACTGGAAGAGATCATGTGGAGTGAAATAAGTCAAGCAGAGAGAGTCAGTTATCTTATGGTCCCACTTACGTGTGGAACATAAGGAAAAACATGGAGGACATTGTGAGAAGGAAGGGAAGGGTGAATGGGGGGAAATCAGAGGGGGCGATGAACCATGAGAGACCATGCACTCTGAGCAACAAACTGAGGGTTTTAGAGTGGAGGGGGTGGGGGGTTGGATGAGCCTGGTGGTGGCTATTGAGGAGGGCACATACTGCATGGAGCACTGGGTGTGCCGCATGAACAATTAATCTTGTAACACTGAAAAAAAATAAACATATTTGGAGAAAAAAAAAGTTAGTAGTCAAATCAGATATATTACAGGAAAACAAACAAACAAACAAAAAGGTAGAACATTTTAATAAAAGAAGTACCAGGAATTAAGTATAAGAACATCCTGGACAGGTAAAATAGATATAACATAACCAAGAGTGTACTAGATATAAATATAACTAAGAGTATACTAAAAAGAAGAAAAGCCAATTAATGGAGTCCAAAGGCTGGCGTCACCATGCTACCATAAACCTGGTTCTTGGTTCTCCCTCTCCTCTCACGCTGGTTTTCAAGGTCACTGTACAGAGTCCTGACGTGGAAGTTTGAGGTGAATGTCTCCAAGATGGTGATCAGAGCTGCATTATGTTTAAAGCAGCATTTCCCCCTTTAAGGGAAATGTAGAGACATCTCAAGGAATAAAGGGTAGACTTCTGTCCAAAATGGCCAGGCAGGAAGACCTTGAACTTACCCCACTCCATGGACACCCCAGATCAGTTGCTATATCAGAGCAATTCCTCCTGAAGAAGAACTGAGGATTGACCAAAAGCTTCTGAACAGCACAACAAATGATAGAAGGACCACAGAGAGAATGGCAAGAGAGGCAGAGACACAGGAATGAAGGGCACCTCCACCCTGGATACTGTGAACTTAGATGGGCAGAGATAGTACCAGGGACCTTAAGCAAACTCATCTGCCCACAGGAAAAAAGCCTCAGTTTAAAAGGGCAACTAGAATATAAAGGAACCAGCCCTAGAACCCTGCCAAAAGGCAGGGGAGCTGCTGAAACTCTCTGAGTCAGAAGGGCTGGCGAGCACCATGGTTTCTGTCCCCCATCTACCTTAATAGGAGTAAAGTGTACCAAGGGCCAATGCTGGGTAAATGCATAAATAAGGTTAAATATTCTTTATGCTTGTACCTCTCAGTCTTTAATACATAACCGTGTCACTCCAGAAAGTACCTCTATGAAGAAATTGTCTTTAGACAGTGGAATTCTTTTTGGGGGAGGAAGGGGATGCTGAGGACAAGGTCAAAGAAGTATAGTAATCCTTGAACATAATTGGAAAATGCTGTCCCTGGCTTTTTGGCCTGTCTCATGACAAATACTGCTCTACATTCCATATTCAAATATGCTGAATGTGTTCCCTTTGCCTGGGATTTTCTAGCCCCAGGTCTCTTGACATAGCTCTCTGCCCTTCTCTTCATTCAGGTCCCAGCTCAGATGTTCTTCCTCAGAGAGGTCTTCCCTGACCACTTGGGTCTGTCACTCTCCATCCCAGAGCACTTACCACTATTCGAAATGTTTGAAGTGATGCATTTGTCATAATGTCATTCTGTTTCTCCTATTTGAAGGCAACTTCGTGTTGTGAGAGTGTTGCTGTGTCCCCGGCATTTAGAATGGGGTCTGGCACCATCCTAGGTACTCCACTGAAGGTACGAACACTGAACTTAATGAAGCTTTTGCATTAAACAGGGTAGAAGATCATGATGATCTCATGCCGATCTTTCTGCGCCATGACACGCTTCTGAGGGAAACTTACGGCGAGTACTTCCTGGCTGAACTGATAGAGGCCCAAGACGAAGAGAATCATGCTGTCGTGTGTGAGGTTGGTGATTAACCCGCCTGGGGATGCGCTTTGTGAGGGAAATGAAAGAAATAAGTGACATTGATAGTGGTTTTTTCTCAGCTTCCCCGGAGCTGCTGTCCCCTCCCTGCTTCCCGAGGCCCTTCCTGGTAGTGTGCCAGGCCCGGTTTGGAGCAGCGACATCACCCTCTTTCCCAGTGTGACCTGGCTTTAGGTTTGTAGGGTTTTGTGAGGTGCTTCTGGAGACCGGGCTGCTGTGGACTCTGTGCCCTGGCCCTGAAGGTAGGGATGGAAGTCAGGGTTAAAGGGAGAGATTCTTGAGGATATCTGGGGGGATTTCTGAGACCCCCAAGATCCCAGAGATCACAGACCAGCATCCTGCTGGCACATGGATCTTGTCTGACTCGGAAAAAAATTCTTTTTTTTTGTTTTACCAAAATTTTACACTTTATAGAAAACTTTCAGAGACAAACCAGGAGACTCTCAATCTTAGGAAAGAAACTGAGGGTTGCTGGGGGGTGCGGTGGGAGGGATGGGGTGGCTGGGTGATGGACACTGGGGAGGGTATGTGCTATGGTGAGCGCTGTGAATTGTGTAAGACTGATGATTCACAGACCTGTCCCCCTGAAGCAAATAATACATTACATGTTAATTTAAAAAAAAAGAAGAAAACATCTAGGTACCCAAATTCCCTAAATTGTAATATTTGATCACATTTGCTTTATCATTCTCTTTGCTTGCTTTTTCTCTATATATATTTGTCTGTTTTTATATATAAACATATATATTGTGGATGCCATGCCCCCTTCACTGCTCAATACTTCGGTGTGTATTTCCTAAGCACAAGAACGTCCTCTGATGTCACTGCAGTACAGTGTTCAGGTGGAGCCGCCCCATTATTCTAACCTACAGACCTTATTCCAATTGTATTGACAGTCCTTTTTAGCAGAAGTAAATCCACATCATCTGTTGCACTCAGGTGCCCTGTGTCTTCAGTCTCCTGTCATCAGAACAACTCCCCAGTCTGTCTTTGTTTTCCAGGACAATGACAGTTTTGAAGAGCACAGGTTGTTTTGTGCAGCATCTCTGACTTTGGATTTGTCCGTCATTTTCTCATGATTTGATTTAGGGTATAGATGATTAAATTTTGTTGTATGTAGTAGCTAGCATTTCAAAATTTGGAAACTGTATATAACGGTTGGAATTTCTAGCTTCTCTGAAAAAATGGGAAGGCCTGCTGTTGGGCCCCAGTGAGTTGGCACTTTGGAGCAGCTGCCGCTGTAGATAGTACAGGTGCCCTTGAGCCCGTCTCCACTGTGCCCTGGGGGTTCATGACCCTCCTGCCCCTGAAGGGGCGTCCATCTTTCCCACTTTATACCAGCCTGGCCCTCGTGAGCATGGCAGTGGTTCAGAACTTGCTTCATGAGTATCCTAATTCCACAGCATCCAGCCCGGAAGGCTTTACTGAGATTGGAGGTAGGGATGGCAGTAAAGAAATATGGAACCCACCCTCTCTGGTTTGACAGCTGTAGACCCTGGGGCTACCTACACCCAAGGGAGGAAGGGAGAAAAGACCCAAGAGAGAGAAGGCGAGCTAGCTAGCTTTAGTGTGTCTCAGCTCAAAGCAGCAAGCAGGCTGACCTGGCCCCTTGGGCAGCTGCTGTGGGCAACTCTGCCTCTTATCCTTGCCCTGCCCCCAAAGCATTCATAGAGGGACACTCCTCCCTTAGAGGAGTTTAGCTAGCTGTGGCTTCCTTCTCTGCATTTGTCCCCATAAGATTTGATAATGAGGATTCCATCCCAGTCTGATAGCTAAATATAAGTGTGCGGAGGTATCTTTAGACCTTTGTGTTGCTTGGAGTGTGCTGAAGTAGTCCTTCCTGAAAAATATTATGACAGCATTCTACCTCATGCCCTACTCCATCTGAAGCTTTAGGCATTCTTAAGGGTTGAAAATGCTGAACTAGGGATATTCACAGCATCTGTTCAGTGGTATGGAGAAATTGTCTGACTGAAAAAAAAATGAGACTTAGTGCCTTAGGGTAATTAGGGAATGTGTGGTGACTGTTCGGCTTTAGGAAGGATAGGGCCATGACCCATGGCATCTGCTTTATGTTTATAGAAGAAATGTGAGGAAAATATTTTAAAGAAGTAAGTACTCAAACTTGAGCATGCATTGAAATGACTTCTTGGGGTGATTATAATGCAGATTCCTGGGACCTACCCTCAGTGTGATCTTGTAGGTTGGGGATGGGCCTGAGAATGTGCATTTTTCACTAGTTCCTGGGTGATATTGATGCTGCTGGTTCAGGAACCACATTTGTGTACTCCGTTTTAAAGGACTGACACCCTCCTCCAAATGACTTGTTGCTTGTGTACAAGGATCTCACAAGGGGAGCCTTTTGTTGATAGTTTTAGGAATTAAGAAAAGAAAACAATTCAAATGTGAGCAAAGATACTCTTTTTGCATCACATGAGAAATATAGAGGGCAATTTCTGTAAAGGCCTTTAAAAGAGGTTTATATAAGCTTGGACTGAAGATTGTTTTTGACAGCAAGATAATCTTATTTTGAATGAATTTTCGTGTTGCCTTTTGTATATCATAATAATCAACAAACATGGATAGAACCCTTGGGTACCCAACCCTATATCTGAATACTTCATTCATAGACCCCCAAGGTTCAGGCAAAGATGACCACAAATTAGTATTTTTTTTTCAAGTGGATATTTGACCTTTGCTTTGTGTCAGTTTATTGAAAAGCATTCAAAGGTGGGAATTCAGCAGTTTTACTTCTAGGATGATCATTCAGGGATTCTTTATATACTGATTTCTCTATCTGAAAAAAACTGTAAGAGCTACTTAAAGAATATTAACTTTCTTGGGAAACTTGGAATCAAAAGTTCTTTTATTCTGATAACATGATCTATTTGAGACTTGGTTGTACATCAGGGGTTCCCAAGCTCAGTTTGTATGAGAACCACTTGGGAGACTTTTAGACTATCCCCATGCCAACAAACTTATATCCAGAATGTATAATGAACTCATATAGCAATAAAGAGAAAAATTATCTAAATAAAATGTAGACAAAGGATTTGAATAGACATTTCTCCAAAAAAAGATAGACAAATGGCCAATAAACTCGTGAAATGGCGCTCAACACTATTAGTCATCAAGGAAATACAAACGAATACCACAATGAGATATCACTTCACATTTGCTAGGATGGTTATAATAAAAGGAAGGGACAATATCAAGTGTTGGTAAGGATATTGAGAGAATGGAACCCTCATAGAAGGCTGGTGGGATTATAATATGGCACAGCCACTTTGAAAAACAATCTGGCATTTTCTCAAAAAGTGAAATGTAGAATTACCATTTAACCCAGCAGTTCCACTCCTAAATTAAAAATACATGTTCACACAAAAACATGTACATGAACATTTATAGCAGGATTATTCATGATAGCCAAAAAAGTGGAAATGACCCAAATGTCCATCTGCTGATGAATGAATAAACAAAAGGTGGTATAGCCATACAATGGAATATTATTAGTAGAAAAAAGGGAAAGAAGGACTATGCATGCTACAACATATTTGAACCTTGAAAACATTATACCAGATGAAAGCATCCAGACCTCGAAGACCACGTATTGTATGATTCTATTTATATGAACGCCTAGAAAGAGCAAGTCCATAGAAACAGAAAATAGATCAGTGGATGGAGAAAGAGGTGGATGGGGAATAATTAATAAAGGGTATGGGGTTTTTTATGGGGGGGAAGGGGACAAAAATGTTTTGGAATTAGTGGTTGAAAGTGTCTCTCTTTGTGAATATATTAAAGATACTGAATTGTATGCTCTTTAAAGACTTATTTTTATGGAAGGTGAATTGTATATCAATTAAAAATCCTGATGCTAAGATGTTCTTAGACCAAGTAGATCAATCTTTCATGGTGGGACGTAATCAACATTTCTAAAACACTCTCCATATCGTTCCAGTATGTAGTCCAGGTGGTGAAACAGTTATCTACATGATGGAAAATAAAAAGATATCTGGTGAAGGACAGGATGACCTTAGAGAAATAAAGGCATTAGTTTCTTAAGGTGAGAACTGGCCCTAAAAATTAGATTCTGAGGTCCTAGTTCATAATATTTGTTTCTTCACATTATTGAAAGGGTTTTTTTTTCGTATTTAGGTTTTTGCATTCTCTTTTAAGGACTTTCATATATTTTCATTCGTCCTCTGCCTTCAGACTAATGAAAAAATGAAGAGTCAAGGAATATTTGGGCCCAGCAGCAACATTTTGAAGACTATGTCTTTATGTGATGAGACAAAACTACTGAGAAGTAATGATTCATGCTGACCCCAGTTAGGCCTTTTAATGACCAAAAGGGGCAATCCAGTTTAGTCAGTCCTATGTTTTTTAGAGAAGGCTTTTATTTATTTGTTCCAGCTTTATTGAGATGTAATTGACATATATGATTATATAAGTTTAAGGTGTACACCATGTTGATTTGATACATTTATATATTGTAAAATGATTATACCATAGCATTAGCTAACACCTCCATCGCATAACGTAATTACCAGTACCTTTTTGTGGTGAGAATGTTTAATATCCATTCTTTTAGCAACTTTCAAATATCTAATACAATATTGGTAACTAAAATCACCATGCTGTACATTATATCCCCAGAACTTATTCATCTTACAACTGGAAGTTTGTGCCCTTAGACCAACATCCCCCCCCCTTCACTCACCATCCAATCCTTGGTAACCATAATTTTACTATTTCTATGTGTTCTTTTTTAGATTCCACATATAAGTGATATCATATAGTATTTGCCTTTCTTTGACTTATTTTGCTTAGTATAACGCCGTAATGGATCATCCATGTTGTTGCAAATGGCAGGATTTCCTTCTTCTCTTGTGCCTGAATAATATTCCACTGCATGCATATATACCACATTTTTAAATTTATTCATCTGTTGAAGGCCACTTAGGTTGTTTCCATATGTTTCCATATGTGAATAATGCTACCATGAACATGGGAGTGCAAATATCTGTTCGAGATCCTGCTTTTGTTTCTTTTGGATATACAACCAAAACTAGTATTGCTAGGTCATATGGCAGTTCTATTTTTAGTATTTTGGGAAACCTTTATACTGTTTTCCATACTGGCTGTAGCAAATTACATTCCTATGAACAATGCGAGGGTTACTTTTTTTTTTTTTTTTAAAGATTTTGTTTTTAAGTAATCCCTACACCCAGCATGGGTCTTGAACTCATAACCCTCAAGATTAAGAATTGCATGCTCTGTCAACTGAGCTAGCCAGGGACCCCATGAGGATTACTTTTTCTGCACATTCTTGCCAATGCTTGTTATCTCTTGTCTTTGTGATGGTAGCCATTCTAATAGATGTAAGGAAATATCTGATTGTGGTATTGATTTTCATCTCATGATTAGTGAAGTTGAGCATCTTTTAATGTACTTGTTGATCATTTGTATGTGTTCTTTGGAAAAAATGTCTGTCCAGATTCTCTGTCCATTTTTAAATTGGATCTTTTTTTCCCTGTTGAGTCGTATGAGTTCTTTATCCATTTTGGTTATCAACCCCCTATCTTATATTCTAGTA
Source organism: Nasua narica (assembly GCA_028533885.1). NCBI lineage: Eukaryota > Metazoa > Chordata > Mammalia > Carnivora > Procyonidae > Nasua > Nasua narica. The sequence continues at coordinate 82,487,341 of CM052811.1, read as the reverse complement.
TGTAGTTTACAAATACTTTCTCCCATTGTATAGATTGCCCCTTCATTGTGTTGATTGTTCCTTTTGCTATGCAGAAACTTTTTAGTTTGGTGTCATCTTTCTTATTCATTTTTGCTCTTATTGCTCAGTGTGATTTTGGTGTCATATCAAAAAAATTGTTGCCAAAAACAATGTCAAGGAGCTTCTTGCCTACATTTTCTTCCAGGAGTTATACAGTTTCAGGTCTTATGTTTAAGTCTTTAATCCATTTTGAGTTAATTTTTGTGAGTGGTGTGAGATGGAGTCCAATTTCACTCCTCTGCATGAGGATATCAATTTTCCCAATACTGTTTATTGAAGAGATGGTCATTTCTCAACTAAGTATTCTTGGCTTCCTTGTTAAATATTAGTTGCTCATATATGTGGGTGTTTATTTCTGGGCTCCTGACTCTGTTCCACCGGTTTCTGTGTCTGCTTTATCTTAGTACTGTACTGTTCTGATTATTATAGCTTTGTAATATAATTTAAAATCAGTAAGTGTGATGCCTCCAGCTTTGTTCTTTTTTTTAAAGATTTATTTATTTGAGAGAGAGAGCACACAAGTAGAAGAGGCAGGGAGAGGGAGAGAGAATCTCAAGCAAACTCAGCGCTAAGTGTGGAGCCAACATGGGGCTGGATCTCATGACCTCCTAGAGCTCAAGACCTGAGGTGAAATCAAGAGTTGGCCGCTTAACCAACTGAGCCACCCAGGCATCCCTCCAGCTTTGTTCTTTTGGTGTCTTTTGTGGTTCTATACAAATTTTAGGATAGTTTGTTCTATTTCTGTGAAAAATGCCACTGGAATTTTGATAGGGATTGCACTGAATCTGGAGATTGCTTTAGGTAGTATGAACATTTTAACAATGTTAATTCTTCAAATCTAATTCTTTTGATACTATTGTGAATAGGATTGTTTTCTTTGTTTCTTTTTCAGGTATTTCATTATTAGTGTATAGAAATGCAACTGATTTCTGTACATTGGTTTGGTATTGTGTAACTTTACTGAATTTATTTATCAATTCTAACAGTTTTTTTGTGATTTAGGATTTTCTATACATAAGAGCATATATCATTTTCCAAACAAAGACAGTTTTACTACTTCTACTTACTACTACTTTACTGCTTTCTTTCTGATTTTTTTTCTTTTTCTTTTTTTTTAAAGATTTTTATTTATCTATTTATTTGACAGAGAGAAAGAGATCACAAGTAGGTAGAGAGGCAGGCAGAGAGAGAGGAGGAAGCAGGCTCCCCACTGAGCAGAGGGCCCAGTGTGGGGCTAGATCCCAGGACCCTGAGATCATGACCTGAGCCGAAGGCAGAGGCTCCAACCCACCAAGCCATCCAGGCGCCCCTTTTTTCTTTTTCTTGACTGATTTCTCTGGCTGGGACTTACAGTCCTATGTTGAATAGGAGTGGTGAGAGTGGACACCCTTGTCCTTTTGCTAATCTTAGAGGAAATCTTTCAACCATTCACTGTTGAGTATGATGTGCTGTGGGCTTGTCATAAATGGCCTTTATTTAATTAAAATATTTTTTTCCTCTATATCTCTTGAGCATTCTCATGAAGGGATGTGATATTTTGCCAAATGTTTTCTCTGCATCTTTTGAGATGTTCATATGATTTTTATTTTTCTATTAATGTAGTATATCACTTTTATTGATTTGTGTATATTGAACCATCATCCTTGCATCACAGGGTTAAATCCTGCTTGATCGTGATGTATTATCCTTTTAATGTGCTGTTGAATGCACTTTGCTAATATTTTGTTGAGAATTTTGCGCCAATATTTATCAGTGATATTGGTCTATAGTTTTCATGTAATATCCTTATCTGGCTTTGGTATCAGAGTAATGCTGGCCTCAAAAAATATTCAATTTTTTGGAAGAGTTTGAGAAGGACCGGTGTCATTTCTCCTTTAAATATTTGGTAGAATTTACCAGTGAAACCATCTGGTCTTGGGCTTTTCTTTGGCAGGAGGTTATTCATTGCCGATTGAATCTCGTTCCTTGTGAATCTGTTCATATTCTCTCTATCTTCGTGTTTCTGTATAGGTAGGTTTTATGTTTCTAGGAATTTATCCATTTATTTTAGGTTGTTCAATTTGTTGCCATGCATTTGTTCATAGTGGTCTCTTATGATCCTTTATATTTCTGTGTTACCATTTGTAATGTCTCCTCTTTCGTTTCTGATTTTGAGTCTTCTTTTTTCTTAGTCGAGCTAAAGGTTTGTCAGTTTTGTTTATCTTTTCAAAAATGAGCTCTTAGTTTCATTGAACTTTTGTACTGTTTTTCTGTTTCATTTATTTCTGTTCCGATCTTTGTATTTCCTACCTTCTGATAACTTTGGACTCAATTTGATCTCCTTTTTCAAGTTCCTTGAAATATAAATTCAGTTGTTTATTTTAGATCTTTTTTTCCCTTGATGTAGGCATTTATTGCTATAACTTTACCTCCTAGAACTGCTTTTTCTTTTTCTTTTTTAATTTTAATTTTAGTTAACAAAAATGCAGCATTGGTTTCAGGAATAGAATTGAGTGATTCCTCACTTACATACAGTACCCAATACTCATCACAACAAGTGCCTTTCTTAATACCCATCACCCATTTAGCCCATCCCCCACCAACCTCCTTCATCAATCCTCAGTTTGTTCTCTATCATTAAGAGTCTCTTATGGTTTGTTTCCCTCTCTTTTTTTTTTTTACTCCTTCCCATGTGTTTAGTTGTAGAACTGCTTTTTCAACATCCCATAGGTTTTGGTATTTTGTCTTTCCATTTCTGTTTATTTGAGGATATTTTTTATTTCCTTTTTTTATTTCTTCTTTGGAACCACTCCATGGTTGTTCAGGATTTTTTTTTTTTTAATTTCCACGTATTTGTGAATTGTCCAGGTTCCCTACTGTTACTGATTTTTAGTTTTATAACATGTGGTCAGAAAACATACTTGGTTTGATTTCAGTCTTCTTAAATTTGCTAAGACATGTTCTGTGGCCTAATGTATGATCTATCCTGGAGAATGTTCTATGTATGCTGGAGAAGAATGTAAAGTCTACTGCCATTGGATGGCATGTTCTGTGCATGTCTGTTAGGTCCATTGGTCTAAAGTACTGTTCTAGTCCAACATTTTTTTGTAGATTTTCTGTCTTGGATGTTCCATCCATTGAAAATTGAACCACTGAAAGTAGGTTGAAATCTCCTACTATTATTGTATTATTTATTTCTCCCTTTATATCTTTTAGTATTTGATTGATATATTTAGGTGGTCTGAGATTGAGTTATATATATTTATGATTGCTATATCTTCTTGATAAATTGACCCATTTATCACTGATATAATGACCTTCTTTGTCTCTTTTTTGACCTTTTTTGTCTCTTCTTTATCTCTTAAGACTTTTTGGCTTAAAGTCTTTTTTGGTTTCCACTTGCATGGAGTATCTTTTTCCTTCTCTTCACCTTGAGCCTATGTGTTTTCTTAAAGCTGAAGTGAGTCTCTTTTAGGCAGCATATAGTTGGGTCTTTTCTTTTCTTTTCTCTCTCTCTTTTTCTTTTTGAGAGAGAGAGAGAATGTGAGTTGTGGCAGAGGGGCAGAGAGAGAGGGAGATACAGAATCCCAAGCAGGCCCCATGCCTAGCATGAAGCCCAACATGGGGCTTGATCTTACAACCCTGAGATCATGACCTGAGCTGAAGTCAAGAGTCAGTTGCTTAACTGACTCAGCAGATGCCCTTGCTATCTTTAATTCATTATCTGGTAACTTAGAGATCTCCAGGTCTTTGGGTTTGTTTACAAGAAAATTATTGTGATCTTTTGGTGATATCATTTTATTGATTTTATCATGTTTCTTGGGGTTTTTCATTACTGTTTTCACATTTGAAGTAGCATTTACCTCCTCCAGTTTTTACTTTATTCAGAGAAGACATACCTCTGTCAGGCCTGCTAGAGATCCTAAGGAGTTCTCAGACCTTCCATGGATAAATCTGGTCCACTTTTCTTGCTCCCTCTTGTGGCACACTTCTTAAGCTCATATGCATTCTCTGGCTCTTACAAAGCACCAGGCCAAGTGCTGACAACCTCTTTTATTTCCCCAAAGGTAGCTGCTTGGAATAGTTTGTATTCTCTCTCAGGCCACAGACTGATTTTCTGCAGTCCTCACTAACCATCTGCTAAAGCCTGCCCTTGGTGCTGTTGGGAGTGTGCATAGGAGCTGGCCACAGAGTGGGATGATGTGTGGGTAAGGCACACAGGTTGCTGGGAGTGCTTGTGGGCCAGTTGAGAGGTTTCCCATGAAACCAAGATATTCCCAGTCATTAGTGGACAGGCTTCTGATGCAATTCACAATGCAGTTAGGAAGCAGGTCCCTTTATTGCCCTCCAAGAGTACTATTTGCTGCTCTCTCTAGCCTCTTTCTGCCCTCCTAGTCACAGAGCTTCCAATTAAGTACTCTGGATGAGGTGAAAGAGAAATGGGACTCTTTCAAAGAATCTCACACAGCTGGGGGAGCTAGGTGCTCACTCACACACTCTCCCTTTTCCCCATTGGATAAATCGTGGGCCAAGGAAGATCTTTCTTGCCCCTAAGCTGTGCCTCATTGGGGAATGTGTGAGATGGGTAAAGCCAGACTATTCATTTCAGTGAATTCAAACTCATACTTTTTGCTCCAATAGAGTCCTGGAACACCTCTGCAAACTATACTTTTTAAAACTCTCTCCTCTGCAAATGATTATCTAAGTCCATATTCTCCAAGGGCTTCTGGACCATGGCCAAGACAGGCTGGAGCCAGTTTATAGTCAAGACTGAGGTACTTATTTCTTCATGCACAGTAGTCATAACTCTTCCAGGTCCCTTAGTGTATGATGCTGCATGCCACAGCTCCTTCAGAGGCCCTTTTGTTCATGGCTAGATGCCGAATGTTTACTGTTGAGCTTGGTGACAACAATGATGGACATCTTTATGCCACCATGATGCTGATGTCACTCTGGAGAATGCTTTTAATTCTTTGGTTTTAAGATGCCACTTTCAACCCAAATCACTTGTGTTAGTGCTTATGAAGAGCAGCTGCAGTGATTACCTCCACCTATTTTCCTCTCTAGTCACATGTTGTACATTTTCAGTGCATGTAACATCAGAGGAAAGTTGCAGGCTGAAAATTACGGTCCCAACCCTGCAAGGATCCTTTGGTGTCTCTAAAGAGGCAAATAGAGTCTAGCCTAGTTTCTGAGAGGCTGTGGTACCTCAGACATCAGAGGCTTCCCATTCTGTGGAGAAGCGACCATGGACTTTGATCTTTAAATGGAAGGGCAGAAGCAGGACCCCCTTAACAGGGAGGAAGCCAGTCCAGGACTTGGGAGCACATTTCCAGTTTCTACTGAGCTATATCTGGTGTCTTAAGCCTTTTTGAGTTCAAGATCAGTGATGTCACTCCCCTCCCACCTGCCTCCTGGACCCTTCTCCCAACTACTGGACTTGCTTTGGCTGGCCCTGTAAGCAGTGGTATGCAAGAACTAGTTCATTCTGCCTCAAAGAACCAAGAGTTCAATCCTCAGGAACTTTGCAAGCTAGTTGTTAAACACAGTCACTGATTAAAAGTTAAATTATATAAACTTGCTGTGCAGTCACACTGGAAAACAAAGTTAATACTCAACATTCATCACTTCCTAATTATTTCATTATTTGCTCTTGAGATTATTTATGTCTATCATCTCTCTAGTGGAAATACTATGTAATAGTGGCTACTGGGCATACCTTCCCAACTCCCCATTCAGTAACATCACATTGGTAGCTTAAAATTGGCCACAATGGGAATATTTACACCATAGAGACTGGCAAATTGCTAAAGCAGGGCTTTCCCCACCAGCTGCTGATGAAGCATTTATGGGCAGCACACCATGCTTATAGGTGATTGCGGTTGACCAGAGATCACAGAACAGAGTGCATCAAATCTGTCTCTTCCTACACTGGCCCCTGGTAGTTACAGGCCATGCACATAGAATGCCTGGGACCTATTCCTGTGCCAAGTAGGAAATTCCTGACTAGTTAAAGGCTTTTAACTGTGCAGACTTTGATTGGCTTGATAGCTACTTGGGAGGAGTTTTGAGTCATCACTGTGCTGCGCAAGTTGCTTTTCATAACTTTATCCTGGCTTACCTTGACATCTGCTGTTTACTCCAAACTGAGATTTTGGGGAAGGGTGGTTGGAGGCCAAGGGTGGCTCCTAGAGACAGATGGGCAGAGCGTCTGCTCTGGCATCATCCACAGCATGGGCAGCAGTGGTCTGAATAGGCACCACTGACCTGCAGGTGGGCAGAGCCTGCCAACTCAGCCCAGCCATTGGCATGAGGCAGAGGGGATCAGAGCTGGCAGTGGTCAAAATAAGGGCACCCTCATTGTGGAGTATGGTCACCCAAAAGGGATGAGTGATTCTAGGGCTTTTTAGAAGGAAGCATAAATGATACAGGGCTCACGTGTCTCTCAGTGGATGCGTGTGTGAAGACAAGGCCACGCATATAGGGATTTCTAGCAACCAGCGCTTCATGTATCCTAATATATATCCTCACAGGAAAAGCAAGAACAATAGGCAGAACTCTCAGTTTTGCTCTCTTAGTATAAGAGAACTGAAGACACCTTTGTGGTGGAAAGTTACCTCTGTCACCTAGAGGATAGATAGCAGTCAACGATCAATGAATGCCTTTTCATTGTTCAAATAAAGTTCGCTGACACTGTTTTTCCAGAAAACATACACACACACAAAGATGCATTTGAATATTCCCACAAATTCATATTTCAGAATGATGTTTCTCAAATTCAAATAGTTATTTGAAAGAAACTCAGAGGAAAAAACAGACATTTTCACAATATGTCCTTGCTATGTTGTAGTTCATAATTGTGAACTTCTGTGAATTGTCATAACCCAGGATGAATGATGGGAATATAACAGGTTGTAGAATTGGAGAACATTGCATCTTTGTTCCTAATGGCAAAACATGTTTTTTCTCATTTTCATCAGAATGTGTGATCCATGCCATTTGAAATCAAATTCCAAACACAATGAGCCATTAGTGTAATAGCTCATTACTAACAGCGGTCTTATAAATAATACATTCTTATCATGCACATGCAGCTCGCCGTGAAGCCAGCAAAAGGTATTTTGGGCCATCGAAGTTTTGTTGCGCCAGCGTGGCTGTAGATTAGAAGGACATCTCCATGTGAACCAAGATGGATGCCAATTCTCCCTGCCGAGAGTGAGGCTGGCCGTCTCTTTCTGCACATATGGTAGATGGATTGGTTAATCAGCGTCTGCTGAGTCTTGGGCCTAAAATTACAGAGAAGCCAGACAACTGTGGCTACGCAGCCTTTGTTCACGAGTGCAAACAAGACAAACAATCACTTGTTATTTGGGAAAAAAATTAAAATGTTTATTTTGGACTTTTATTAAAGTGTCGATGGCTTTATAAAACAGCTGTGTAAATCCAGCCTTGTATAGCCAGTGTCATTGTGGCGTGGGGGTGGGGGCTGTAAAGAAAAAAGTACGCATGGAAAAATTACTTTTTAAGAATTCCTCTTGTATTCCAGCATTAGGGAGAAAACAAAGGGAGTCTCACATCTATTTTTCAAACCCATGTTTGAAAACAAGTGACTTTCAACTAGAAGACACATTTGAGAACAAATACTTTAATGCCTAATTTTTCTATGTGTCATGTAAAAATCTGAGTATTGTTATAGCTTAATTTTGTACTTCAGTAGGTTAAAATATTAACCATTTTCTCTGACTGATATTTATGGGATGATGCTGCATTCTTGGGGTTAGGGAATGCCTATGATGAGTTCTTCTGCTTCCTGTACAGAATGGTTGTCTAGAGAAATGCAGCCTGAATAATTGAGGAATAGAACCTTGTAATGCTGGTTTCTAATAGGAGTTGTCAATCAAATCAGTCAACCAGAATTTGCTTAAAACCCATGTTATAATTAACAGGAGGAGTTACTTATGCACAATTTAGTTTGCTCTCTCCTAATTTTAGTGAAATATAATTGTATAACATTGCATAAATTTAAGGTTTACAATGTAGCGATTTGACATATATGTGGATATGTATATACATATGTATGATATGTGATATATATATAAGTATATTATTGCACAATAATTACTACAGGGAGATTAGTTAACTAAAGAACTAGGCATTCTTTCTTGCTCTCTTTTAAAATTTTAAATGCTTTCCTTTCAGGGAAGAGTGACATACAAAATTATTGAAGTGACATCTTAAAGGATTTCAATCACAGATATCTGTCAGTGTGGACTATGATAGAGTTAAATTTCATTCCTTTGTATTACTACTAATAATAGGTGTAGATTGGCTAATTACTCCTTAGAAGATAACTTGTTTTCTCAACTTCTGACACTTCTGACACTTCTGACACCAAATGTGTAGGGGTTTGCTTATACCAACCAAATTTTCAGCTCCCTAGATACCAACTGGGTGTCCTGTGATTCAGTGCTGACGCTACCTGGAGTTAGTGTGGACCTCGCAGGGTAAGGGCTCAGGCCCCCAAGACTGCCCCCACTTCAGGTGGCAGTCATAAGTCCCAGGTTGTCACCTGTCCTTCTGACTGGCTATGAATCAGGGGTTCCCACATCCCCCTCCTTCGGGGTCGGTACTTTGTTAGAATGGCTCACAGAAATCAGGGAAACATTTGACTTACTATTGCTGGTTTATTATAAAGATTACAACTCAGGAACAGCTATACATGGAAGAGATATGTACAGCGAGGTGCAGGAGGAAGGGACCTGAGCTTCCATGTCCTCTCTGGGCATGTTTCCTCCCAGCATCTCCATGTGCTCACCAGCCCAGAAACTCCTGATTTCCCTTGTTGAGGGGTTTTTATGTTGGTTCCACTAATGATTCATTGTATCATTGGCTGTTGGTGACTGAAGTCAATCTCAAGCCTCTCCCCCCTCTCCAGAGGTCAGGGGGAGGTGCTGAAAGTTCCAACCCTCTAATCAATCACGTTTGGTTTCCCTGACAATCAGCTCCCATTCTCCAGGAGTCACCTCATTAACATAAACATAGGTTATACCGAAAGGAGCTTATTAGGAAAAATAAAAGATGTTCCTCTTAGGAAATTACAAGTGTTTTAGGGACTTCGTGCCAGAAACCAGGGATGAAGACCAAAAACATGCATTTCTTATTATATCACACTGTCCCACTTATCTTCCCACCTGTGTGTCTCTCATCAGAGGCCTAAAATCATAGGACCACTGTAAGAGGTTCAGAACCGGGTGTCTCTTCGGATGCTAGGAGGTGAAGTATTGAACAATGGCTTGTCTTATCGAGACTGTGTATGTTGGAGGGAGAGAAGAAAGTGGACAGGAAGGATGGGTTCGCCATGGGGTAATCAAAAGGATTTGGGGCAGGTCTGGGCAAAGACCTGTTCTTTCCTTCCAAAATGCTAGCAACTTCCCCAAGTTACGTATTCACTTCTAGGATTGTTTACAGAAATCATTGGACATTTTTTGTCCAGTGGTCAAAAAGTCACTGGACATTTTTGGGAGCATGTTGCATGTGCTGTGCACAGTGCTGGACACTAGAGCTTCTACCTTAAATATCTCAAGGTGCCTGCCAAGCTACCAACTGCCCACATGATGTGGGCTCCTAGAAGTGTCATGATGAGAATTCATTTGGGGTCTGATAGAGTAATGAAATGTTTTGGATGTTTCAGGTGGAAGGTATAGCTGTCGGGTTTATGAGTGTATGCTCAAGAGTGAACATGCAGCTCCTGCATGAGTGCTTTCACCTGGGGCCCTTCCATGGACTCTGCACCCCACACCCCGATGATGTTCTGCAGCCACCGGAAGAGCAGAGCGTTAAAGGAAGTCAAGGTACTGTGGCTGTCACAGGAATACATCAGCAGTTACATCCATATCTTCTACAACACTGTGCCTTTTGAGGAGTGAGGGAACTAGATAGCTTATTTTATGTCTCCTTCTCCAATTCCCTTGAAGGTATAGTTTCCATGGTTAATCACATCAAGTGCACCCATCTGTGAGCACAGATGGCCCAAAGCGCACAGGTGTAGACAGAGATGGTGGCCCTGCAGCTTACAGTTCCCTAAATTCAGAATTCCTGCCTTCAGAATGGTCACGGTGAATAACTGATAGTATTTCAGCATTTTACATACATACACATACACCCACATCAAAATAGAATGTGTTATTTTCAAGTCAATAAGTTGAGAAGTTCTGTATACTTTTAAGTTTCAATCCCACCAATTAGTGCTTTTGTGTTTGTGTCTTTGACAAATTATTATATAGTACGGGTCTACTGCAAGTAGTCATTTTTAACTTGCTTTAAATTATTTTTAGCCATATGAAATAATAACAATTGATTTTTAAATATTGTCTGTATCAGGTTCTTCATGAAGTGAAATTAGGTAATCTCAGACTTTGGCATTTTGATAAGGTCTCCCTACATCCATAGGTATCTTTCCAGATAAAGTGTTTTCATTCTTAAACCAGACAGATGCAGGATATGTTAATTCACTTTTCTAAACCTGGGTTTCTTTCTTTGTAAAATAGGGATACTATTAATATAATAATTATATTAATACATTAACAATATTAATATATTATTTATTATACATTATTTAATATATTATTATTGATATAATAATAATATTAATACCTCCCACAAAAGGGAGTTGTGAAGTTTCACTGACGTGATTACTCATGTCAACAGCTTTACTCTGTGTCCTTTTTTTTTTTCTTTAGATTTTATTTATTTTGAGGGCAAGAGAGAGCATGAGCAAGGGGGATGGGGAGGGGCAGAGGGAGAAGGAGAAGCAGGCTCACCACAGAGCTGGCAGCCTGATGGATGCAGGACTCCATCCCAGGATCACGGGTTCATGATCTGACACAAAGGCAGACACTTAACTGACTAAACCACCCAGACACCTCTTTACTCTGTGTCTTGAGCAGACTTGGTGCTCATTAAATGTTGACCATCATTGTTAGTGATAGTTAACTTCTTTGCAATTGGCCTTTCATCTGCTTGAACCTTCTAAGGTTAAACTCAGGGCATTTTGAATTGCTCTGCTTTCTCATGTCTGAAGGATGATGTCAAGATTGTTCAAAAATAGGAGGAGGAACACATTGGGCAGTGGCAAAGTACTTGTCAATGTAAGCAATGGCCGGTGTCTATCTGGCTGATCTTACCCCTCAGTGGGAAACCACGCACATGGATGTACAGAGTTTATCTGAATGTTCACACTCATTACAGAGAACTTACAGAGCCACAGATGGAGAGGTGCTTCCTTTTTGTACTGACAACCACACTCTTCCTCAAAGAAAGGTTTGAAGTCATTATTTTTTAAGAGTGAAAGCTGGCTTGCCCATGCTTCTCAGCGAAGAGATACTGGAGTGTTCTGAAGAACTTTTCAGCATTACACAATCACGAACCATAAGTTATCTTTGTCACTTTCAAGTGAATAAATTCTTCTCAAAGGCAGTATTACATAGATTTTATGGCTCGATTTTTTCATGCCATAAAACAGAGATAAAAATAGTATCTAACCCAAAAAGTTGCTGGGAAGACTAAATGTTAGAATCTATATGATGTGCTCAGCTCAGTGCTAAATACAAAGTAAGTCCTCAAAAAATTTGTTTGTATTTCCACCTATGACTATTGTTATAAAAACCAAATTGAACAGATGAAGTCCTTTCCAGTCTGTTTCTGAGTAACCCTGAGACTACTCTGATGTTCCATATGTAGAATGAATGGAAAATTCCTATCTTAGGAACTATATGTGGAAAACAAATTTCAAAATTTAGGCTGAACCTTGGACTTTTAAACACACACTTTAAAGCCCAGATATGGGAGTTGAAGGAAGTCCTACCTCTGTCTACCACCTTTAATATTTTTACTTAAAATTCCTTATCTAGGACAAAATGGGAAGTAAAGGAAATAGGAAAACTTCTCTTGTTATCTTCTGTGTCTTGTTTATTTTTGAAAATCCAGCTTTATGTTCACTGATACAAAGATGATTATGAAATTGTCATCAGGGATCACTATTATAGGCTTCCAAATAACTCAGGGACGGATTCACAAATCATCAACAGCTTATTATATCTAAGAAAAGAGTCATCAACACATTTTGTTGCCATCTTCCTTCAACAACAACAAAGAATGAGACTCCAGAGAAAATTCTAAATGTGCTATGATCTACCGTTCATTGTTTTTCTGATGAAAGTCTCAAGTTAAAAGAAATATAATTTCTCTTAAATATGAACTAAAATTCTTGTTTCAAATGAGCACAAATCATTGTGCTTTATACCTTGTATTTTGCTTAGCACTTTCTACTTTTTAAAGGATTGTTGTATATGTTATCTCATTTTATCCTCATATTTTGATACAGGAGACTAGGACAGGTGACACTGTTTGCTTTTTATACTCATCCAAGCTCATGCAAGGTGTTCAAGCTTATCAGGGGTGGACGGATCTGGAGCCCAGCCCCAGCCCTCTCTGCTTGGCAAGGTGACTTATCTTGGATGGCTTTATAAACTCCAGTGGTGTGTCTGCTACACTGGATACATGACCAGCTTTCTTCACTTCAATAAGTTATGTAATGAGTTACTACTTTAAGGAGTTCTCAGTGGCCCACCCATTTCCTTCAGGCTTTGTGTGCATGCGTGTGCGTGTGCATGCTCTGGACAACTTCTGCGTGCTGGAATCTTCACCTCTGTGTCTGTGGGATTTTCCACAGTTCACCTCCCAAATAAACCACTTGTTCTTAGATTCTTGGCTCAAGGTCTACACTTTCCCCACCAGCTGTGAAACTTGCAGTATCATACCAACCTCAACCCTTCTGAGCCGGTTAATGTCAAGTCTCAACATTCTTAAGCTAATATAGTGGCCCTCCCTCTTTAGCTTACTCACATTCTAATCAGCCTACTAGCTCTTTATTATTTCAGCCATATCACAAGTTTTCAATGGATCTGAAAAGTTTAACCATGTACTTTTAATTTGCATTTTACTTGAATAACTTGTATATGTTTCCATTTTTTAGCTACTCATTTTGCATATATAATCTTTTGCACACACTTGTAAATTTTGGTTTTTATCTACTAAACCTTGGGACTAAACTGGGACCAATAGGAACAAAGTCTGAGGATGCAGATTTTGTCCCTATAATATAAAGGAACTCTAGTAAAAGTTTATTTATTTTTTTATGTGTCGTGAAAAGCCTAGTTTAGAAGTAGCAGTTTCTCCCAATTTTGGAAGACTTCTTTAAGAAAGAGTCCTAGGTGCTTAGGAAAGATTTTCTTGTTGTATGGGAGATTGTACTAAATGAGATTTAAGATCCCCTAAGATGCTAAGACTCTTTGAAAACTCAGTGAACATACATTAGGATATTGCATACGCCTCGTAGTTTATGTGTATTTTCTTCCAGTAACAACAAAATGGCTCAAAACAGTATTTTTTTTCCAGTTGACCCCACCGCCTGCCCTGCCCAGTGTTTGAAAATCACACTGTGTCTTTTATTCACTGCATCATCACAGTAAAGACTTTGGAATCAGAACAGAGGTGGCAAACTTCTTGGTGGTGCATAAGGCAAAATAGGGCACAGCCTACATTTCTGCAGCTGTATTGGCATTGCCACATTTACTGGTTAAAATTAAAAAAAAAAAAGCCAAAAGCAACTTTTGTTTGTCATGCAGGCTGGTGTGACCCAGGGAGCAGGAGTCTCAGATCTGTGAATGTCATTATGTACACAGGGCCCACTGTGCAGAATCTCTGTGGAACTGGTGTGCCCTTGGCAGGGCGAAAGTTAGTTCTATATAATAGATTTGTAGGCTTTCAAAAGAATAATCAGTGTAGGCCCTTGTAACCAAACCATTCAGAAAAAGCGTTGCTTACTATATATTTAAAAGGCCCTTAAAAATATGATTTTTATAATGTATCCATATAAAACGTAGCAATGTTGCCTTTTAAATTTTAAAATTAAAATTAAAAAAAATAACTTTTTGTCAGGAAATGTTTCTTTATGTCTTATTTAAATTTCTTTGGACTTACATTTGCTTCTTACCTCAGATTCTCTCTGTAGGAGGAAGAAACATCTAAAACCAGTTTGAGAGTTAAGAAACAATGGCTAAATCAAATCTTATTTATATATACTCATATAACCTTTTAGCTTTTCTTCCTAAGGTTCCATTTTATGTGTCTGGGTTGCCTTCTGTTTCACTTTATTTATTTATTTATTTATTTATTTATTATTAACATGGGTACCAAATATGGATGAAAGTCTTGTGTTTAGAGCATAGCAGTATTTCTGCCAAAATATTTGCATTATATATCTCAGAACACCGTTTTAACATACAGTACATTCTGTAGTTACTAAGTGACCCACTTAATTTGCTGGGGCTGCCCTAATGAAGTATCACAGACTAGGGAGCTTAAACAATTGAAATTAATTTTCTCACTGTTCTGGAGGCTTAAAGTCCAAGATCAAGGTGTAGGTGAGATTAGTTTCTACTGAGACCTCTCTCCTTGGCTTGTTGATGCTGTCTTCTTCCTGTGTCTCTCACATGGTCTTCTCTTTTTCCCTGTTTGTGTCCTAATCTTCTTATAAGGATCCAGTAATATTGGACTAGGGCCACCCATATGACCTCATTTTACTTAAATTCTCTCTTTAAAGACACTATCTCCAAATATAGTCACATTCTGAGGTAAGGGGGTGAAGACTTCAATATATGAATTTTGTGGGGACACAATTCAGCCATAACACTTAGAGTCCTGTGTTAACAGTCCCCTGGGGCCTTGTGGGCAAGACTACAAGGTCATGGCAGTTATGCAGATAGTGGCAACAAAGTCCACTCTACTTGATGCTCATACAAAGCCTGAGACACCAACTCATATTTATCACATTCTGAATGTTGTCTTTTTGTAGCCACTAGATTAGTTTTTGGTATATGAAGGTAACAAAATTGCATTCTTTCAAAGCTTTTGCCACTCTTGCCAACTTTGCTTTTCTAGAATTAACTATGTGAGTTCTGATGCTTTGCTAGAAATGTTGATAAAACAAGTATATACTACCAGACCTATGCTCAGCTCGTAATTATCTCCAAGGTTGACAGTGTGAACTCTTATAGGAGTTCTCAAGGTGGAGCCTTTGGATTAGTAACATACCAGAAAGATGATGCAGACTTGAAACCCAGTCTTGTTGTCAGGGACACTGCTTCCACAGTCTTGGTGAGCCTTTTGATACCAGTTGACCCTTGAACAACATGGTGGTTAGGGTTTCTGTGTGCCCCCATCCCAACCACTACCCCCCACTCCCAGGAAAACTTTTGACTCTCCAGAAACTTAGCTACTAATAGCCTACTGTTGACCAGAAGTCTTCTAGATAACATAAACTGTCAATTCACACATATTTTTATGTTGTATGTATTATCTACTATATTCTTAAAGTAAGCTAGAGAACAGAAAGTGTTATTAAAACTGTAAGGAAGAGCAACTACATTTACAGCACTGTGCTGTATTTATATACATTAAAAAAAAATCCATGTGTACCTGGACCCACACAGTTCACACCCCTGTTCAAGGGTCAGCTGTATTTAACAAAATCTTTTGCTGATTTTTCTGTCTTAACTCAAGTACTAGGTTCGGCGTCCTTTCAAATGCTTTTAAAAACAGCAGCAACAAATGATGGCACCCAGGTAGGAATGTTATTTTGCAGAGAGCAAGATGACTGGGGACCATATTCATATTCTGTTCAGCACTAGGAAGGACTTGTGTTATGACTCGTGTGCTTGCTACCAGTCATTTCACTATGGTAGAAATACAAACACATTTTTATATAGGGCCTCAAGGTCTTTGAAAGAAAAGTGGCTTTATTTATGTTCGTTATGATCATTATGTGCTAGGATTATTTTCTCAGTAGGTGATGTCTGTTTTGCCCATATTTATGATGCAGGGGAGAAGGCATTTAATGAATTTCAAGTGTATTTGCCTGTAAAACACATCTCTCTTAGTATATTCACATGTAAATAGCCCTTTTATTTGTTCTGTTTGGTGACCTTTCTTCTTTTGGGGGTAGATCACAGTTTGTTGTTGTTTGCCATTTCCAAATGGGAGGATGAATGATAATAATGAAAGATTATGCAAAAAAATCCATGTTTAAAATAATGTTGATATGCCACTTGTGTTGCAGGATAATTATAGTAATTTGGCTATTACTCTATATGGAGTCAGGAGTTAGTTGTTAGAAAACACGGTGATAGGGGTGATTCAGGGGATTTGCATCCCAACAGGCTGTTTGATCCTGCTGACTTTTCTCTTGAAAATCAATTGCTTGCAGTGAATACTCTGAATTCCCCCTTGATTAAATTGGCTGCCGGTGGGCTGCACCCATAGCACTGGGGTCACTGTGAGTTCCGTGTCTGTTTACACAGGGTTTTTGACAACTCTTAAAAGTGTCATGGACCAAATTTAATCTGAGCAAAGCAACTAAGGAAGCAATTACTAAAAATCACAGTCTTTGCAAATGACAACAAACAAAAGAAAATGTACTAATTCTAAGCCCAACATGAAGCCAGTTATTTTGCTACTGGGTTGCAATTCCTTTCTCCACTGCATATTGGTCTGGCTTTTGGTATTTTCAGTCTTCAAGGAATGTATACCTAGGTTAGTGGAAGACCTGGGACAGTCACTTTGGAAGCTGGCTCTGACTTCAGGGTTGTCTTTGACAACGTTCCATTTCCCCCTCCAAGTTATTAATATATTCAGATTTTCTGTTTCTTTTGAATCAACTTTAGGAGATTAGATTTTTCTTGGAAAGCATCATTTCATGTAAGAAGATTTAAAAATTATTAGAATACAGTTGTGTGTGTGTATGTGTGTGTGTGTGTATCTCCAGTGTGTTTGTACATATGATGTAGGAAAGACCTTAGGGTTCAAAGCAGATGGCCAAGAGAGAATTCTTGAGACATCTTTGGTGCAAAAAGGTGATTTTATTAAAGCACGGGAAGGGACAGAAAGAGCTGCAGTGGGGTTGAGAGGGGTGCTGGTTATATACCTACGAGTTGGGAGGGGGATTAGGGATAGTGTAAGTTTCTAAGGAATTTTGGAAAACAAGGTCTTCCAGACATTGAGGGGACTTAGCCATTGTTGGGAAAAGTTCCTTTATTACTGTCTAATAAAACCTTAGTCATGAGACCCTTCAGATGTGTATCAGTGGGCTGTATGCTTGGGGGATGAATGCCAACATGTATCTTGGGGGGCGTTAGAGATAAAGGAACTTTCTACAGGAATTTTTATATGCTAAACTAGACTTACAGGATCCTGGGGGAAGGGAGGCTCAGGATAAGATTGCCTTTTGCCCTTAGCAAAGTATTAACATCAAGGCAGTTGAGTCCCTGAAGAATGTTACTCTGCCTGTTTCAAGGAGTTGTCAGTGGGCTCTAGATAATAAGGAAATTAAATAATTTTTTCTTCTGCATTTGTTTCACACATCACACACGTGTGTGTATATGTATATATATATACACACACACAATGTATATATATGTATGTATATATAGAATATATATGTACACATACATACTACTAAACATGATTAAAGAAAACAAAGTTTAACACTTCATGAAGTGGATCATCTTCTTTTGGAGAACTGTAAAATGGGGCAGTAGTTTTTATAGAATAAAGAATAAAGAACAAGAAAAAGAAAAAAATATATCTGATGGGCTGGGACCACACAGCCGTGTTTGGGGTGAGAAGACCCAGAGTTGGTTTGGCTTTTGGGGATTGACTGACTGGATATACTTCCTTTTTGATCAAGTGGAACACTTTAGGGACAAGAAGGTTATGTAAGTTTCAGTTTGTTGATGGGACATCCCAGGCAGGAGTGTGTGTGTGTGTGTGTGTGTGTGTGTGTGTGTGTGTATGTGTGTATACACACAATATTCTATATTATATCTAATTATTATAATTATTAATTTATAAACAACTTATATTTACTTGGTTTTCAGTTTCTATTTATATAATATGTCTACCTCCATGTGGAAAAAGACTTCATTTTTTTACTGAGTGCTGATTTCAATCTTGAAATTATTTAGAGAAAGGAGAAACATAAGCAAATCACAAAACTAACTATGCAAAAAAATATTATTTATCATAGGTGTGAGAAAATATTCAGCCTCCCTAAAACTGAAATGCACATAGAAACTCAAAATCTTTTTCTCCCCCTTTTTGCATACTAAGTTATAAGTATGTATTATAATCAAGATACTTCATCCTGGGCAAGGAGCTTGGTAACTAATACTGGAAATTTCTGACAGATAGAAAGCTTGGCTGATAGAATACTCTGGAATACAGTGTAGAAATTGTTTCTATTCTTTGACTTCAGTTGTAGCAAGTCTGAGGAAAGAATCCTCGATCTGTAAAGAGATACACATTCAGGACTATTCACTAAGCTTAATCAGAATAGTAAAGATGGACAAACAAATATCCAAATAAATAAGCAACTAAGTTTGTAAAACCCCAAATCTCCCACAAGAGAGGGATGGCTAAACTTGTGGGTAGCCACTGGATGGCTGTGCAGCAGCCTTTTAAAAGATTACAAAGAGTGAAGGAAAATGATATAATCTTGTGAAAAAAAATCAATGCAAAGCGAATTGAAATTTGAGTAAAACTGTCTAAGAAACTTATGCTATGAAGAGTCCTAGGAGAGAATGAATTAAAATGACAAAATTAACTGAGTCACAGAAGAACTCAGGGCAATGCTTTTATTTCCTCCCTCTGTTTTTTAAAATGTGAAAACAATCTTAAATTTACATAAAAGTTGCCGGTACTTTTTTTCTTCCTGAACCATTTGAAAATAAGATGCTGAATCACATGTGAATAGTTCAGTGTGTGTTTCCTACAGAGGGACAGTCTCCTTTACAGCCCCAAATATCCATGAAGATCAAAGAGTTAATGTGAATATGTTACTCCCAACTAATCCACAGTCCACAAACCTTATTCAAGTTCTTGCATTTGTTCCAATAATGTCATCCTTTGTGGCAGAAAGATCCAGTCCAGAATGACAAACTACACTGAGTTGCTCTGTTATCTTTCATTTTGAGTTGCTTTGAATATGATGCCCTAAACACTTTTGAACATGATGACTAGGCACTCAATGTGGCTGAGAACTCTGTTTTCTCTGACCTTCACCATTGTGTCTTTAGAGTGCTGCTGGCATTGCAGAAGAAAATGCCGCTATCTATTGACTTGGGAGGAGCAGAGAGCCTGCTTTGCTGGAATTTTATAAGAAAGGTTAAATTAGGATGTGAGGGCGATCTGGCTGCGACATCTGTCACCCCATTGATCGCCAGGGTTGATTTGGCTGATCTGGCTGGCTAGGCGGGTGTCCCCTTCCTCCCTCACCGCTCCATGTGCGTCCCTCCTGAAGCTGCGCGCTCGGTCGAAGAGGACGACCTTCCCCGATAGAGGAGAGGACCGTTCCTCGGTCAAGGGTATACGAGTAGCTGCACTCCCTTGCTAGAACCTCCAAACAAGCTCTCAAGGTCCATTTGTAGGAGAACGTAGGGTAGTCAAGCTTCCAAGACTCCAGACACATCCAAATGAGGCGCTGCACGTGGCAGTCTGCCTTTCTTTAAAAAAAAAAAAAAAAAAAAGAAAGGTTAAATTAAACTTTTAAATGTTTTTTGAGGCTAGAATGCCAAGCCAAGAACTCACTACTAGATTTCACTGTAGTACCTGTAGATTTGGGTGAGTTCCTTTCTTCTCAAAATCCCCTAAAAGATTCTTTCTTACTCACCTGTAATGTTGGGAAGCCAGTGGCAGATACCAAAGAGGGCTTTATAAGCATTAGATCCATAAAATCAACATTATTTCCTTAAAACTATCTAGTTGTATTTGATTCTGTACATGTCATTCTTAAATATGATGTTCCAATCAAAGCCTTGATCATATAACCAGTGTTTCCAGTTATGTCCTATTTATAAAGAGAACAGATTCTTATTGAACCTGTGAAAATAACTATATTGCCATGAAAATTAGAATACTCAATGAGAGTTTCGAAATTCTGGAAGGATGTTCTCCTTGATCTGATCTCAGGTTAGCAGTTTCATGAACTCATCAGCTTGCCCACTAGAGATCTGTAACTCCTTGCTCAGTCCAGTGACATGGTCTCAATGTTAGTCAGTGCTACCAGAAGCCTATACTCTAGAGTGCCTGGCATAGTCCCTTTTCCATGGGTCTTTGAGACAGTTGTTCAGGTTGAAGACAAGCATCCTGGCTTGAGGTTGATTGTAAGAGCTTCTAGGGAAGCATCAAGACAACCAATAACTATCTGTGGATGGTGGAAGACTTAACTGTCTGTGGCTCAAGATCTTATGAGAGTTCATTATGAAATTAACATAATTGGCAGGGATCTTTTGTTGTTTCTGCAGCATGCTGCATTTGAAAAGAATAACTGGAATGTTGAGTATTATATTATTGTTGTGTCTAATATGAGGCAAAGCAGTACCAGGACATATGGATGGTGAGGATGTTGATAAATTTCTAGGAGCTTCATATAATCCCAGAAATATTTATATTAATAACATTCACCCACACAAATAATACTTAAGGAAAGTTAAATATCTCTTCTTATTTGACAGTGCTTTTTATGCTATTCAATGTATCTAATTAATTTTTGATATCTCTCATTTACAAGGAAAAGAAGAAATCCCTTGAGATTTTCCAGGGACCATCTGGGAAGTCAGTTAAGGATAAAGATTTTATTTAGGATTCGATTTTGGGAAGGCAAAATGCCAAAAGTTGTAAAATATCTTAAAAGGTTTGAACACCTGATTTTATAGGATCACAGGTTGCTGTGAAAAAATACTGAATTACTGGGATACCTTGGCTCAGTTGGTTAAGTGTCAGTGTTGGGCCCAGGTCCTGATCCCGTGGTCCTGGGATTGGGCCCCGAGTTGGGCTCCCTCCTGGGTGGGAAACCCATTTCTCCCTCTCCCTGCACCCCCTGTTTGTGCTCTCTCTCTCAAATAAATAAGTAAATAAAATCTTAAAAAAATACTTAATTACCTATTTAATCAAAGTAATCAGAAATAATTCAAAAGTAACTATAGGAGATAACATAGTTGTAACAAACAAACATACTTGCCTTAAGACGTTTTAAAACCAGTTTATTTGTGGGGCACCTGGCTGGCTCAGTCTGTGGAGCGTGCGCCTCTTGATCTTCAGGTTGTAAGTTAGAGCTCAATGTTGGGTGTAGGGATTATTTTTTAAAAATGAGAACTTTAAAATCATTTAAAAACCCAATTTATCTGATTTCTCATGTAAACTTGCAAGTCAGCTCAAGAATAATAATTTTAAAGATTTTTAAAAATATTCATTTGACAGAGAGAGAGAGAGGAAAAAAACACAAGCAGGGGGAGCAGCAGGGCAGAGGGAGAACCAGGCTCCCCACTGAGCAGGGAACCTGATGCTTTATGGAGCTCCATCCCAGGACCCTGGGATCATAACCTGAGCCTAAGGCAGACGCTTAACTGACTGAGCCATCCAAGTACCCCAAAAATAATAATTTGAGATCTTGAATGTGATTGCTTTGAACCTGTAGATCAATGTGTGTGTGGGTGGGGGGGAGGGTTGACATCTTTACAATGTATTAAGATATCTAATCTATGAACATAGTATATTCCTCAATTTATTTCTGTCCTCTTTAATTTCTTTTCACAATGTTTTATACTTTTTACAATATATGCTTTTCACATTCATTGTTAGATTCATTCCTAGGTATATGATATTTTCATATTTTTAGAAATTTTATCTTTAAAAATTTTTGTTTTCTAATTGTTTATTGCTGTCACATAGAAATGCAATTTGTTTTGGATATTGACCTTATATCCAACAACCTTCCTACACTGATTTATTAATTCTCTGAATTTATCTGCAGATTCTTTTGGATTTTCTTTGTATAAGTTTTTATTTATTATTTTCCAATCCTTATTTTTTTTTTATTTCTTTTTCAGGCACTGATTAATACCTTGAATAGAAATGGTGTGAGCAGGCATCCTTTTGTTGTTCTTAATATGAAATGGAAAGTTCTGAATATATTACCATTAAGGATGGCTTTGCGAATACTCATTATCAGATTAAGAAAGTTTCTGTATTCATGGTTTGCTAAGAAATTTATCAAGAATGGTTGCTGTTGTTTTTTTAACTGAATTGAACTCTATAAAATGCTTTTTTTCTGTATTTGCTGAGTCGATCACATGATTTTTCATTCTGTTAATGAGGTAAATTACATTGATTAATTTTTAATGTTAACTGTTTTGTTAATAATAGACTTATTATTCTTTTTATGAAGTACTGGATTCTTTGCTGTTTTGTTGAGGATTTTTGCAACTATGTTCCATGAGTGGGAGTGGTCTGTAATATTCAGTTCGTGAAATGTCCTTGCCAGGCTTTGAAAATGAGGCTCTTTGGGCCTCATAAAACAATTTGAGGAGTATTCTTCCTTCTTCTATTTTTGGAAGTTTAGGCAAGGCTAGAGATATTTATTCTTTAAATATTTTGTAGGATTTGCCAGGGAAGCTGTCTAAACCTGGTGGGCTTTTGGGGGGAGGGTTTTGTATTGCAGTTTCAATTTTTTGAATTGTTGTAGAACTTCTTTTTCTGTTTGGTAGTTTGTAATTTTTTTTTTATCAGAACTTGTACATTTCCTTTACATTTTCAAATGCATTAGGATAACATTGTACCCATTCTTCATTTTTTGGTGTTACACTTTTTCTGTTCATAAGCTCTGTAGTGACACTGCCTTTTTCAAAATTCCTGATTTTGATCATGTATATTCTCTTGTTTCAAACAGTCTTGCTAGTGATTTGTCAATTTTATTAGTCTTTCCAAAGAACCAATTATTAGCTTGTTTGGTCCTCCCTATTTTGTGTATGTTACTGATTTTATTTCTGCTCTTTTCTTTATTTCCTCCTTTTTATTTTTAGACTTATTTTGATGTTTGTTCTCCTGTGTCTTGAGATCCTTAACTCATTGATTTTCAGTTTCTTTTTCTCTTTTCTTATGTGTTTAAATTATAAACGTTCTTCTCTGCTTGGATTTAGCTGAAATTCACAAGTTATGTACTGTATTCATTATCAATATTTTTGAAATTTTACCTTATTTTACTCTCTGGCCCTAAGTTATTTAAGAGAATTATTTATCCTCAAACATGTGGAAATATCTTTTATCTTTTTATTTAATTTTATTGTGGTAAGAACACTTAACATGAGAACTGCCTCCTTAAGTTTTGTAAGTATACCATACAGTTTTGTTGACTAAAGGCACAGTATTGTTCAGCAGATATCTAACACATATTCATTTTGTATAACTGAAACTTTATACCTGTTGGATAGCAGCTCCTCATGATCTCCTTCTCCCAGCCCCTAGCTACCACCATTCTGTTCTGTGCTTCTATGAGTGACTACTGTAGATACCTCCTATAAGTACAGTCACACAGTATTTGTCCTTGTGTGACTGCCTTATTTCACTTATGATTATGTGTTCAAGGGTTATCCATATTGTTACATACTACAGGATTTCTTTCTTTTTCAAGGTTGAATAATATTCCAGATAGATAGATAGATAGATCAATCTCACATTTTCTGTATTTATTTTGGATGGTCCAGTTATCTTTTCATTACTATGTGTTAGCTTAATTGCACTGAAGTCAGAGAACCTACCCTGTGTGATTTTAATCCTTTAAACTTTGTTGAATATATGGTCAAGTTTTGAAAACGTTCCTTGAGTCCATGAAAAGAGTGTATATCCTACAGTTGTTAGGTGCAGGGTTCTATATAAATCAGTCACATTTGATAATAATGATGTCCAATATTTTATCCTTATTGACGGCATCACTTATTTGACCAATTAATGAAAGATATGTTAAGATCTCCTGCTTTGCTTACGTGTGGAGCATAAGGAAAAACATGGAGGACATTGGGAGAAGGAAAGGAAGGGTGAATTGGGGGAAATCAGAGGGGGAAATGAACCAAGAGAGACTGTGGACTCTGAGCAACAAACTGAGGGTTTTGGAGGGGATGGGGGGTGGAGGGTTGGCTGAGCCTGGTGGTGGGTATTGAGGAGGGCACGTATTGCATGGAGCACTGGGTGTGGTACATGAACAGTGAATCTTGGAACACTGAGAAAATAAAATAAAATAAAATAAAATAAATTGGATAAAAAAAATCTCCTGCTTTGATTAGGGATGTACTGATTTCTATCAAAGCCTATCATTTTTCATTATATAATTTGAATCTATGTTATTAGGTGTATAATTTTTAAATCATTATATCTTCTTCAGACTTCTAAAAAAATCAGTTATGAAGTACCCTCTTTATCTTTAGTAATCTTTTTTTGCCTTAAAGTTTACTTTTTCTGATTTTAATATGGCCATACCTACTTTCTTTGATTCATATTTGCATACCTTATCTTTTTCCATTCTTTTATTTTCATTCTTCCTATTTCCTTTCATTTTAGGTGTGTCTCTTATAAACAGCAGAGTTTAATTGTTGTTTTTAATCTAGAGTGACAACTGCTATCTTTTAATTAGAATATTTAGTCCATTTATATTTAATGTTCTTATGGGTTTATATCTACCATCTTACTTAATAGATGTTTGCTATGTTTTTATGTTTCATTACTGGCATTATTTATTTGTATCTTTTCCTTTATTAATCTCATCAGTGCCAGTTTAATTAGTATTTTTAAAGAACCAGGTTTAGAATTTGGTTTATTCTATTATCTTTTGTGATTGCATCAATAACCCATTGCCACAATAGTGTTACCAGCAAACAGCAACAAAACCACAGTGGCATGCCACAATAAGCATGTTTTGCTGATACAGCTGGGCCCAGTTAGGCAGCTTTCCTGATCTTAGCTGGGTCTTCTCATATATCTTGGGGTCGGTTGCCTTTTGGCTGATTTAAGCTGGCTTTGGCTCGCACCTTGTGCCTCTCATCCTTTTAGTAGGCTAGATTGGGCATGTTCTTAAGGTGACCACAAAGGTACAGGAGACCAAGTAGAAACACACAGGCTTTCAACTAACATATGTTATTTATCTAAAGTAGGGCTCACATAGCCGAGCCCAGAATCATAAGGATAGGATACTACATAGCAAAGGGCCTACATCCAGGGAAGGTGAAAAAATCAGCATCATTATTTCAACTCTTGTTCACATGAAAAAAAGGAATAATGCAGATGACTTTTGTCATAGCCTTCTTTCTCCAGTCTTATTGGAGACAAAAACTCCAGTTTAGCCTGGAGAAGGCTAAAACCTATAGTCTTATCTTGAGACGGTGATATGAGAATTACCAGGGCACGAAGCTCAAGTTGATCATACTGTATGGCTTGGAGTCCAGTTTGGAGGAGTTTCCTTGAAAAATAAGAAAAAAGCCCTTTATTCTGCGTTCATACTGCCTGCCTAGTGTTTTCCTTTGTATCATTGTGGAGTTTATCATCAGCCTCTTGCCGTTCATTCAGCCATTCAGTAAATACTGAGTACTTCCCATAAACTAGATTTTAGGAGTCTAGTCTAGTACTGGTGAGTCTAGTACTGTCTAATGGCAGGACAAATAAGCAGGACACATTAATTTACAATAAGAGAAGTGTTTCGAAGGCTAGAAAATTGTGGTGGGGCCACAGCAGAATTATACCTAAGTCATCTTGAGAGCATCAGCTTAGAATTCACAGGAAAAGAAGCTTTTGAGTCAAAACTTCAAAAACTAATTGGGTCTTTCTAGGTGAATAAGCAGAAAGATTTTCCTAGCAGAGGGAACATAATGTGCAAAATAAGGAGGCATTGGAAACCATTGCTTATTAAGGGAAAGTACAAGTTCGGGGTTGCTAGAGCATGAAGTGAGAGATTGACAAGAGATGAAGCAGGACAAGAGATTGAGGTGAGGTAATCAAGATTTCATGCCTTACAAAAGAGTTTAGATTATTCACAAGTTAATGGATGATGTTCTATTGGGAATCTTTAATTAGAAACGGTCAACTTCTAGTTCACAGGAAGACTTTCCAATGGCCACTAGAGTATCCCGGAAAGAAATGAGGAGGGACTGAATCAAAACAGGGATTACGGAGGAACCCGAGAAATATTTTGGAAAATTAATGGAATTTGGTATTTTAGTATAGAGAAAAGGAGGGTTATGAAAAAGAGAAGAATCAAGGGCAGAAATGAGGTGGATAGTGGAACCATTTTGCAAAGTGGCAATAATAAGAGTGAATGGATTATATGGGGAGATGCTGTGTATTTGGATGAGTTGAGTTTAATCTTCCTAATAAGCATTTGAATGGATACACAGCACTCCTTCAGGGGCAGGTGCCTTTTGAGGTAGAGTGAAACATTACCTCCCAAAAGATGTCCACATTCTAATCCCTGGAACCTGTAAATATTACCTTAGTTTTGGAAAAAGGGTATTTGTAGGTGTTATAAAGGATCTCTAGATGAGATTATCCTGGGTTATCTAAGGGACCCTACATGCCTTCAAAAGTGTCCTTATGAGAGAGACGGAGGGAGGTAACACAGACAGGAGGAGGCTGTGACCACAAAGAGATTGGAGTGATGTGGCCACATGGCAAGGAATGCTGGCAGTTACTAAGCTAGAAGAGACAGAAACAGCCTCTCCCCTAGAGCCTCTGGAGGGAGTGTGTCCCTGCCAACACCATGATTTCTGCTCAGAGATACTGATTTTGGATTCTGGCTTCCAGAACCATGAGAGAATACATTTCTATCATCAAGGCACCACGTGAGTGATAATTTGTTACAGCAGCCCCAGGAAAGTAACACAATTGCAAAGAAGACCACAGGGCCAGAGGCAAACCAAGGAAGGAAAACATACCAAGAAATAAGGATGTCTTCACTCCTCAGCAGAACTCCTAGGAAGAGTGGTCTGCTCATTACTTCATTATTTCCATTCTCTTTCATTGTCTTAGTCTTCAGGTCTCAAACTAAATGTTTGGAAGGACTTTGGCCACTCAGTCTAAAACAGATCCTGGGGTATTTTCTATATGCAGTCTATCATAACTTAGTATTTTCTTGTTCATTTACTAACTTGCTTTGGTGGTGCATGTTCGTCTTGTTCACTGCTGAAATCCCTAGAATGTTAATGTCTAACAGATGGTAGGTATGAAATATAAATTTTTAAATGAATGAATGAAAAAATGAGCACCCAGTGTGCTTTGTTCATATGTCTGCTTTAGCAACTTTCACAGGGGGAGCAGCATCACTTCGCCCAGTTCTGAAATGCAGCCTTTTACAGTGATATAGGGGTGTGTGTGTGTGTGTGTGTGTGTACTCTGATCACTTGTGAGCATAGAATAAGAGGAGCTACATCTTATTCATTATTTACTTGCTTGCAGCTCATTGTCCTCCATTGAAGTTTAGTTGAATGAATGATTCAACTTGAACCTCTAATCTTTCCCCTTCTTAAAATTGCATGACTTAAATTCATTTGGTAGGCTTTTTTGAAATCATCCATAATATGCTAATAATAAACAAGAATGGCTATTTCGTAGTATTTTGGAGATAGAAAATTTTACTTTTATAATTGGACATTTTAAAAATCTTGATTGCATTAGTAACACATGAAACTGCCCTCCTTTAAAAAATTAAAATAATGCAGTTGAAGTTGAGTTCCCATTGAACCATGTCTAAGCCTGATTCTTCCTCTCCTCCCCAGAAATAGCCATTGTAGTAACTTTAGTACGTGTCTACCCTGACCAATTGTTTATACTTTTATGTGAAGCGCATGTATTCATAGAAAAAACACTACCATTTTGTGGTAGTTGTTTTTGTTGTTGTTGTTGTTTTTAATATAAATGGTGTCTTTGGGAATATGTGATGTTTTGAAATTTACTTCTTAACTCTTAGAGATCTAGTAATATTGGTATGCAGAGATCTAGGACACTCCTTTTACCTTCTGGGCAGTATTCCACCACATGGAATGTGTCACACTTGTCCTTAGATGGACATTAAAGTTGTTTCTTTTATTTTGTTATTGCAAAAACTGCTGCAGTAAACATCCCAGTGGATGTCTCCTTGGACTCCTTGCAAGGTTTCCCCAGGCTGTCTTCCTGGAGTTGTTTTCACTGGGCTTGGAAATACTCACACACCACCCCATGTGGCCAAACCAGTGGTCTTCCTCCAGACCCTTTCACAGTTCTCTCACACTCAGTGTCAGCATTTTAAACTTTTGACAGTATGATAGGTATGAAAGGAGTTAATGAGCCCCCAAATGTTAGGGTCCGTGATCAAAGGAACGAGACTGATACAAAGCGAAGGTCAAGCAGAGCTTTATTCCGCGCCAAACATCGAGAATCACACTGGCTGGTCAGGGTCGTCTCTATGCAGAGATCGACCCTGCCTGGTCTTACAGGCTGTCTTTTATAGGGCAAAACCGCAAACTGACTGTGAGCTTATCCTTATTGGTCAGAAGCAGTGGGGTCAGGGGAGGTCACATATGTGTCCTTTACTGATTTGACACCCCCACCTGGCCTGACTCGACCTTGTTCTTCTGGGGGACTGTCATCAGGAGCCAGCAGACCACATTCCACTGGTGTCCTGGGCTTATCTTTCTTTTTTTTTTTTTTTTTAAGATTTTTATTTATTAGAGAGCGAGAGACTGAGAATGAGAGGGGAGAAAGTCAGAGGGAGAAGCAGACTTCCCGCAGAGCCAGGAGTCCGATATGGGACTCGATCCCGGGACTCCGGGATCATGACCTGAGCCGA
>CM052811.1:82388582-82451204 GCA_028533885.1 Nasua narica | reverse complement strand
TCCTCTTTACTGAAATGTCTGTTCATATCTTCTGCCCATTTCTTGATTGGATTATTTGTTGAGTGTTGAGTTTGAGGGGACATTTTTAAAGACAGTTGTATGATATGGATTAGGATGAGGGAAATGGAGTTGATGAATGGAGTTAATGAAAAAGAAAACTTAGTGCTAAGGGTTTCTGCTTTAGGCAAAGATAGAGTAACAGAGACTAGATTTATTCTTCTGCCTGAAAAAACAAAAAGTGGCCAAAATATAAGAACAGTTTTTAAGACACTACTTATCAGGTAACCAAGGAGAATGATGGGAGAGATGAGAAACAAGCCAGGCGAGTCCTCTGATTGCCCTGGCCTCCTGCCTTGAGAGAGTTTCAGGCCATGGCACAGGGCAGGAGAACCCAGAGGGAACCCAGTGGACTCTGAATTGAGGAGGCAAATCTGTAAGTCCGTGGAGACTAAAGCTGCTAAGGTTTGCAGGACAGAGTAGGAGAGGAGAAAACTGCACAGAGAGAGGTGTTAGACACCACAGAGGGTTGCTCTTGAGTATTCAGATGAAGACCAATCAGCACATGAGGAAATAGTGAAGGTCAGCCTGAGGACTTAAAAGGATTCAAGTTCACAGTGCCCAGTGCTCATCCAAAGCTGGAACCAGTGCCTGTTCCCATCAGCCAGACTGGAGAACCCTAGGGCTCACAAGGCACTGGAAGAGTGCACAGAAGAGTCTTGCATTAGTAGTGGGAAATAATTAGCTCTAGAGAGAGCACTGCACCAGTCATGTCTAACATATTTGTAGAGCAAGAACCAAAAGGATCAAACTGTTCCCATGTGGCTGAGTCCCAGAGCCAAGTTCAATAATGTGTATAGGAATGCAAAATTAACTAGCAGGCAACTAGGTTAAATTACAAGGTTTAGAATCCAAGAAGATATTACCAGGCACTCAAAAAAGCTGAGAATGTATGATGCATAAGGTGGAGATAACCAGTTGAAACCACCCTAGATATGAAGCAGATATTGGAATTATTGGATGAGAACATTAAAACAATTATTATAACTATGTAAGTTCCAAAGTTCAAAGAGAGGCATGAAAGATATAAAAACACCCCAAGTAAAACCTCTAGACATAAAAACTGCAGTTCATGAGATGAAAAATACATGGAAGGATTAACCATAGATTAAACATCACAGAAAAAAAGGTTAGTAAACTTGAATGAGAATTAAAAAATAAAAAATGTTATTGTATCAGTGAGCTGTGGGACAGTATCAAGTAGCTAATATATGTGCAGGTGGAGTCCATAAAGAAGAGAAGGGAGAGGTTGGAATAGAAAAAATATTTGAAGAAATGATGACTATAAACAAATTCTAGAGAAAACAATAAACCCACAGACACAAGCTCAATAAACAACAAGCACAAGAAAGAGGAAGACAACTGTACCAAAGCCCATCATAATCAAATAGTGGAACACCAGTGATAAACAGAAAATCTTAAAAGCAGCCAGAAGGGAGGAAAAGGCAAGCTGGGAACAGAGGAACAAAGATTATAGTTGCAGCAGATTTCTCGTTGGAAACAATGCAAGCAGCAAGACAGTGCAGTCACATCTTTAAAGACCTGGCAGAAAATAAACTGTCAAACTAGAATTTTATGCTCATTGAGTGTCTTTCAAAAATGAAAGTAAAATTTTCATCTGCACACAAAAGGTGGACAAGTTCACCTCCAGCGGACAAATACTACAAGAAATGTTGAAGTCCTTCAGGCAGAAGAAAAATGATCCCAGATGGAACTCTGGATCTACACACAGAAATGAGGAATGGTAGTGGGATGGGTAGATGTGGAAGATTTTGTTCTTATTATTTATATCTCTTTAAAAGATAATTGATTGCTTAAGTAAAATAATTAAAAAAAAAACCAGGGTGGTGCTTGTGGCAAATGTTAAAATGAAATGTATGGTAAGAACAGTATAAGAACCAGGAGGGGAGAATTTTAAATATACGACTTGTAGTCTCTTCTACCATACCTGATATGGTATAGTATAACATGAAGATAGATGTGTTAAGTTAAAGATATATATCATAAACCCTAAAAAAGATTGAAGTTACAAATCAAATTCAAAGAGTTATACTTAATAAACCTACAGAAGAGAGAAAGTGGAACCATGAAAATATACAACTGGGGTGCCTGGTAGGCTCAGTCAGTAGAACATGTGACTCTTGATTCTGGGGTTATGAGTTCAAGCCCCATGCTGAGTATAGAGATTACTTAAAAAAAAATCTTTTAAGAAATATATACAACTAATCCAAAAGAAGGCAAACAGATGTAAAAAAAGGTAAAAGAACAGAGCAACAAATATAAAACAAATAGCAGGATGGCAGACTTAAACCTAATCATATTGATAATTACATTAAATGTAATGTATGTTGAATGTCCCAAAGATTATATAAGGTCAAGATATATTAGATGAAAAAGCAAGACTCAATTATATGCAGACTATAAAAATGCACTTTTTAAAAAAAAGATTTTATTTTTTGTTAGAGAGAGAGCACAAGCAGTGGGAGGGGCAGAGGGAGAGGAAGAGGGAGAAGCAGACTCCTAACTGAGGTGTGTAGGCTGACTTGGGGCTTGTTCCCAGCACCCTGGGATCATGACCCAAGCCAAAGTCAGATGCTTAACCGACTGAGCCACCCAGGGACTCCCAAAATGAACTTTAAATACAAAGATACAATAGGTTCAAATTAAAAAGATACAGCATGTTAACACTAATCAAAAGAAAGCTGGAGTAGCTTTATTTATTTCAGACAAAGTGGATTTCAGAACAGAGAATATTAACAGAAATAACAAAGATCAAGAGAACATAACTATCCTAAATATTTATGCATCTAATAGAATTTTAAAACACATGAAGCAAAAAGTGATACAACTGCAAATACAAACAAATAAATGACTATATTTGGAGATTTCAATATCCCTCCCTTAATAATTGGTGGAACAAGTAGAAAATCCTAAAAATATAGATTCTAAGAACACTATCAACAACATTGACCTAATTGACAATAGAACTCTCTACCCCCAAAAGGACAGAATACACATTCTTCTCCTACGCACATGGAATGCTTATCAAGGTAAACCATATTCTGGCCCACAAGATAAATCTAAATAAAGTTAAAAGGACCTAAGTCATCTAAAGTATGTCTTCTTATAACAAAGACATTACAAGAAGATTAAACTCCAGGTTAATAGCTCTCATGAACATCGATGGAAAAATGCTCATAAAAGTCTTAGTAATTTGAATCAATATATAAAAAGGACAGTACATCGTGACCAAGTAGGGTTTATTCTAGGAATGTAAGGTTGGTTTAACATAAAAAATCAATCAGGGGCACCTGGGTGGCTCAGTCAGTTAAGTATAATAACTCTTGATCTCGGCTCAGGTCTTGATTTCAGGGTTGTGGGTTTAAGCCTTTCCCTGGGCTCCACTCTTGGCATGGAACCTACTTAAAAAAAAAAAATCAATGTAATTTACCGTATTAACAAGCTAAAAGATTACCTAATGTTTCTCTCAAAAATGCAGGGAATGCATTTGAAAAGTCAACATTCATTCCTCATTAAAACTCTCAGAAAATTGGGAATCAGAAAGAATTTCTTCAATTTGTTAGAGGTTATTTTTGAAAACCTTGTAGCTAACATTGTACTTAATGGTATAAGACTGAATGCTTTTCCACCATGGTCAGGAGCAATGCAAGAATGCCTGCTCTCAACTCTTCTATTTAAATTATACTGTAAGTTCAAGCCAGTGCAACAAGATAACAGAAATAAAAGGCATCCAATTGGAAAGTTAGAATTAAAACTGTCCTTTATTTGCAGGTATAACAAAGTCATCTAGAATCTACAAAACAGCTACTAGAACTAGTAAATAATTTAGCATATTGCTAAATATGTACAAAATTAATATGCAAAGTTCAATTTTATTTTCTATGTAATAGCAATTAACAACCAGAAATTGAAATAAATACCATTTACACTAGTACAAATATACAAAATACAAAGAGATAAGTCTGACAAAAGATGATCAAGACTTGTACACTGAAAACCACAAAACATTTCTGGGAGAAGTGAAATAAGACCTAAATAAATGGAGAGATAGCCCATGTTCCTGGTTTTGAAGCCTGGATATTGTCAAAGTGTCAGTTCTTCCCCAATTGATCAGGGCATTCCCAGTCAAAATTTCAGGAGGAATTTTTCTGGAAATTGAAAATTGATTCCAAAATTCATATGGAAAATGGAAAGGACCTAGAGTAGCAGAAACAACTTTGGACAGAAAATTTGTTGGATTAATACTACTGATTTCAAGGTTTACTCTATAGTTCTTGGTGTTAAGTCCCTGTGATCACGATGCCAGGGGCAACAGATAGATTAATGGAACAGAATAGAAGATCCAGAAATAGACTCAGCCTATAATCTATAGTGACAAAAAGCAAATAATCGTTTGCATGTGGCTGGCCGAGTGGCACGGGGTGGGAGAGGAAGGGATACCTAGAAACACAGAAACTTTGTGGAGTGATGTATATGCTTATTATATGTATTATGGTGATATTTTTCGGGGGATGTGTAGGTTAAAACTTTTCAAAAGGTATACTTCAGATATATACAGTTTATTGTTAATTATACCTCAGTAAAGCAGCTGGAAAAAAAAATGCAGCTTTCTAGTCACACAGAAGACTAAGAATAATGAAGTAATAACTAACATGTGCAGAGAACTAGGAGGAGCCAGCAGTGTGCTAGCATCTCTCTACCTACCTGTCCTTGTTTTTTTCTCCTAACAACCTTGTCAGGTAGGTGCTGCTTTTAGCCGCCTTTTACGGATGAGGCCTCGGAGACTCCAAGCCAGTAAGCTGCGAAGACATGACCTGAACCCAAAGCAGCTGATTCCAGAGCTGGGCCTCTGAAGGACTCCAGGTGTTGATTAAATGTCTTACCTTTGTCATCTGCAGGGGAGAATCACAGAAGCATCCACAGCTGAGGAACTTTTGTCAGCAGTCCACAGCAGAAACGGTAGTGAAATGGAGGTAGGGCTTGAGTGCTGGCTGGTTGGCCCCACCAGGTTCACTGCTCTCCACTGAGTGGTGGTGGGCTCCTCCTCCTCCAGGCCTCCCCGCCTCACTCTACCAGCTCAAAGCTGCCACCTTCTTTAGCACTAACTCCCCAAGGCCTCCCTTGATGACGTCTTCCTCCACGGAGAAATCCTTTATTCTGTATCCTTTGTACAGCTTGGTCCTAGAAGTTATACTGTTACAGATTCAGGCCACCGGGTGGTAGAATCTTCTGCCAGCTGACACCCCTGGGGCACTTCTTCATCCTTTGCTGGCTTCCCTTCTCCCCACCCACTCCTTCCTTTGTTGAATCCCCTCGGCCTGCTCTGCTGGGGTGTGTCCTCTGTTTCCTGCTAGAAACCCAAGGATTCGGGTTGTTTGGCCAGCCTCTGTGGACCCTGCTCGGGATTTTGAATTTTTCCTAAGGAGCAGAGGAAGGCTTTGAAAGTTGTAAATGGGAGATTCACATGATGAGACACCTCATGCCCCAGTGGTGAGCCCAGTTCTGAGCTGTCAGTGGGTTCCCTGGCACCTCTTCTGACTCATGAGATAACCTCATGAGTCAACCTGAGAAGTTTGGAGAGCCCTTGATGGAACAGGAAGTCAGGTCATCTCCACAGAAGTCCTGGGAGGACCACATTAACAGAGCACTAATCTCAGACATCGGAATTCTGAGAGAAGGCCAGATTTTGGTACCCCTTTCTTCTCCAGATTCTGAGCCATTGGGAAGTCTACACGGAAGTCAACTCGGGATAAAGGTGCCACTTGATATTGGCCAAAGCTGAACTGGAGATCAAAGCTTGGCCCTGTAACAAGTGGATTTCCTAGTTCCCCCCACTGAATTCAGTACATGCCTGGCTGGAGTCAGACGTCACTGTTGGAGCAGGGTCTGCTGCCCTCCTAGGCAGTATGTGGAAGACAGGGGAACTCAAGCAGTCAGGAGCAGGAGATGCTGCTAGGAAGAGAGTGCGTCAGGCAGGCTGGGGTCCATTTTCCGAATCTCACTTTAGCACCTGCCGTGGGACCCCACCCATGTCTTTCTGGCTGTGCTCATTCCTCAGCACTCGAGGACGGGGACTTCGGGTGCCTCGTCTTTCTCTGGTGCTATGCCTGCAGGCAGGTCAGAGTCTTTGGAGAACAGCCATCAGACAATGACTGAAAGTAGTTGGCAAAGCAGTACCCCAGTTTCTTTGCCTCTTAGGTGAGACAACTCTGAGATGTATTCTCCAGAGTCTCCTTGGGATCTCAGTGGCATCAAGTGGGACACTGCATTGCTGTCCTTTCCTTCCTTGCCTCCCTTCCCCACTCTTCCTGCAGAATTTCCTGGCATCCCTCCCCAAATAAACTTAGCTCAGAGTTTGCTTATGGGCACAACACTCCCAGGGCACTGACTCCTCAGGCTCCGGGGAGAAGAGAATGAGGCATGGAGCAGAGGGTGAGGCATGTTATATTTCGAAGAGGTAGCTATTCCTGTAGGGACCCAAACCAGAATGTGGATGCAGAGGAGGGGACAAGATGGTCCCTGCTGCATTAGACGTAGTGGGCCCCCAGAGGGCATTTGGGTCAACAAGGTGGATTGATGTTCTATGTTTATCTCCTCTCCCTTCTGGAAAAAACCACGGAAATGACAGTAAAGCAATAAGAAGGGGGGCACAAATCCACAAAGACAACAAGACAAGGAGAGGAGATATTGGAAGGTTAGCCCTTTCAAAATGTTGAGAATGAAGAAAATCGATGGAGGAGTTTACACTGGCTTAGCACAGCGGAGAAAGGAGAAGGTCCAGCACCACTGTGAGGGGAGGGACTAGCAGAAAGCGGGCGCCTTTTCCTCCTATGTCCACAGAAGGCCCAGGGCCTGGGGCTTCTGGAAGGCAGGGCAAAGACTGGGCTGAAGTGAGGGGTCTGACAATCTGCTATGCAGTGTTGGGGACACTAGAGTCCCTGCAGACGCACCTGGCCCATCTACCATACTCAAATGAAATAACTGAATGGCCCTTCTTTAGATAGGTGGAAAGGAAACAGCTCCAAATTCAGGTTCAGCCCACACTGTGTGAGACTGTGTAATGGGGAAAGACAGGAAAGACAAGTGGAACTCTCCATTTCAAATGGAGAAACCCCTGTCCTCTCCTCCCACCATGTTCTCCGAATGCCAGAAGCCAGGTCTTTGTAGTAGTTTTTTTTTTTTTTTTAATCACTGTGGTAACAAATTACCATGAATGTAGTGGCTTAAAACAACATAAATTTATTATGATACAGTTCTGGAGGTCAGAAACCCCAAACCAGTGCTAAGATCCAGGTGCAGGCAGAACTCTGTTCCTTCTGGAGGCTCTCGGGGAGAATCCCTCCCTTTGCCTTTGCCAGCTTCTGGAAGCCACTGGCATTCCTTGTCATGTGGTACCTTCCCCCATCCTCAAAGCTGGTAGCATAGTATCTTCCAGTCTCTTGACTCTGACTCTCCTGCCTCTTTTTTATAAGGACTCTTCTGATTATACTGGGCCCACCTAAATAATCTGAGATAATCTCTTTAAAATCTTCACTTAATGACCTCTGCAAAGTTCCTCTTGCTCTGTAAAATGCACAGGTTCCGGGGATCGGGCCATGTACATTTTGGGGGGGGGCACTATTCTGCCTATCACAGTCTCCAAGAGATTGAGGACATATTCAGAAACATGGGAGTAAATACCGAAGAAATGAGAAAGTTGAAAGGGCTAGCCAATTGGAAGAGGAATTGGAAGGATGCGGGACTCCTGATTTTTTTTATAAGGTTTTAGTGCTGATTTTATTTTAATATTTGATGCATTACTCTGATTTAAAAGAAGGCTTAGAAGGATCTCGGAATGAATCATTTTCCTATAACTGAACTGTAACACCTTCTTAGATGCCCCTAAAATGAGACTAGAAGGTCTAACGCTAACTTTCCTGGTGGCTCCCACCAATTGGACCTTCTTGGGCTCCACCTCACCACCAAACTCCCCAAACAGTCCCAAGATCCAAAAATTCTTGTAGCACAAAATCACAGTGAAAACACTTTGGGGGACAGGTGTTTTGCTTACGGAATTGAGAGGTATCTAATGCTACTACACTCCAACTTCTACCCAGTGTTGAAGTAGAAATATGGATCTGTGGGAAAGACCAACAGAAACCATTCGTTTTCTGACCTTCATGTGAGGATGTTTTTCAATCCCTTTATAAATTTTGAGTATCTCATTAAGAACATCTCATTAAAACTAGGCCTGGCTCAAGATGATTCGTTTCAGGTAAGACTGTCACATCCGGCCTAGGGATGCCATATAATGTAGACATGACACCATCACGAGCACATTGAATTGCAGAAAATGAATAGGATTCCCGCTTGGTCCCTCCTGTCTCCTTGCTGTAGGACAGAGAAAACCTCAGTCAGCAGTCCACTGAGGGTGATACAGATGGCTGTGTCAGCTGTCTGAGTTTGGCATCCGGTTTGCTGCCTGAGGAGACCAGCGACTTCCGCCCCATCTACAAGGGAGCCTCAGCTGCCTTTTGTATTCAGCTCTTTTGTATTGAGGAGAAATACGAAGCAAGGCAAGTACTGATCCCAGGTTGTCAATTACAGTAAGACTTTTCTTATGGCAGTGGTGGCCTCACATTTTAATCTTAGGGAGCCCGTGGTTTCCAAATGTGGCCTCATATCCTCATCCCATTTTTTTGTTTTATTTTGGTTTGTGTTTTTTTTGTTTTTTTTTTTCTTTTTTTTTAAGCCCAGATTTCTGGGCCTGTGTCCCTGAGGTTTCAGTCCATAAAATTTGGGCAAAGGCCACAGAATTGGACTGCCCAGGTTTTGGCTCACCTGTGTAACAGCTGGGGAGCTGGAAAATCATCACTTATGTAACCACGGGCTGCTCTCCATTCTCTAAATTTTGAATTGGCAGGGAGGGGGAGGGCTTTGGATTTAGGTGATTGCTTGTTTGAAGAAGTCTTTTGGTTGCAAGTATCGGAAAATCTGACCCAAATGGGCTTTTTAAAAATGGAATAATTGTTTCATATCACAAAGGATAAGTCCACTGGTGGGATTGATTTTTAATGTAGCTTGATTCAAGGTAAGCCCATCACATTCCAAGTTTCTCTCTCTGCCTCCTACCTCTGTTGCCTGCCGCTGGCCCCATTCTCAGAGGACTGTCCCTTCTTGGGGCCAAAGAAATGGACAGTGGGCTCAGGCTCTGTACCAGAAGCTAGTGAGGACGACTTTGAGCCTGACTTTCTAGCTAATGCCCCATCAGATCTGATCAGACTGGGCTCATTCCTGAGCTGATGGATGGGGCCAGGCCAGAACTAGATGACAGTTTAGTCCTTTGCCTCATGTCCGTCCCCCATCCACCCCCCCACCCCCGCCAAATTTGGGGCTGGAGACTTATGCAAATGTAATCTGATGAGGGCTAGAACAACAATCCAGGACAGCTGCTAGAAGGAGGAGGCATGGTGTCAGACAAAGCCTGGATGCCCACCAGACCACTCAGTCACCCCACTTTCTATGCCTGTGTGTTCAGTGCTTCTGCCATCTATAGTCTAGAAGTGGACCTTTGACCTCAATGCCTAGATTCCACATTTCCTTTAGAATTCCCACTGACTCCACCATTTTATTGCACAGAGCAATCTGGAAGAAGAAACGAGTGGCCCATTTTGATAGACTGGAAGGTTCAGAGTATATTTTAGATGATCAAGAGTGCTGCGAGACATTTCCTTCTTAGAGAATGTGTTTAAACATACTCCCAGTCTCACTTTAGAATCATGTTTTACTTGTACTTTTTCCTCTTAAGTTTTCAATTTCTTTGGAAGTCTTGGAAGTTAAAAAGGGAAATCTTTATTTTACTTATATTGTAGACATCTAAAAAGCCTATAAGCCCTTCTAGATTTGTTGTGTATATTTATTTTTCTCTGTGCATTCAGATATGATTGTGCTTAGAATGTGACTTTTGAATTTTCAAACAGCAATTTGATGATCCATTATGGTTTGCCTGTGACTATAGAACCACAGGTGGTCCGAAAATCTTTTGCATGTACAAAAGAAAAAGATCAGAATTGCTTATAATATACTCACATTTCTCTGACAGCTCTAACAAAAAAGGGAGGGATTATGTCACAGAATGACTATTGAGCCTCTTAGAATGCACAGGTTATTAATCGCTATAATAATGTCTTTAGTTATAGAAAAATACTTTACTGAAATATGAAGCTTATGACTTTCTGCAAGTTGATTAATGTTCAGCTAGTGGTTGGCTATCACTGCCTGACAGGCAGAGAGCCATAAATCTCTTTAAATATATACTGATGCTGCTTTTGCTTGCGGGTCAGTGACAATGCTTACTGTCTTGTTTTCAGGTCACTGGACTTTATGAATTTTGTCTTCAGTCTTTTTCCTGTAAGTACATGCTGAATTTTGAGTAATATAATTGGTTTTGTAAGCTAGAAAATTTATAGAAAAGCAAAATGCCATATTCACTGTCCAAACAGGTATATCGCCATGAATGTTGAAGTTTGAATTGCTTCCGTGTTCTGAAAATAAGGTTGAATGACATATCATGAACTCTTCAAAATATTGTTGCTGCTGTTCTAATAGTTCCTTTTCAATGTCTAATTTCTTTTAAGGATAGCTTCAATGGTGTTTTGGTAGAATCAGATCATTAATAGAACACTGGAGGTACATGAAAATGTCAGAAACGACACAAAAGTGAATTAGACCGCCATATTACTTTGTAGTTTACATTGGCTCAGAAAATTCTGAAACCATTAGATTGCTTTTCTGAGAGTAGGCAACTAGGAATTTGTGGCTGATTTTCCTGTTGGCATTGCC
Source organism: Nasua narica (assembly GCA_028533885.1). Taxonomy (NCBI): domain Eukaryota; kingdom Metazoa; phylum Chordata; class Mammalia; order Carnivora; family Procyonidae; genus Nasua; species Nasua narica. The sequence goes on along the minus strand of CM052811.1, from coordinate 82,440,305 downwards.
TGACAGTGCCTGACACGGAGGCACTCAACCCATTACGAGTTTGGTGGATGGGCCTCAGGCAAACAGACCAGTGAAAACAACATCTCCATTCCTGTCCTCTGTCTCCATTTTTGGTTCACTGTTGTCCAGGGTTGGAGATCTAATCAACTTCTTCTCACTTTATTGGAGGGAAGAAATTGGGGAAGGAAGATGATTCAGGAAAAATGGATTTTTATAAAGATGTTTTCCTTCCCTCACCTATCAGTTAAGTCAATAACTAGACTTCTTCAGTTGGTTAATTACAAGCAAAATATTTATTGTCTTATTTTTCCTGATACTCTTTCTACTGAGGCAAAAAACAAATATGGCTTAATTATGTTTCCTGAAGTCTATGTGATTATAGGTTGTATTTCCTAATTTTGTTAATACAGTGAAGCCTTGTAGTAATGTTCTCCATTGTTCTTGTAACTTTTGGGGATTAATTTTAAGGCATTTTGAAGCTCATAAAGCAATGTAGATTATCTTAAGGTAGGATTTACAAAGCCAGCTTCCCTCAGAGCTGCCCCAAAGTAATTTCCCTGCATTTAAATTCACTCCTACTTTGAAGTCCAAGTAAAGGCAGAGCTTCAGCATTACAAAAGCAATGATGGCTTTAAAAAGGTAAAAGACACTTTCACAGTTTAATTCTATTGTATTTCAGCCTATGTGGAGAGAGGAACAAAATACTTTTATTATGCATCCTTAAATCTTTCAAAAATAAGTCAAAGCAATTCATTATAGCCTCCTCCTCCCAGAGAAAGCCCACTGAGACTTGGCACCCATTCCTTCTGTTCAGCTTGAGTATTTCAACAACTTGACTTTCAAGTTCCCCAAAAGGAACTGTGTTATTTTGCTAGAAAGAAGGAAAATAAGGTCAAACAATGATTCACTCCTTTGCTTTGCACTAACGTCCCCAGGGTTTTGGATTAGCACAAGTAATGCCTTCACAGGGTTCAGGAGGAGGCAAGATCCCAAAGGGACAAATTAGCTCTGGGAAGAGCAAGCCACTCCTGCAGGCACCTGGCAGAGGGTCAAGTGGGTTGTGTGGAACACAGATGGTCTAGGACAGCTCTGCCTGAAAGACAACAAATTCTAGCCACATAAGTAATCTAAATATTCTAGCAGCCACATTAAAAAAAAAAAAAAGCAAAAAAGACACAGGTGAAATCAATTTTAATAATATATTTTATTTAACTAATTATTTTGCAAATATAATCATTTTCACAGGTAATCAGTATGAAAAGCTATTGAGATATTTTACAGTCTTTTCCCCAGACTAAAATCTAAAGGTATTATTACACTTGTAGCAAATTTCAATACAAACACTACATTTTCATCAGAAATACTTGATCCGCATTTAGATTTCATAAAATTTATAGTTGAATAAGTAGACTCGTATACCCAAGTTGTTCCAACATACATAAAACTTTCCCAATAGCTGAATTGAGTATCAGTTTTTTAATTTAAATTAATGAAAATGAAATAAAGTTAAACTCAGTTCCCCAATCACACTAGCCACATTCCCATATGCCAGTGTCCAGACATGGCTGCTGGTTCCCATACTGGGCAGTGCAGATCTCAGGGGTAAGTGGCAGCTCTGAGGACATCTGGTTCCTCCTCTGCCTGCTAACTAAACACACTTCCCAGGTTAAACACCTTAGATCTGTTTCCCTAAATGGGATCTTAGATCCTTAGATCTGTTCCTGTAAATGGGATCATGTCATGATAAAATACAGATGTCCGTTCATGTGTAATATAGGATTTTAAAGAAGAAAAGGCCTGGATCACCACCCTCTCATCTCGGAGGAGGGGACCGGGGCTGGTGCTCTATCACTTAGCAAGCCTGGAGTCTTTGCTATGACACCTGTGCTGCCTCTTTGCCTCCAGGATGCAAGCGAATTTGCCAGCACAAGAAACCTTACTTTCAAAACTGACTTCCACAAAAGGCTATGTGAATGGGTCCCATGGTTTACAATATTCATTTATGTAGGTTTCAGCCAGACTTGCGGAGGTTTTCTCAGTATGCTTGCAGTTCCTTATCCTCTTGAATTTCATATGATTACTTTCCAAATTGCAGGAAAGTTGAACTTGAATACCCTGTCCTTTACCTATTTTACCCCCTATTTTCTATAGTGTTTGATGGCAGGAATTTGTTTAGTGATGAATAGTTTCCAATTCTCTCCCTGTGTGTCTTGGTCGCCAATCACGTTAGGACAAGAACTTCTGCATCATTTCTCTGCCGCACCTCACGCCTGAGTTTGCCCTCATCCAGAACTTCGTGAAGATTGTCCCCTTCAACAACTGTACACTGGGGCAGGATCTCTATGTCTTCCATCGGGCTGGACTGCTCAAGTAAGTGGACATACGTTTGGCCAAAAGACAATCCATGAATTTAAAGACAATGGAACAAGGAGCTTGCTACCATTTTAATTTAATGATTTCTTTTAAAAATTGTTTTTTATTGGTGGAGGGCTTGATTAAATGATTTTAACCTTGGGTTAGGGAAAAAGTCATATTAAGAAGTTACTTGTCCAGTCAGATATTTTATTGTCAATAAAAAACCACAGTGAGATACCACCTCACACCAGTCAGAATGGCTAAAATTAGCAAGTCAGGGAACGACAGATGTTGGCAAGGATGCGGAGAAAGGGGAACCCTCCTACACTGTTGGTGGGAATGCAAGCTGGTACAACCACTCTGGAAAACTGTATGGAGGTTCCTCAAAATGTTGAAAATAGAGCTACCCTATGACCCAGCAATTGCACTACTGGGTATTTACCCTCAAGATACGAATGTAGTGATCCGAAGGGTCACATGCACCCAAATGTTTATAGCAGCAATGTCCACAATAGCCAAACTATGGAAAGAACCTAGATGTCCATCCACAGATGAATGGATAAAGAAGAGGTGGTATATATATTCATGGAATACTATGCAGCCATCAAGAGAAACGAAATCTTGCCATTTGCAATGACGTGGATGGAACGAGAGGGTATTATGCTAAGCTAAATAAGTCAGTCAGAGAAAGACAATTATCACATGATTGCTCTGATATGAAGAATTAGAGAGGTAGGGCAGGGGGTCGTGGGGGGTGGGGAAGAGAAATGAAAACAAGATGGGATAGGGAAGGAGACAAACCATAAGAGACTCCTAAACTCACGAAACAAACTAAGGGTGGCTGGGAGGTGGGGGGCGGGGTAGGGTCATGGACATTGGTGAGGGTATGTGCTATGGCAAATGCTGTGAAATGTGTAAGCCTGATGATTCACAGATATGTACCCTGGGGCAAATAATACATTATATGTTAATAAAAAATAAAAAAAAAGAAGTTATTGTCCAGTCAGATATTTTATTGTTATTAAAAGACCATTTGATACCAAAATAGAAAAACTGACCAAAAAAAAAAAAAAAGTCAGACTTGTTTGTATATGAGGAAAAACAAAAACAAATAAAAAACAATGGATACTTAAAATCTTCAAACTTATTCATCAGGAGAAAGGAAACCCAGACAAGAATGACATCATTTTTGATCCATTGGTAAGATCTAAAATAGAGAAGCATTCAGTTCTAACAATGTAGCAGTGGTCAGAGTGTAATTGACCAACTGACCAGTGAAATTTCCAAGGGCAGTTTGGGCAGAATGCTGTAGTGGTTCATATCCTTCAACTCTTTAATTCCACTCCTAGAAATATGTCCTAAAAACTGGTCACAGAGATGCAAACAAAAATTTATATATAAAGATTAAAGATATTGGAAATAATCTAAATATTCAAAAGTAGGAGAAGGTTTAAATACTTTATGTAACTATGTGAAGGAATTGTAACTCTGTTTGCAATTCATTTAAAGAATATTTAATGAATGGAAAATGCTCAGAATGTAATGATAGGCTCATACCAGTTTATAAAACAGCATTTAAATATGACCTAAATTTCTAAAGAAAGAAAAAACATGACTAAACTAGAGTAAAGGGGGACATGCAGAGGTGATACTATGCTGTGCCACCTGACCCCTCTTGTTCAGGACTAAAGAATTCACTTTCTAACTGTGAACAGTTTGAAACTGGGTCCCACTTTAAAGAGATCACCCTCAACTGAAGAGGAGGGCTTTGCTCCTCCCAACCAGTGACTAGTCTTGTGTGGGAGGGAGGGGAGGAGATCCAGTTTAAAGGCCACCAGCTCCCTGCCTCAAAAGAGGGGCAACTTTGAAGGGTTTTCTCAGGGCCAGAACTCCCAGCGGGATCAGCTGGATGTTTGTTTTGACCCTATTGCTTACAGTCTGACTTCTCCCTCTGCCTGTCCTGCTTCTGTCACTCCTTACAGAGATGGAAGGTCCTAAGAGCTCACACCAAAAGTCCCAGCCTGTAGAGCTCTGTGTGAGGCTGCCTTCCAGGGAACCTGGCCTGCAACACTAGAGGGGGTCAACAGTTTCCCCTGGGTAGTAGTAGGAGCATCCAGGATGATCTTTAATTCTCTTCTTTACATCGCCTAAAATTTGGAAGTCTACACCTAGCTTGAGTACTGCCTAGGATTCTTGTGCTGACAAGTAGCAGAAACCCATCCAATTGGTTTAAGTAACTGGAGAATTATTACCACACAGAGTCGAGTGAAGAATCCAGTTAAGTGAAGAATCCATCCATCCAGTCAATGGCGATGCTGGTTTCACAGAAGGTTTAGTTAGCTCTATTTGATCTGTCTCTTCCAGGTTGACTCTTCTTAGCCCAGTGCTTCTTCCGTGGTTGCAGGATGGGTGAGGTAGCTTTAGATGGTTTATCACTTCAGGTCCAACGGGATAGGAGTGGTGGGTATGCTTCTTTTCAGAAGCCTCAACACAAAAGTCTATTTGCCTTTTATTGGCTCAGATTGTGTCCTATGCTGACCCATCACTGGATCAGAGGCTGCTGATAGGCATCACTTAGGTTGTGTTCCCAGAGCTCTTGAGTTGGAGGGGTGCATTGCCAGACACAAATCTGGGGGCATCGCTGAAGAAATGGGCAGTTGAGCTGCTCCCCACAGCTGTTTCGGGACAAGACCATCTTAATCAATAGAAAACGAACAGTATATGTGTGATAGGAATAATATCAATACTTTGCATTTTCTGTAATTTACCTTTTTCAAGCTACGGTCATATGTTCTTATTCTTATAAGATATTATTGAGTTCATCAAACTGCATTTAAAATGGGTCCATTTTATAGAATATAGATGAGGCCTCAGTAAAGTTGCTGCAAAATCTTATAACAAAGGGATCGGGGGAGTAGTTCCAGAGAGCTTTCTCTATAATTGATATATTAGCCTTTTAAGTGAAACTTTGAGAAGCATCCTAAATGATCACTTTATGTTTGGGGGCTAGCTAAATGAATTTTGGCATATCCACTCAGCACATTGCTATGCAGATTTTGAAAAAATAGAAATAGATCTATGGAATGATGTCTAGGATGGTGAGAAAAGCAAGTCAAACAGTAATAGTAATAGTACTGATAGCCTACATGTATGGAATGGTTATAGTATTTTGGTCACTTTCTTAATCACTTTCCATGTATCAATACGTGCAATGACCTTATTAGCTAGGGACCATTATTATCATCCCCATCTTATAGGTAAAGAAACTGAGACTGAGAGAGGATAAGTAAATAGAACAAAGTGACTCAGTGCAGGGCATGAAAGAGCTCATATTAGAACTAAGGCAGTTCAGGGTGCCTGGGTGGTTCAGTCAGTTAAGCGTCTGACTCTTAATTTCAGCTCAGGTCATGATCTCAGGCTCCTGGTATTGAGCCTCCCCATGGGGCTTCCTGCTCAAGGCAGAGTCTGCTTGAGATTCTCTCTCTTCCTCTCTCTTTGCCTCTCTCCACCCTCCTCTCACCTGCTCTCTCTGTCAAAAAAAAAAAAAAAATTAAAGCAGTTAGCTTCCAGAGTCAACTCATCATATTGCTTCTCTTTACTGTGTTTTCAGGTAAAGCTACTGTAACAGAGAGACCCCAAAACATAGTGGCTTGAATAGAAGCCACTATTTTCTATTTCAAATAGAAATTCCACCTCTATCACATAGTAGGGCAGACGTGAGCAGAATAGCAGCCTTTTCCCCATGAAGTTGTGCAGGGACCCAGTTTCCTTCTCTTAACTGCTTCTTCATCCGGTAGAGTAAGGGTGTTTACCTAACATCTGCATAATGAGTCCGGGGGTCTGTGAATTTGGATGGAAAGTACCTCTAACTGAAATTTAGTGTGTGATTCCATCTTGAGGCAACAAGCCTCAGAAGTGATCCTGAAGCCACGACTTTGTAATGAGTAGAAATCATGGATATTTTTATACCATGTCAAGTTGTTTCAGATATCTCAAAATATGTATGCTCATCCTACTTTGAAGTTTTATTCTAACTAGAACGTGTTACTTAGTGCATTAATTAGGAAGCATAGATATTACTAAAACACACATTTTTTAAAGATTTTATTTATTTGACAGCCAGAGACACAGCAAGAGAGGAAACACAAGCAGGGAGAGTGGGAGAGGGAAAAGCAGGCTCCCCGCTGAGCTATGCAGGGGCTCAATCCCAGGACCCCGGGATCATGACCTGAGCCAAAGGCAGACGCGTAATGACTGAGCCACCCAGGTGCCCCTAAAACACACATTTTAAAATATTTTGGTAACTCTATTTCAAAATAATTCATTGTCTTTTGTTTTACACAGTTAAAGACATTAGTCTGAGCAGGGGCCCTAGCATCACCAGATGATCAGAGGGGGGGTCCATGGTACCCAACATTTCTAGACCACTGCCAGAGTGGGCTCTTTTCCCTCTCATGCTTCAAGCTGGCCCAGAGCATGGCCACATTTCAGCCCATGAAGAAGGGTAGGAAGAGAAATGAAGAAGCACTTCCCTTTTATGGAACTTAGATCACTCTGTGCATAGTCTGTGTTCAGGAAGTTGATTGCCTGGCCCTCTCTAGCCTTAAGGGAGGCTGGGGTCTGTCACTGAGAGTTGGGTGTGCCCCCAGAGTTAGTTCTATTATTAAAAAGAAGAAGGGGAGAAAGGATACCGTGGACCCATCATGTCTAGGTTTTATCTTGCATATATATAGAAGTTCTAGCAAGGTACCCAGGACTTTATTAACCTTACTAACCTTGTATACATAGGATTTCATTAACCTGAGGAGCAAGACCATGAGGTTGGGACATAGCTGGCGACTTACTTTTTGTTTTCTGTTTATCAGTGCTGTTTGATTTTAGTTTTGTTAATAAACTTTTTTCTTTTTTTGGAGCAGTTTTAGGTTTATAGCAACAATGAGCAGAAAGGAGAGGATTCTTACACACCTACATACGTTACCCCCCCCCACACACACACACCCAGCTTACATCTCACACCAGAGTTATGCCATTTGTTACCACTGATGAACCAAAATCAACTCATTGGGGGTTTAGTCTTCCTGTTGTGTTTTCTGTGGGTTTTGACAAATGCATAAAGACATGGATCCAGTATTTTAGTATCCTACAGAGTAGTTCCTAAAATCTTCTGTGCTCCACCTCTTCCATCCCTCTCTCCTTCCCCACAACCCCTGGCAACCACTGATCTTTTTACTCTTTCCAGTAAAAAGTTTTGTCTCTAGTTTTGCCTTTTCTAGGATGTCCTGTAGTTGGTGTTATACAGTATGTAGCCTTTACAGATTGGTCTTTTCCACTTAGTAATACACACTTTGAAGTTTCTCTATGGCTTGGTTGTTCATTTCTTTTTAGTGCTGAATAATATTCCATGGCCTAGATATAGCATAGTTTATTTATCCATCTGATTATTGAAAACCATCTTGGTTACTTTTAAGTTTGGGCAATTATGAATAAAGCTTCTAGAAACATTTGTGTGAAGGTTTTTGTGAGGGTGTAAGTTTTTAGCTCATTTGAGTATATGCCAAGGAGCCCAAGATTGGGTCATATGGTCGAGTGTTTAGTTTTTTGTTTTGTTTTGCTTTTTGTTTTTTAAAGATTTTATTTATTTACTTGAGAGAGAGAGTGCACAGAGGGAGAGGGAGATGCACGCTCCCCTCTGAGCAAAAAGCCCAATGAGGGACTTCATCCCAGGACCCTGAGATCATGACCTGAGCTCAAGGCAGACACTTAACCTCTGAGCCATGCAGGCACCCAAGACTGTTTGGTTTCGTATAAACTACCAAACCGTCTTCCAACATGGCTGTACCATTCTGCATTCCCACTGGCAGTGAATGAGAGTTCCTGTCACTCCACATCCTCACCAGCCCTGGCACTGTGAGAGTCTTAAATTTCTGCCCTTCTAATAGGTTGTGTAGGGTTATCTTATTGTTTCGATTGGTAATTCCATAGTAATGTATGGTATTGAGCATCTTCTCAGATGCTGTTTGCCATTTGTATGTCTACTTTGGTAACATATCTGTTCAGATCTTTTATGCATTTTTAAATTGGGTTATTCATGTTTGTTTGATTTTTAAAAATCATGGGCATGAATTACTTCTATTGTAGAAAATCTAGTTATTTTCTTATATACTGATATTTAAAATTTTTACTATGTCTCAAGTAGAACTTTTATTAAAATATACTTTACATTGTCTGCATTGTTAAATAGAGTGTGTTGGTGACATTTCCTTATGACTTGGGATTCTCTTTATGAATAAATACACGCTGGAAATGGAGAGCCACCAGATGACTCGGGATCAGGAATGGGTCATAGGGTCTGGCTGTAGTAGTGGCCTTATTTTAGTGGTTTCATTACTTAATTCATATTCTTTTTTTCTCTTTCTCTCTTTTTACTATGACTTATTTTGCTTTCATTAAGAAAAATAATTTAATTATTTTTAGGGGTGCTAGGTGGCTCAATCGGTTAAGCATCTGCCTTCAGTTCAGGTCATGATCCCAGGGTCCTGGGTTGTTGGAGCCCCGAATTACGCTCCCTGCTCAGTGGGGAGCCTGCTTCTTCCTCTCCCTCTGCCAGTTGCTCCCCCTATTTTTGCCGTCTGTCTTTGTCAGATAAATAAAATCTTCAAAAAAATTAAATTAAATTTTTTTTAAAACAGTGAGACATTGAATACTTGTCTGGAAATTAGTCCTGTTGCAACAAGGCCCTTATTTCTCCTTGTACCCATTTGCAGTGTCAGCTTCATTTTTTTTTTTTTTAATTACTCATATAAAGTTGGAGCAAATCATATACACCTGGGTTCTTTTCTGGAAATTTAAAGTCTCACATGCCAAGGTAGTTTCTGCACCCTTAGAAGATCATGATCTTTTGTCACTATTCCCATCTGAGCCCTCATCAAGAACCTTCCTCTGTTTGTGAGTTTTGTGGCCAACCAGCCGCCACTCTACACTTCTTCTCAGCTTGTCCATACAGGTGGCTCCTTGATGCTTTTCCTTTGGTACCCATGCCCCTTTCCATGTAAGAACCTGCTCCTGGTTATGCAGGGGAGGCATACCTCAAAACCCACATGTGTGTCACCGTGTCCCTTTTGTGGATGTGGCCACAGGCCACTGTTTTCTAAAGAAAGCTTAGATCTTTTATTTTTATTTTTTTATTTTAACTGTAAGTCCAAATAGCTCACATATAGCGTCATATTAGTTTCAGATGTACAGTATAGTGATTCATCATGACAAGTGCCCTCCTTAATCCCCATCATCCCCCTGCACTGCCCCTCTGTACCATCAGCTTGTTCTTCATAGTTAAGAGTCTGTTTCTTGGCTTATTTTTTTCTCTCTCTCTCTGTTTTTTCCCTTTGCTCATTGTTTCTTAAATTCCACATGAGTGAAATCATATGGTATTTGTCTTTCTCTTACTGACTTGTTTTACTCATAATTATATTCCCCAGCTCCATCCACGTTGTGGCAAATGGCAAGATTTCATTCTTTTTTATAGCTAAGTAATATTCTATTGTATACCACAGCTTTTTTATCCACTCATCAATTGATGGACACTGGAGTTTTTTCCATAGTTTGGCTATTGTAAATAATACTGCTATAAACATTGGGGTGCCTGTATCCCTTTGAATTAGTGTTTTTGTAATCTTGTTGGGTAAATGCCCAGTAGTGCAACTACTAAATTGTAGGGTAGTTTTATTTTTAATTTTTTGAGGAACCTCCATACTGTTTTCCACAATAGCTGCACCAGTTTGCGTTCTCACCAACAGCATAAGATGGTTCCCCTTGCTCCACATCCTTGCCAACACCTGTTGTTTCTTGTGTTACTAATTTTAGCCGTTTAGGTCTTTTCTTTAGTTCTTTAACTAATTTGTAAGCACAAAGAGCTTTTTAGAGAAATCACACATTTACTGTTAGACATGGTGGTTTTGCCTGTCAGGATTACTCAGCTCCTACAGGGAATGTGATCTCTAGAACTGCCTTCTTTCCTCTGCTTTTTAATTTTTTTTAATGGTTATTATTTTTTTTTAGAGAGAAAGAGAAAGAAAGAGCATATAGGCATGTACAGGAATGTGTGGGCAGGGAGGAGAAAGGGAGAGAGAGAATCTTAAGCAGACTCTATGCTGAGTGCAGAGGCTGTTGGGGACTCCATCTCATGACTCCAAGATCATGACCCTGAGATCCTGACCCGCACTGAATTTAAGAGTTGGATACTTAACAGACTGAGCCACCCAGGCGTCCCCATCCCTCTGCTGTCTTTAACAAACCCTATCATCAGGGTACCTGACTGACAGTAGAGCATGTAACACTTGATCTTGGGGTTATGAGTTCAAGCTCTATGCTGGGCCAAGAGCTTACTTAGAAAACACAAAACCTAAAGGCAACCAGGATGTCCTTCAACAGGTGAATGTATAAAAATCCCTGTAGGGGCACCTAGGTGGCTCAGTCGGTTACATATCGGCCTTTGGCTCAGGTGGGGATAGAGCCCTGCGTTGGGCTCCCTGCTTAGCAGGGAGCCTACTTCTTCCTCTCCCTACGTCCCTCCCCCTGCTTGTGTGCCCTCTCTCTCAAATAAATAAACAAACAAATAAATAAATAAAATCTTAAAAACAAAACAAAACCCTACAGCCCCTTTATGTGGCTAAGCTTGGCTGGCTGAGAAGGAGGCCAGCTGACCTGATGGTGTTTCTACAAAAATGTGAAGGAAAGACGAACTCACACTCTTCTATCCCATTAAAACGTGATTGGTGTCAAAGAATGAGTTCAGAGGGATTTCCTGTCTTTTAAAATGAAGTTCAGAAATGTGAGCATGGGAGTGACCTCTGAGAAGTCTAGCGGTCACCTCTCATTGACCCCTGGCAGCAATTTCCCCGAGGCAGCGCTGTCTTGACAAGGGCCTCTCTTTTCTGCTGCTGTGTCTCCAGAGTATTCTCTCAAAGTTCCAGGATGCTCTCACAGTCGCTCCTGCACACTGACACCTGCATCTCAGCCAGGAGGGCAGGAGGGGTCCAGGTGCAGCACTGATGTCCCTCGTAAGGCAGGGCCTGCGCCAGGAAGCTCTGTGACATGCGTCCCCCTTACCTGTGACAGGCATACCAGGTGAGTAAAAACTTACAAGGGTTTGTTTGTCCCTGTTGTCAAGGAAGACCATCAAGGGGTGGCCGGCAGCTCCACAAGGCTGGAAGGACATGGCATCTAGCATCTTCCCCCACAGCACGTGGCTTCCCCTCTCATTTACCTGGGTTTTACCGCAGGAGAACTCTGTCTTTCCTATGCTGTGTGGTTCTACTCCAGGTGTGGTCCACGGATTGGCAGCAGCAGCCTCAGCCCTTGAGAACTTGCTCAAATGCCGAATCTCAGGCCCTGCCCCAGGCCTTCTGACTGGGTTTGCCTGGGACTCTGTGTTAGCAAGCTCTCCACTTGATTTTTAGGCACATTAAAGTTCGAGAAGTGCTAGGGACGCTTCTGTTTTCTAGGAGTGCCGCTTCCCCCACGAGCCAAAAATAAATTGTTCCTGTGAAACATGTCATATGCCAAAACTCCATCTGGAAAACGAAGTGTATCCCCTGCTTTCTGGAAGTTCATGTTACCACCACTGCTCTTTCCTGATAGACCATCGTTAGTGTGATAATGGCTTTCTTTATAAAAAGTAAAGATCTTTAGATTTCTTTCTGTTGACAAAAATGAAGTGGAGGATCCCTGTATATCATTTGGTAGGAAAGGATAGTGATTCTAGTTCCTCTCCAAATACAGATTTTCTAGAACCATGTAAGCCACATCAACGTTAAACCTTTTGTTACTTGGTAATTCCTGGTTCTGGTGAGGTATGAAGGCCTTTTCATATTGTGTAAATAGACCCTTGGGCTAGATCTTGTAAGAACAAGTGAACTGTGACAGTCTTAGAAATTTTTGTCTACTTACACCAAGTAATGTTCATTTCTCTTATCTCTTTCTCATTCTTGTCTTTTTATACACACCTTCCCCTTAACCTGAGTTTTCCTTAAACCATCCTTTTAGATTTCAAAACCTAACTTATCAGTGGGAATGCTTTCAGCTGGAAATGAAAGAGAACCCAACTCAAAATGGCTTCAGCCACAGGGCCTTTATTGGCTCCGATAGCCAAGAGGTCTGGAGATAGGCCGGGCTTTAGGGTTTGAATCTTTGGGGTTTTGGTTTCTTTCCCTTTTCCACTATGCATTTCCTGGTGTCAGCTCCAGCCCGAAGCTGGCTTCCATCCCATTGGCAGAATGACTGCTGCTGTTCTGGGCTGTAGATACTGCTGTAGAGAGGGAGAGAGCTGGCTGCAGGCAACTGCTTTCTTTTCCAGAGGCCCCAGTGTGCTGCTTCCTTCCATTTATCTAGTACCTCATGTTGACTGTGCCATGTGCCGGCCCCCATTCCAGGTGCTGGGCAAGCAGAAGGGATGCAAACAGACAAAAATCCTCACCCTCATGGGGCCTGCATTCTAGTTAGAGGAGAAAGACATAAAGGGAAGAGAGAATAAAATGTGTAAATGGTGTGGGTGAGTGTGCAGAATAAGCAGATGAGGGAAAGAAGATGAGCTGGGCTCTGGGGTGTGGAGGTGAGACCTCTTGGGGAAGGACGTGGGGGGAACCACGTGGGCACAAGTCCTCGACACCTACTCTTTTTATTCCATGGTTTTAGAATATGTCGTGTTCTTCCATTTTTTGCTTCACTTCTCTTGACATTTGGGATGGATTGTTCTTGCTCTTAAGTTTGGTTACTTTAAATTTCATGACCTCATGGTCTGGTCTCCCACCCAATCTTGTTCTTCTTCCCTTGGGAAATTAGATTTGTGTCTGTCATCTGCCTTCTGGGCATGCTGGTGAGCCCTGGAACAAATCATTCATTCAGTTGTTAGGGATGCTTACCTCTTCTGTCAACAAATTCCACGCCATGGTTCCCCTCATTTCACTTTGACATTGGAAAGAGAACATACTATTTATGTTAACTTTCCTTATAAATATATATACACTAGGGCACCTAGGTGGCTCAGTGGATTAAAGCCTCTGCCTTCAGCTCAGGTCATGATCTTGGGGTCCTGGGATCGAGCCCCACATTGGGCTCTCTGCTTGGCGGGGAGCCTGCTTCCCCCTGTCTCTCTGCCTGCCTCTCTGCCTACTTGTGATCTCTCTCCTCTCTGTCAAATAAATAAATAAAATCTTAAAAAATATATATATATATACACACACACACACTAAATGCTTTTTAACACCTTCTACTTTATATAGTGATTTCTAGGATATTTCCAAACTTAATATGAAGTTAGAATATGGTATAAGTGATTCATTTTCATTTTGCTCATGCTTGCCCATTCTTAGCCTTCATGCAGGCTTTTCCTTCTTGTTTATTCATGAGCGAAGGACATGTTTGGATGAACCTGCCTCTCATTCCATCTTTCTGCACTTCCAAACCATGTTTTTCTGAAATTTCCCATTTTTAATTTGAGTGATTATGTTGCAAACTTATTTATTGTACTAGAACTTATTTTTTATGAGTATTTGCTGCTAAATTAAATCATACAACTAATTGTCAACTTTGCTCATAAATGAAAATGTCTCTATGTTGGTTGGCTTTTAAATGATTCGTCCCCTCAGCATTTTTCTTTTGTTTCTCTATGGGTGACTCTGTTGTGCCTGGTTGTCATTTCTTATAGCATGTCACTATTATACCTCTTTTGGGCCCATGTACCATCAAGAGTGTTTTAGTAATATCAGTCCTGGTGCTTTTAATCAGCCTCCCTGACTAGAACCTAACAGAAAACTTGATGTTGTGGTTATTGTTTTGTTGGTTGGTTAGTTTAAACTGAAATATTGATGACTCTCAAGTTGTTTTATGTTTCTATTACATAGATTACTCCTTTGGATTTCAGAAAGACTCAACTTACTTTTTCTACTTTCTATCATTTTGGTTTCATTTACTGGTCATGTACTGAGCCATTGATAGGTGACATCTCTGAATTGAGAGGTGCTGTATGTGTAACATACCCACTGAATTCTGAAGACTTAGTACAAAAAAAGAATATAAAGTATCTTACTGATACTTTTTATAGTGATAATGTGTTGAAACAAAAATATTTTGGCTATTAGGGGTTAAATAATAAATATTACAATTAATTGCACCTGATTTTTAATTTTTTAATTAATAGAGCTATCAGAACTTTTAAAATTATGTATGTGGCTCACCCTGTATTTCTATTGGACAAGGCTACTCTCTGTTGCCTAGTGTTTGACTCTGAGAGCAATTTTTCCATTGTTTCTTGCTTAGTTTAAAAAGCCAAATGCAGGGCCACCTCAGTGGCTCAGTTGTTAAGTGTCTGCCGTCGGCTCACGTCATGATCGAGCCCCGGATTGGGCTCCCTGCTCAGTGGGAAGCCTGCTTCTCCCTCTTCCACTCCCCCTGCTTGTGTTCCCTCTCTCACTGTGTCTCTCTCTGTCAAATCAATAAATAAAATCTTGAAAAAAAAAAAGCTAAATGTGGGTTTATTCCACAGGTGACCTTTTCACGTGGGACTTCGAGGCAAATGGCCAGTGTGGATATGATTGCTTACACATCAGGTGCTAGGGATGGTAGCCTGTTTATTCTGCCTTTACATTGAATGAGAGGATGGGGACCTGTGGCCAGCAGACAGAAAATACAAACATGGTAATAGTTACACAGCCTAATTGCTTTTATATTGCAATTGACAGGAGCATCCAGAAAAGGTAAAAAATGAATATACATAAGACCTTGATTCTCAATTAAAGTGTATTCCTAAAAAAACAGTTATTAAAGTGGCTTTATTGAGAATGGTTCATTCAGTTATCAAAAATATCGATTAAATGGCTGCTAAATGCCTGGTGTGTTCTGGGTGTTGGGGATTCATCAGGCAACAAGACAGGCCACAAGTCCTGTTCTTGTGGAGCTGATCTTCTGTTGGTTCTAGAACCATCTTCGGAGAAATCTGAAATTCCTTAAGGTTTTAAATGATATATATAGAGAACTCAACCTGTGTGTCAGTTACAGAAAACTGTAACTGTAATTTTAGCTTTGAAAAATAAAACAACCTCAAAACAAAATTAAAAGGATACTTAGTGTTTTATTCTCAACATGTGTGATCCTTAGTTAAAATAAAATTATCTTAAAATATATATGGATGTCATACACACACACACCCTGGTCTTTCAGAGTGGACCACGATATGGCCCTAGTTTTGAGCTTTGCCGAATTGAAGATGCCACATCCCACATAGCAAAGGAGAGCATGGTAGAGACACGGGAAAAATGTCATATGCTCATTCACCCTCCTGGTTCCACAACACTCTTAGTAACTCTGTTGTAGTACTCATTGTATACAGAAGCATGGGGAAAACTCTCTGTCAATCTGCATGCAAGCTGCATAATTCATTCTTTTCACAGATATTTATTGAGCTCCTTTCTGGTTCCAAAACATTGTCATTGCCCCCAGAAGATACCCAGTACCTATTAGCAGTCCCTTCTGTCCTCTCCCCCCAGACTCTGGTGGAAGCAAATCTACTTCCTATCTCTATAAATTTGCCTATTCTGGATATTTCATATAAGTGGAATTATACGATATATGACCTTTGAGATGTGGCTTCTTTCACTTAGCATAATGTTTTCAAGGTTCCTCCATATTGTGGCCTGTGTCGGTACTTTGTTTCTTTCTGTGGCTGGATTATACTTCCATTGTGGATAGACCACATTTTGTTTATCCATTCAGAAGTTGATAGATATTTGGGTCCTTTCCACCTTTGGGGCTATTTGAATAGCTGTAATGAACGGTCAAGTTCAGGGTTTTGTGTGGACATATGTTCTTAATTTTCCTGGGTATTTTTCCTAGTATTTTTGTGGTCTTGTTTTTATGTTTAGATCTTTAATCCTTCTGGATTAGATCTTGGCATAAGGTGGCCATATCAGAACAGAGTTCTTACCCTTCACTTAAAAATTGCTCATAATGTTTATATTATTAAGGTGATGTTAATTGATCATCTTTATACCAGTTAGTAGATGTAGATTGTTCTTTGCAAATATGCTGCTGTGTTCATAGTATGGAAGCATGCGTTAAAATTTAAGCACAAAATATTCACTATGATTGAGAGCTAAGTAGGTTAGACTATCAGTTTATTAATGATAGGAGGAAGAGCACTGTCCTATTTAGTAATAACACCCTAATGACGGAGTGTTCAGTGCAAGGCCAGCTACATAATAGGCAATGCAGGACTCTAGCGTAAAACGGAGACGTCATCTTCCCATGAGTTTACCACTCTAATCCGAGGCAAATAGGCATTCTCTAATAGCTTGCAACCTCCCCACTGGAATGCACTAAAACGGGTTGGAAGTGGGCGAGAGATACACACTGAGTTGCTAGCTGAACACCCCGTGGCATTGCCTGCCCTGGGTGGGGCTTGCCACTAGTTTGCTCTGACTAGAGACTCCGTGGGGCATGTATGTGGTTCTTGACCTTCCCCATGCCCGTGTCCAGGACCTCATGAAGGTAGAACTTAATGGCTGAATATGGGCCTCCTCCAACCAATGCAACCAGTTTTCACCTCTGGCAGGGGGCCACAGCAGTCATGGGGAAAGGGTGGAGAGGTCCTGTGGGGCCCAAGGTACCAGCAGCAGGAATAGGTGGGAGAGAACCCATGGAGCGATGGTGGGAGGTGGGTACCATGCATGAACTATGGCTCCAAACCCCTAGACATGCTCTATTGTCTTACTTGACTGCATGTAAAGACACAAAATCAAAGATTATATTATTAAGAATTTTAAGACTCATGAAGCCAGCCCAAGTTCAATGTAATTTCTTAACTTAAAAAAAAAATGTTTTATTTATTATGTGACAGAGAGAGAGTATAAGCTGGTGGAGTAGGAGAGGGGGAAGCAGGCTCCCCTGCTGAGCAGGGAGTCTGATACGGGGTTTGATCCTAGGGTCCTAGGATCATGATCTGAGCCGAAGGCAGATGCTTAACCAGCTGAGCCACCCAATAATTTCTTGGAATCTGAGCACCCCGAAATTTCTTAACTTCTTAATGTACCTTAAATATTGGGGGAGGAATTTAGATTTATGTATGAAGAAATATGAAATAAAGCATATTTATTGTTGTTGAACTATTGTTGATGTTCAACATGATGTTGTTCAAATAGTTCAACGTGATGTTGAACTATTTACTTGTAATTTTATGTCTAGCATCTTTTTTTATTGAGGTATGATTGACGTAACGTTATCTTAGTCTCAAATGTACCACATAATGATTCAGTATTTGCATGCACTGTGAAATGATCTAGTTAAGTCTAGTTAATGATCAGTTAAGTCTAGTTACTATCCATCACCATGCAGAATTACATTTTTTTTTCTTGTGATGAGAACGTTTAAGATTTACTCTCTGGGCAGGTTTTAAATATGCACTACAGGGATGCCTGGGTGGCTCAGTCGGTTAAACGTCTGCCTTTAGTCATGATCCCAGGGTCCTGGGATCGAGTCCCATGTCGAGCAGGGAGCTGAGCAAGGAGCCTGCATCTCCCTCTGCCTTTCTCTCTCTCTGACAAATAAATAAATAAAATATTTAAAAAAGTCAAATAAGTAAATATGCACTACAATATTATTGACCATAGTCATAATGCCATATATTACATGCCCATGACTTTTATTTTGTAACTGAAAGTTTGTACCTCTTTATACCTTTCACCTATTTTACCAATTCCTAACCACCCCTCTGGAAACCATTATTCAGTTCTCTGTATCTGTGAGTTTTGTTTTGTTTCTTTGTTTTGGTTTTTAGATTCCCCATATAAGTGAAATCATACAATATTTGCCTTTCTCTGTCTGACTTATTTCCCTTAGCATAATACCCTCAAGATCCATCCATGTTGTTACAAGTGGCAGAATTACATTATTTTTTATGGCTAAGTAGTATTCTATTGTGTATATATACCATATCATCTTCATCCATCCATCCACTGATGTATATTTTTTCCATATCTTGACTATTGTAAATAATGCTGCAATGAACATAGGGGTGCATGTGTCTTTTTGAGTTTATGTTTTAATTTTCTTTGGGTAAATACCCAAACCTGGAGTTGTTGGATTATATGTAGTTCTATTTTTAATTTTTTGAGGAACCTCCACAGTTTTCCATAGTGACTGCATCAATTTATATTCCCACCAGTAGTATATGAGGGATCCCTTTTCTGTACAACCTTGCCAACACTTGGTATTTCTTTCTTTTTTAAGATTTTAAAAATTTATTTATTTGAGAGAGAGAGGCAGGCAGAGCACAAGCAGGAGGGAAGAGCAGAGAGAAAGGGAGAAGCAGACTCCCGCTGAGTGGGAAACCAACGCAGGGCTTGATCCTAGAACCCTGAGATCATGACCTGAGCTGAAGGCAACTGCTTAACTAGCTGAGCCACCCAGATGCCCCTCTCTCTCTTTCTTTTATTTTTTTAAAGTAATGAACCTTATAACAAGTGTGAGGTGATATCTCACTGTGGTTTTGATTTGCTGTGTCTGTTGGTCATCTGTCTGTCTTCTTTGGAAAAATGTCTATTCAGATCATTTGCCTATTTTTTTTAAAGATTATTTATTTATTTATTAGAGAGAGAGAGACTGAGAATGAGAGGGGAGAAGGTCAGAGGGAGAAGCAGACTTCCCGCAGAGCTGGGAGTCCTATATGGGACTCGATCCCGGGACTCCGGGATCATGACCTGAGCCGAAGGCAGTTGCTCAACCAACTGAGCCACCCAGGTGCCCCCATTTGCCTATTTTTAAAGCAGATTTTTTTTTGCTATTGAGTTGCATGAATTCTTTATATGTTTTGAATATAAGCCCTTTATCAGATACCTGATTTGCAAATATTTTCTCCCTTCAGTAGGTTGTCTGTCATTTTGTTGGTCATTTCCTTTGCTCTGTAGAAACTTTTTAATTTCTTCTATTCCCACTTTTTATTTTTGAATTTCTTGCCTTTGCTTTTGTATTCAGTTCCGAAAAATCACTGCCAAGTCCAATGTCAGGGAGCTTACCATATATGTTTTCTATTAAGAGTTTTATGGTTTCAGGTCTTACATTAACATCTTTAATGCATTTTGTGTTAATTTTTGTGTGTGGTATAAGATAGCAGCCTATTTTCATTCTTTTGCATGTGGCTGTCCAGTTTTCCCAATACCACTGGGAAGGAGAGAGAGAGAGAGTTCACACCATATATTCTTTACCTGTTGTATAGTCTTGCCTCCTTAGTCATATATTAACTGACCAGGTAAACATGGGTTTATTTCTGGGCTCTTAATTCTGTTTCATTGATCTGAGTTCGCTTTATACCAATACTATACTTTTATGAATACTGTAGCTTTGTAATATAGTCTGAAATCAGAAAGCGTGATGCCTCTGGCTTTGTTCTTTCTCAAGATTACTAAATATAGGTTCTCTGTAGTTCCATACAAATTTTAGGAATATTTGTTCTATTTCTAGAAAAATACCATTGGAATATTGATAGGGATCGCACTGAACCTGTAGATTGCTTTGGGATAATACGGACATTTGAACAACATTGATTCTTCCAACCCTTGAGCATGGAAAATCTTCCCATTTATTTTTTACTTCAATTTCTTTCATCAATGTATGATAATTTTCAGTGTGCTGGTCTTTCATCTCCTTAGATTTATTCTTTTCTTTTTTTTTAAATATTTTGTTTGTTTATTTATTTTCCCCAAATACGTTTATTTTATTTTTTCAATTGTTATAAGATTAATTGTTCATGCACCACACCCAGTGCTCCATGCAATACATGCCCTTCTCAATACCCACCACCAGTTTCGCCCAACCAAACCCCCATTCCCTCCCCTCCAAAACCCTCAGTTTGTTGCTCAGAGTCCACAATCTCTCATGGTTCTTTGCTCCCTCCAATTTCCCCCCATTCACCTTCCTTTCCTTCTCAAAATGCCCTCCATGTTTTTCCTTATGCTCCATACGTAAGTGAGCCCATAAGATAATTGACTCTCTCCGCTTGACTTATCTCACTCCCCATAATCTCTTCCAGTCCTGTCCATGTTGATACAAAAGTTGGGTACTCATCCTTTCTGATGGAGGCCTAATATTCCATTGTATATATGTACCATATCTTCTTTATCCATTCTTCTGTCGAAGGGCATCTTGGTTCTTTATTTGACAGAGAGAGACACAACAAGAGAGGGTACACAAGCAAGGGGAGTAGGGGAGGGAGAAGCAGGCTTCCCTTCAAACAAACAGAGAGCCCAATGTGGGGCTCCATCCCAGGACCCTGGGATCATGACCTGAGCCAAAGGCAGATGCTTAACAACTGAGCCACCCAGGCGTCCCAGTTAAATTTATTCTTAAGTATTTTATTCTTTTGATGCAATTGTAAATGGGACGTTTTCTTAATTTTTCTTTCTGATAGTTCATTATTAGCATATAGAAATGCAATAGATTTTTGTGTATTGATTTTGTATCATGCAACTTTACAGAATTTGTTTGTTATAATAGTTTTTTGGTAGAGTCTTTCGGGTTTTCTATCTATAAAATAATGTCATTAGCAAATAGTGACAGATTCACTTTTTTCTTTCCAGTTTGGATATCTTTTATTTCTTCTTGCCTAATTGCTCTGGCTAGAAGTTCCAGCACTATATTTAGTAAAAATGGTGAGTTGTAGTCATTCTTGTCTTATTCCTGATCTTAGAGGACAGTTTTTCACCATTGAGTATCTTAGCTGTGGGTTTGCCATATCTAGCCTTTATTATGTTGAGATACATTCCCTCTGCCCACTTTGTTGAAAGTTTTTATTATGAATGGATGTTGAATTTTGTAAAATGCTTTTCTGCATCTATTGAACTGATTGTATGATTTTTATCCTTCATTTTGTTAATGTGCTATATATCACATTGATTTGTGGACATTGAACCATTTTTGTATCTCTGGAATAAATCCCCCTTAATCATGGTATATGATCCTCTTAATGTATTAAATTCAGTTTGCTGATAGTTTGTTGAGGATTTTTGCATCTATGCTTATCAGGGATATTGGTCTTTAATTTTCTTTTTTTGTGTGTGATGTCTTTGTATAGTTTTGGTATCAGGGCAATGCTGGCCTCCTAAAATGAGTGTAAGTATGTCATGTTCTTCATCTTCAGTTTTTTTGGAAGAGTTTGAGAATTGGTATTTTTTTTAATTTAACTTTTTTTCTTTTTTCAAATTTTTATTCACATTCTAGTTAGTTAACATAGTGTAATATTGGCTTCAGGAGTAGAATTTAGTGATTCATCACTTAGATATAACATCCGATGCTCAACACAAGTACCTTCCTTAATACTCATCACCCATTTATCCCATACCCTCCCCACATCCCCTCCATCAGCCCTGTTTGTTCTCTATAGATAAAAGTCTTTTATAGTTTGTTTCCCCCTCTTTTTTTCCCTTCCCCTATGTTCATTTATTTTGTTTCTTAAATTCCACATGAGTAAATCCTATGGTATTTGTCTTTCTCTGACTGACTTATTTCACTTAGCATAATACACTCTAGCTCCATCCTTATCATTGTAAATAGCAAGATTTCATTCTTTTGAGTAATATTCCATTGTGTGTGTATATATATATACACACCATATATGTGTGTGTATGTGTGTATATGTATAAATGTATATGTGTATATGTGTGTGTATAGATAAAGAAGATGTGGCATGCATATATATATGTATATGTATATATGTGTGTATATATATGCATGCTGCATCTTCTTTATCCATAAGTCAATGGACATTTGGGCTCTTTTCATAATTTTTGATAATGCTGCTATAAATATCAGGATGTTTGTACACTTTGAATCAGTATTTTTGTATCCTTTGGGTAAATACCTAGTAGTACAATTCCTGGATCATAGGGTAGTTATATTTTTAACTTTTTGAGGAACCTCCGTACTGTGTTTCAAAATGGCTGCACCAGTTTGCATTCCCACCAGCAGTGTAAGAGGGATCCCCTTTCTCCACATCCTCACCAACATTTGTTGTTCCTTGTGTTGTTAATTTTAGCCATTCTGGTGTGAGATGGTATATCATTGTGGTTTTGATTTGCATTTCTCTGATGATGAGTGATGTTGAGCATCTTTTTTTTTTTAAGATTATTTATTTATTTATTTATTTGACAGAGAGAGAGAGATCACAAGTAGGCAGAGAGGCAGCCAGAGAGAGAGGGGGAAGCAGGCTCCCCGCCGAGCAGAGAGCCCGATGCAAGGCTCGAGCCCAGGACCCTGAGACCATGACCCGAGTGGAAGGCAGAGGCTTTAACCCACTGAGCCATTCAGGCGCCCCGAGTATCTTTTTATCTGTTTGTTGGCCATCTGGATGTCTTCTTTGGAAAAATGTTTATTCATGTCTTCTGCCCATTTCTTAACTGGATTATTTGTTTTTTGGGTGTTGAGTTTGATAAGTTCTTTATAGATTTTGGATACTAACCCTTTATCAGATATGTCATTTGCAAATATCTTCTTCCATTCTATAGGCTACCCTTTAGTTTTGTTGATTATTTCTTTCACTTTGTGAGGATTGGTATTAAATCTTCTTTGAATGTTTGGCAGAATTCACCAGTGAAGCTGTCTAGTCCTCGGCTTTTTGGGGAAGGAGATTTTTTTTCTATTTCTTCATGATCTGGTCTTAGAAGCATGTATGTTTCTAGTAATTTATCCATTTCTTCTAGGTTGTCCAATTTGTTAGCCTGTAATTATTCATAGTAATCCCTTATGTCTCTTTGTATCTTTGCAGTATCACTTATAACTTCTCCTCTTGCATTTCTGATTTTATTTGAGCCCTCTCTTTTCCTGGTGAGTCTAACTAAAGGTTTTTCAGTTTTGTTTACTTCTTCAAAGAACCAGCTCTTTGTTTCATTGACATTTTCTATTGTCTTTTTAGTCTCTATTTCATTTATTTTTGTTCTAATCTTTCAGATATCTGATCTTTCTGATATGTGCTTTCTTCTATTAACTTTGGGGTTCATTTTTCTTATACTTCCTTTGGTGTAAATTAGATTGTTTACTTGAGATTTTTCTTGTTTCTCGACTTAGACCTTTATCACTATGAACATCCTCTTAGAACTGCTTTTGCTGCATCCCATAGATTTCAGTATGGTGTATTTCCATTTTCATTTGTCTCAAGGTATTTTTTGGTTTGGCTTTGGTCCTGTGATATATTTTTTGATTCATTGGTTGTTCCGCAGCATATTGTTTAATCTCCATGTATTAGTCATTTTTCCAGTTTTCTTCTTGTAATAACTTTCTTGTTTTATATTACTATGGTTGGAAAGATGTTTGATATGATTTCAGTCTTCTTCAATTTAAATTTGTTTTGTGGCTTAACATATGATCTATCCTGGAGACAGATGCAGTTGAAAAGAATATGTATTCTGTTGCTTTTGGATTGAATGTTTTGTATATCTTTATATTAAGTCTCTCTGGTCTAATAAGTCATTTAATGCTGATATCTCCTTTTTTATTTTCTGTCTGGATGATTCAGCCACTAATGTAGTGGGGTACTGAAGTCCCCTGCTATTCATATATTGCCATAAATTTCTCCCACTTAGGTGTTTCTATGTTAGGTGCATAAATATTTATAAATGTTATATCCTTTTGTTAGATTGACCCCTTTATCATTATTTAATGCACTTCTTTGTCTTGTATTATACTCTTTGTTTTAAAGCCTGTTTTGTCTGATACAGCTTTTCCTGACCCCAGCTTTTTTTTTTTTTTTTTTTTTGGTTTCTATTTGTGTGGAACATCTTTTTCTATCCCTTCAATTTAAGTCAGTGTATGCCCTTACTTCTGAAGTGAGTCTCTTATAGGCTAGATGTAAAGGGACTCCTTTAAGCTGAAAGGAAGGGGCACGAGTTGTATATATGTACATATATAATATAAAATAGTCTATTTTAAGTTCATAGAAGCTTAGCTTGAATGCATTCTAAAGGTCTACATTTTTAGTCTCTCCACCTCAATATTTTGAGTTTTTGATATATGTTACATCTTATTTTGTGTATCCCTTAACTAATCATTGAAGTTATAGTTATTTTTACTACTTTTGTTTTTTAACCTTCATACTAGCTTTATAAGTGATTAATCCACTACCTTTACTATATGTTTACCTTTACCATTGAGGTTTTTACTTTCATATGTTTTCTTGTTGCTAGTTAGTATGCTTTCTTATATTTCTTATAAGGCCAGTTTAGTGGTGATGAACTCCTTTAACTTTTGCTTATCTGGGAAATTCTTCATCTCTCAATTCTGAGTGATAGCACTGGTGGGCAGAGGTTTCTTGGTTGGAAGTGTGTTCCTTTCAGCACTTCACATGTATCTTGTCACTCTCTTCTGCTCTGTAAAGATTCTGCTGAAAAATCTACTGATCATCTTAGGGTGGTTCCCTTGTGCATATCAAGTTGTTTTTCTCTTGCTGCTTTAAGATTCTCTCTTGATCTTTAACTTTTATAATTCTAATTATAATGTGTATTAGTGTGGATCTTTATGAGTTTATCTGATTTGGAACATCCTGTGCTTCCTTGATTTGGATTCTGTTTTCTTCCCCAGGTTAGGGAAGTTGTCAGCCATTGTTTCTTCAAAGGAGTTTTCTGCCCTGTTCTCTTCGTGTTTCTTCTGGGACTCCTATAGTGCTAATGTTACTCTGTCTGATATTGTCCCATGGGTCCCTTAAGCTATCTTCACTTTTTACATTTCTTTTTTCTCTTCACTGCTCTGTGTGGGTGAGTTCCACTGCCCTGTCTTCTACATTGTTGATTCTTTCTTCTGCTTCATCTAGTCTGCTAGTGAACCCCTTTAGTATATTTTTCAGTTCAGTTATTGTATTCTTCAGCTATGTGACTTCTATTTGGTACTTTCTTATATTGCCTATCACTGTTGAAGTTCTCACTGTGGTCATTCATACTTCTCCCATAAAGATGGTGAGCATCTTTATGACCATCGCTTTGAACTCTTTAATCAGGTAAGTTACTTATCTTCATTTCATTAAGAGTTTTTCTGAGGTTTTGTCTTGTTCTTTCATTTGAAACATATTCCTGTTTACTCATTTTGCTTGACTCTGTCTGTGTTTGTTTCTATGTTTTAGGCAAAACAGCTAACTTTCCCAGTCTTGAAGGAGTGACCTTGTGTAGGGGAGGAACCTATTTTTTAACCTTGCCCTAGCTCTTGGTTGTCTCTCAACCCTTTGTGATTGTCTAAGTAGCCTGATTAATCCTTGATATGTCCCAGTTGTTGAGAGAGTACCAAAAGCCTGTCAGTGTTCCAAAGAGAGAATTCATTCATTGCCAACTTTCAGTCTGTTTGGAAGCCAGACTCTCAAACAGACCCGTAAGCAGCAGCTTTCAAAGTGTGCAAGTATATGCAGTTCTGTGGGACTGTAGTCATAAATCCTGCTGGCCTTCAGACCAGGTAGTTTGGAACTGTCTCTTGGGTGACATTTATAAAATTTGGGGCTTCAAATGAGTGTTTAAGCTCTTTTCTGGGAGTTACTGGCAAGCTGTAGCAAGGCTGAGGGAGAGCACAAAGCTGGCATCCCTTGGCCTACTTTCTCTGACAATTCTCTGTAACTGCTAGATGTGTGGTGAACCTGAGGCTTGCCCCTCAGGCTGGACCTCCAGGACAAGTACATAGGCCTTTTTCACAGAAAGACTAGGGTGTGTTTCAGGACACTGTGCAGTGCCCTGGGGGTAGGTAGCCTGCCAAGAACCAGCTCCGTTATTGTTACAGTACCACGGGACCCAAGAACACAAACCTCCTTGGCTACCAGAGCCAGGTGATCAAGGAGAGAACCCTCTGTGAAATGCGCATGCCTGAGAGTTTAGCGAGGTGGCAGGAAAGCGCAGGACTAGGGTGTGCCTGCTGGTTTTAGGGGGCAGCAGGGCAGCAGAGGACCCCACGTGTTCCTGCTGGTTTTAGTGGGGCAGTGGAAGAGTGCAGGGACTGTGTGCATCTCCTGGTACTAGCAAAGTCAACGGGGAGCACAAAAATGACACCTTTCAGGCCTCTGTCCCTGGCGAGAGTTCCAACAGGTTCCTTTCCCCTAACAGATGCTCTAAGATTAGCAAATGAATCTCCTTCGAATGTGATGTAGATAGTTTTCAAACTGCTGCTTTTACACTGGGCCCCAGGGTGAGTGAGTCTGTATGCGACCCCTTCAAGAGCAATATCTTTAGGTCCCTTCAGCCCTTCAGGTCTCTATGGGTATAAGCCCCCAGTGGTTTTCAAAGACAGGTGGTTTGGGGGCTCATCTCTTTGGAATAGGTCCCAAGGATTGGGGTATCTGGGGTGCGGCACTAACCCCTCACTTCTCAAGGAGAAGCTCCATATTTGTAAGATCTCTCCCAACCATGGGTCACTGTTCCAGGGTGAGGTTTTTGGCAAGACTGCATCTCTGCCTCTCCTACCATTTTGTTGTGGCCCTTTATTGCTTGTTGTGAAGGAGCCATTCAGCTTGTTTTGAGGTCTTTTTCAGAGGGAATTATTCCATGTGTAGCTGTACATTTGGTGTGTCTGTGGGAGGAGAGGAGTTTAGGATCTTTCTATGTCTCCATCTTAGACCACCCCATCTTTCTGCACATTTCAAATTAAATGCATTTAGAATATAACTGTATTATCTCTGGTTAATGAAAATATCAGTGATTTTTACCTTATTCTCTATACTATTTTGCATGTGTTTTACAGGTTTTCTGGAATGAAATGGATTACTTTTATAATTAATCAAACCCTAAGGATATATATGCACTAGATATTATTTTATGTATATATAATATTTTATAATTTTGTTTTCATTTGGGGGGCAATACATATTTTAGTACTTTAACCTAAAAAAATGTATCTCTCCTCATCCAGGTCTATTAACATAAGATTAGCCACTTTGTTGGATACTCCTGGCGTTGAAAATCTTGTTAGCACTCTCATGCTGAGTAAGAGTATATTGGAGGACTTAAAGCAATACAATGAGGCTCGCAGAGACCATGTAAGTGCCTGCTATGACCAAATTGCCTTCTTTTTCCTTGTGATATGGGCCATTGTGACCCATGTAAGTTCAACCTTGAACTTTCTTTCGATCTCAGTTGGGGATAGTTGGAGAATTGTACAGTGGTGAGAAGTGGGCAGAGGTGAAGTTGGAAGATGGAAGCAAGAAAAGAAGAGCTAAGGAGACTGAGGTTTAAGGATGTGAGGGTTTCTTTTCACTGGTGGCCCCAAGGTGGGGTGCTGATCAGATATTCTAAACCCTTATCATAGGCATGGAAAATCTGGACTTGATCCAGACAAGTATCCTAAAACAGGATCGATCTCAGGGCTTAGACTAGGCAGATCTGACTGAGGTTAGGGAATGGTAGCTCAGGAATCTGTGGGTGCCTGGTGCTCACCTAGCAACCCTGGATATCAGACTAGGATAGTGGGACCCCACCACCCATCATCACTGGGTGGTGATTCTGTCTAGACTTCTTTGTTCAGCTGCCTACATTCTCAGGTAATAGATGGGCTGTCAAACACCTGTATGACAAGTGTTGGTTTCTCTCTAGGATAGTAACTATATTATACTTTTTCCCTGGCAAAGGGCAAGCTATCAGTGGTTCTAATGTTAATATTACTTTCTTAAGGACCATGACAATTAACTTAGCCAGACATGGAACAGTGCATGTAGTTAGAGAAATGCTTAGTTACTTTTTTGATAAATTTTTTTTGAGAAAAAGTTTTATTGAACTATAACTAATAAACAGCTTGATAGATTTCACAATTTGAATACACCATGTAATTAATGAGCACCTGTTTTAGGAAACAGACTAACCCCAGCCTGCCTGAAGTCCCCCTCATGCTTCCATTCAGTTACTTTCTTCCCAAGTTAATACCATCTTGACTTCTTCTTCTTTTTTTTTTTTTAAAGATTTTATTTATTTATTTGACAGAGAAAGATCACAGGCAGGAAGAGAGGCAGGCAGAGATAGAGGGAGAAGCAGGCTCCCTGCTGAGCAGAGAGCCTGATGCCGGGCTCAATCCCAGGACTCTGAGATCATGACCTGAGCTGAAGGCAGACGCTTTAACCCACTGAGCCACCCAGGCACCCCTACCACCTTGACTTCTAAGATCATAAATAGGTTATGCCTGGTTTTCAACTTTATTAAAAGTGATCACATTTTATGTTTTCTGATATCAGGCTTTTTTTTGGCTCAGCACTATGTTTGTGAGATTGACCCATATTGTGCTGTAAAGTATTTCATTGCATGAAGATACTAGAATTTATTTCTTCTTTCTACTGTCATTTGGGGGAGTTTCCAGTTATTGGGTCTTTTCAATAAGAACTTTAATTAAATTTTAAAGTCATCAAGAGGGAGACACCAAACACCTAAACACAGTGAAATAGTTGATATTTATCAAGGCATCAAATTAAAATAAAACTTCTCTCCAGCACATGTTTTTTTTGTTTGTTTGTCTTGTTCTTTTAGTTGCTTTCGTTTTTTCTCTCCTTCCCTCCTGATCTGCCCATGCAGTAGGACGTATCACCCTGGTTCTCAAA
Source organism: Nasua narica (assembly GCA_028533885.1). Taxonomy (NCBI): domain Eukaryota; kingdom Metazoa; phylum Chordata; class Mammalia; order Carnivora; family Procyonidae; genus Nasua; species Nasua narica. The sequence continues at coordinate 82,411,369 of CM052811.1, read as the reverse complement.
GGTGGTTTAAGGAGTCAAAGGGGTCTCTGAGACATAAATTTTTGGGGGGGGTTCTGTGAAGTAAAACCTATATCCGTAATAATAAGAAACTGTTTTCCTTTTCCATTATATTGATATTTACACTGATGGTGCAAACTCAATGTGGGCAGAACCTTGGGACCCTCAGTGTGGATCAAGGCAGTGGGCACCAAATTTCATCAGTTTCTTCATCGCCATTCACTCATGGTAACAAGAGGAAAAGAGAGCCTAGTAAAGATAACATTGCACATCAACAGACTAGCTAAAACACAGAGTGGTACCACTAAATGCTGGGAGGGGAATGTAGGGAAATAGGATCTTTTGTATGTTGCCAGTGGGAATGTAAAATGATATCATTGCTCTGGAAGACATTTTGGCTGTTTCTTCAAAACCTTCAATGCAACAATCATATGACCTAGTAATTGTACTCCTGGACATTTATCCCAGACAAATGAAGACTTGTATATGAATATTCATAAGCAGTCAGAATCAGCCCAGGTGTCCTTCAACAGGTCCATGGGTAAACTGTGACATGTCCATGTCATGGGGTAATAGTTAACAATACAAAGGAATGAATTGTTGATGCATTCACCAACTTGGATGAATCTGCAGAGAATTGTGCTGATTTGTGGGGCGGGGGTAAAGCCAAACCCTAAAGGTTACATACTGTATAATCCCACCTACTTGACGTTTTTGAAATAACACAATTTTAGAAATGGGGAAGAGATTATTTGTTGTCAGGGTTTAAGGATGAGAGGAGGGCAGGAAGTGGATGGGTGGTTATTATATGGCAACCCCAAGGGATCTTTGTGTTGGAACCATTCAGTCTCTTGACTGTGGTGATGGATACATGAACCTCTACACGGAATGCAATTGTGTAGAACTTGACTTACATACACACAATCACATCAGTGTGCATTCCCTGCTTGTCATATCATACCGGAGTTTTGCAGAACATTACCGTGACAGGATACTGGGCAACGTGTACAAGGAATTTCTCTGTATTATTTCTTACAATTGTTTAGGAGTCTACAGCTATCTCCATATAAATCTCAGTTTTAAAAAAAGGAAAGGAAAAGCCAGTTTCACTTGAAAAAGTGAAGTAAAAATTACTAACTTTATTAAACTTTATTAAACTTTATTAAACTTAAAATCCTTAGGTATGTGTATTTTCAGTATTCTGTTGTAGCAGATTGAGAAACGTACATAAAGCTCTTCTGCTGTAGACTGAAGTTCCCAAAAAATCATTTCTATGATCACTTGATTTTCATGCTGAACCAGCCACCATTCTCATAGAACACTATTTTTACTTGAAAGAACAGCTGGCAGACAAAATATGGTTACTCGGTCTTGGAGAGTTGGCAGACATTTTCTTAAAAAATGAATGAAGTGAGCCTGTCACTGCAAGGAAACAACTGACAGCACTTGTTCCCTCTGATAAAATCCGAGTTTTCTTTCTTTTTTTTTTTTAAACTTTTTTTTATTTTAAAGATTTTATTTATTTATTTGACAGAGAGAGAGAAATCACAAGTAGGCAGAGAGGCAGGCAGAGAGGGAGACAGAGAGGGAGGGGGAAGCAGGCTCCCGACTGAGCAGAGAGCCTGATGTGGGGCTCGATCCCAGGACCCTGAGATCATGACCTGAGCCCAAGGCAGAGGCTTTAACCCAGGGAGCCACCCAGGTGCCTCAAAATCCGAGTTTTCAATAAAAAATCAGAATTTTGGGTCGCCTGGGTGGCTCAGTTGGTTAAGCGACCGCCTTCAGCTCAGGTCATGGTCCCGGAGTTCCGGGATCGAGTTCCGCATTGGGCTCCCAGGTCTGCGGGGAGTCTGCTTTTCCCTCTGACCTTCTCCTCTCTCATGCTCTCTCTCTGTGTCTCTCTCTCAAATAAATAAATAAAAATCTTTAAAAAAAATCAGAATTTTGGAAAATCAGTATCTCTCATCATGAGCTTGACAGCTTCTGAAAACTTAAAAATTATTCTGATGAAGCTAGTGGTGATATTACAAATGTGATGCTTTGATATTTTGTCATAGGTCAACATTTGGGAAACCTGTGTAAGTTTGGTGAGCCAATATTTTCCAGATATAACGGTGATGTTACAAAATCACACATAGGTGAAAGATTCATCCAAGCAGCAGTATAGACACATGGGTTTTAATGTAACAATGTATATCAATTTATTGATATGGTTTCAGATTCCACATTGCAGTTCATCTTCAAAACAGTAACACTTGTTTAGTTTTGGTGGAGCATCAGACAAGAATATCCACAATTATCTGAAAAGATTACTTAAATACTTCTCTGTTTTCCAACTCTGTGTCTTTGTGAAGATAGATTTTTTCATATATTTCAACCAAAATAACATATTGTAACAGATTGAATGCAGAAGCAGATATGAGCATCCAGCTGTCTTCCATTAAGCCAGATATTAAAGAGATTTGCAAAAATATAAATCAATGCTACTCTCCTCTCTAAATATTTTTGTCAAATTTTAAATTTTAATTAGTAAATTAAACAAAAATGAATAAAATTAAAAATTTTCTCCATTTTAATTTCTAATACAGAAACTACTGATAGATAGCTATTACACACATACCCCATGCTCTTTGGGTTCCTCAGGGAATAGGGGTCCTGAGATCACAATTTTTGAGAACCACTCAAAATGATGTAGAGCTAAAGAAAATGGATTCCAAGTCAAAGGGACTATGGTTTGAATCACAGATTCATCCCTTATGAACTGGAAATCTGGGCATGTTCCTCAGTCCCCCCAACCTTATTTTCTTATAAGTGAAATAGAGGTAGTGATAATATTTACCTTGTAGGAGGGAGGATTCAGTGAACACAGGGAAGACATTTAACTTAGTACATGGTCCAGAGGTAAGTACTGATGGATGTTGGCTCTGACTGTCATTGTCATTAGGTGACCATACTTAAGGCCCACTGCTGATTGCTTACAGAAACCTTGACAGATATATTTTTAAGTGCCTTAAAATACATGCTTATCTTTTCAGGATGGAACACCAATGAAGGCTTTTGTAGCTGAAGTTGCAGAACAAATAGTTGGCATTGCAGTGATCAGAGATGAAATGGTAAATTGTGAAATAGACATTGATTTCCTGAATAGTACCTTTTTATATCATGAATTAGCACACAATGCCTCTTTTTCATTTTTGCATATTTAATATGAATGTCTTTTTTTTTTTGAAGGCTGTAAATTTTTTTGGAAGGATATAAATCATCATCTGCTTGCATCCTACTTGTTGACTTTCAATTTCCCATTTCTTTTTCAGTTTAAAATATAACAGAGAATACATGAAAACATTCACATTTAAAAAATTCAATTAACCTTCCATCAGGACACCCCCCCGGAAAAAGTATTACTGCTTTCCCCAAAGGATTACTACTATTAATAATTAGGCATCAGTCTTTTCCTACAGTCTTCCTTGCACTTAATTGCATGCATTTTGTGTGTGTGTGTGTGTGTGTGTGTGTGTGTGTGTGCGTATGGTCAGTTGGACATGTAATTTTATTTTTTTCCTAATGCATAGCCAGTTCTTCCTAAATATTTATTGCTGAATAGTTCATTCTTTTCCTGCTGATTTAAAATGCCACCTTTACATGATTAAATTTCCATGTGCCTGTGTCTATTTTTAAACACTCTGTTCTGTTCTGTTCTATGGATTTATTTGTTGATATCTATTGTATTATCATGTACTTTGATACCTGGTAGGGGAGTCTTTTCTCACTTATTATTTTTTATATAAATTCTCTTGCTTTTTATTAGGTATTTCCTCTTCCAGATAAGCCTTATAATACTTACTGTGAACTTATTTGCACCTTCGTGGTTTTTATAGGACAATTTAGGCCGAATCAACAATTAAAATACTGACACTTTCTAGGAACATGCCTTCCTGTATTGGTGGTGGTGGTGTTGAATTCTTTTGGGTTCTTCAGTAAAGTTTTGTGGTTTTTAGCGTACAGGTTTCTTGTCCCAGGTATTTTGTTTGTCCCTATAGGTTTACTCTCTGCCTTGTTCTGTCCCAGGGAGCCTGACCTGGTGGGCAACATCATGGGTGCCTTCACCCCTCAACCTCTAATTGGGTTTGACCAATGGGGAGTCCTGAGGAGAGGAAGGGAGGAGAGTGAGGTTGGGATGACTTTAGCTGGCAGGTGTCTCCATTGAGTTCCCTGACCTTTGCAAGGTAGCCTTTTCTCCAGGACCCTCTCAATTTGGACTCCAGTAACTAGTACCTTCCATGCCACCCACCTAGAGTGGTGATAGCTTATAGTTGCTGCTACACTATCCTTAGTGGTTTCCCTATGCCCTGCCCCTCCTTGTAAGTAGTCTTTTTGTTAAAGCCACCTCCAGTTATCCTAATTTGAACATACCATCTGTTTCCTGCTGAGACCCTGACTGATGCAGTCCTGGACATTTATGATTTATTTCTACTTGTTTTATATTTTTCTGGGTATTATGATTAAATACTTTTTTTTCATTGTATTTTCTGAAAGTTTATTTTGGTATGTGAGAAAAATACTAATTTTTGTATTGTGATCTTATATCCAGCCACCTTTTGGAAGTCTCTTGCTAGTTTTGAGAGTTTTCAGTTGATTTTCTTTTCTGGTACAGCATCATTTCTATCATATTCTATTGGTCAGAGCAGTTACAGAGTGTGCTCAGATTCCAGGGTTGGAGAAATGGACTCCACTTCTTGATGTGGATGTGGCAAAGTCTGTCTACCAAAGAGCATGTGAGGTGCAAATTACTCTTGTGGCCACCTTTGGAAAATAGGATCTGCCACACCTCCTTTTATATTTTATTCCTTTTTCTAGTTTTGTTGTATGTTTAGAATACCATTGAGTAGTAGTGTTTATAATGGGTACTATTGAGGTGTTCTTGATTTTAATGGGAATGAGTCTATATTTTCCTCCATTTAGTATGTAATATTTGCTGCAGGTTTCTGGGATATATCCTTTATCAAGTTAATGAAGTTCTCCTCTCTTTCTAGTTTACTAAAAGTTTTTATTTTGAATGAGTGTTGAATTTTACCAAATGTGCTTTTGACATTTATTCAGATGACCATATGACTTTATTCCATTAATGTATACTACACCATCCTTGTTCTTGGATTTATTTTCTTTTTGTTTTTCTTTTTTTTCTATAAACTTTTATTTTTCCAGTGTTCCAAGATTCATTATTCATGCACCACACCCAGTGCTCCATGCAATATGTGCCCTCCTCAATACCCACCACCAGGCTCACCCAACGCCCCCAAAACTCTCCCCTTCAAAACCCTGTTTGTTTATCAGAGTCCATATCTTCTTTATTCATTCATCTGTTGAAGGACATCTTGGCTCTTTCCACAGTTTGGCTATTGTGGACATTACTGCTATGAACATTGGGGTACATGTAGCTCTTCTTTCCACTACATCAGTATCTTCGGGGTAAATACCCAGTAGTGCAATTGTAGGGTCATAGGGTAGCTCTGTTTTTAATTTCTTGAGGAATCTCCACACTGTTTTCCAAAGTGGCTGTACAAACTTGCATTCCCACCAATAGCGGAAGAGGGTTCCCCTTTCTCCACATCCTCTCCAATACTTGTTGTTTACTGTCTTGTGATTTTGGCCATTCTAACTGGTGTAAGGTGGTATCTCAGTGTGGTTTTGATTTGAATTTCCCTGATGGCTAATGATGATGAACATTTTTTCATGTGTCTGTTAGCCATTTGTATGTCTTCTTTGGAGAAGTATCTGTTCATGTCTTTTGTCCATTTTTTGACATGATTATCTGTTTTTTTGGATCTATTTTCTTTTTGACTCTGTACATCTTTGAGTAATTCTTTTAGAAATATTGGTAGGTGCATACATACATATTCAAGGAGTTTTCATTTTGTCCATACATATACAAGGAGTTTTCATTTTGTCCTCACCCTCAAATACTCATTAGGCTATATATAGAATTCTTATTCCAACTACTTCTCAACATATTGTTGACGTTTTTACTCTCATGGTCTTCCAGTGTCACTGATAAAATGTAATCTGATATAAATAAATTTTGTTTGCTTTCCGTCTTGAGAATTAGTTTGTTTCTTTTCTATCCCTAAAATTCTGAAATTTTACCAAAAAGTAACTTATGCCTCTTCTGAGTCTTGGGACTATCATTCTTCTACGATTTTGTTATTTTTTCCCTTTTAGTTTCTTCATTCTCTTCTTACATTCCTTTTAAGATGGATGTTGGACCTTTGGAATTGCTCCTTCATTGTCTCTTAACTTGCTTCTCACTTCTTAATCTCTTGTACTACTTACTCTTCATTCTAGGAGACTCCCTTGATTTTGTCTTCTGGATCCTTAATTCAGCCTTCAGCCATGTCCAATCTGTTACCCAGGCTTTCTGTTGGAATTTTCTTTTTAAAAGATTTTATTTGAGAGAGAGGAGAGAGAGAGAGAGTGCACAAGCAGTGTGGAGGAGCAGAAAGGCAGGGAGAAAAGGGGGGAAAGAATCTCAGACTCCATGCTGAGCACAGAGCCTGACACAGAGCTTGATCTCACAACCATGAGATCATGATCTGAGCTGAAACTAAGAGTTGGATTGAGCCACCCAAGTGCCCCTCTGAATTTTCATTTCAGGGTTCATGTATTTAACTTCCAAGTCTCTCCCTTGTTCTTTCCTTATTCCTTTTTGTAGCAGCTTGTTGTTAATGTTATATGCAGTATCCTTCTTGTATCTCTGAGGATACTGAGTAAAATATTTTTCTTAAAAAACTCTCTTCTGTTCTTTAGAGTAAGTTGTAGTTTCTCTATTCTGACCTTTTGCATTTGTCAGTTTTCCCCAAAAGTCATGAGTGGAAGATTATAGTATCAGTATGGCTGGCTGGCATGGATCTCCTTGACAGATGTGCTTCTCCATTGCATCACTCAGTCATTGGGAGGCCTGCCCCTCCCAGTCTCTAATTGAGAAGGGGCATCAGTTGTCTGGCTTCCTCTTGTGGTCTTCAATGTAAGTGGTCCTGGCAGGTGGTAGGCAGGTCAAGAGGGTGTAAGCTAGTGTTAGAGAACTTTGATACATTTCCTTCCAAGGTAAGACTACTTTGCTTTTTTTTTTTTTTTAAGATTTTTATATATTTGAGAGAAAGTGAGAGTACGAGAGAGAGAGAGAGAGAAAGAATGAGTGGGAGGAGAGGCAGAGGGAGGAGCAGGAGAAGCAGACTCCCCTCTGAGCTGGGAGCCTGACTTGGGGCTTGATCCCAGGATCCTGAGATCCTGACCTGAGCCGAATGCAGACACTTAACCAACTGAGCCACCAACGTGCCCTGTAGACTACTTTTGTGTCCTCCATCACACCACCTTATTATCTTAAAAATAATTTTTTGTTGTCATTTTAAGGGATTTGGGATGGGAGGAGAATTAGGTGCATAAGGCCCATATGCTGTTTTGAGCTAGTAACCTCTGTGGGCTCTTCACTTTTTGTTTTTCAATGATTTCTTAGCTCTACATTTATTACTCTTTTTCTTTTATAATGAAGGATGCCTTCTTGGTAATTAAAGAAAAGTTTTAGGCTATTAAGGCAATTATAGGGTCAGTGCAGATGGAAAGGTCAGGCCTTGCCAGAATTGCCCCAACCCCCTTTCCTCTGTGCTTTGTGGCAGAGGCTGTGAAGACAAAGGACCTTGATGGGCTTGAATACAGACTTTGGTTTCCTGAATTTTCTAATGCCAGCTTTGCTGATCACAGAGCAAATCAGGTTCCTTGCATACTCCAATTCCTCTTTTTAAAAGTGTGCTTTTAGGACAATTCTACTGTGGAAAACAAGAAGACATATAAGTAGTGCTTTCCAGTGTGCGTGTACTTTGATTTTCCCTGCACACTAGGTGTGTTTACTGCTCTTGTCATGAGAGAAAGTCACACTCACTCTGGACAGCACTCCCACCCCACAAGTGTGCACTACGGGGAAGAGAAGCATGGATGAGCCCCTGCTTCCCTGCCCACAGTGTGGGGGACCAAGAGTGGTGGTCAGAACTAGAACCACAGAAGCAAGAGCTGAATGCCTGATATTTTCTTATATAGGCAAACACCAGTCCTTTAAATTACCTTAAATTACCTTCCATAGGCTAAAAATAGAATACTCAAGAGACATGAAAAGTTTAAGGAATGCCTACAGACAAGACCTAGCCTTGTGGTTTTATTGTAGGCCAACCCAACACATGTGCCAGTCAAAGTATGCGACCTGTGGGATGGCACGTTTCCACATGAATGGGTGAAGAGAGAATAGTAATGAGTCCAGAGAACACCAGTGGCTGTGTTTGTCCTGCTGCTGAGTTTTGTACATGTTCAGTCAGTCCATTGGCCAGCTGGTGCTCCTCTTCTCCAGCAGTGGTGACGAGCTGCCGTCCTGTCACCTGGCCCCTAGCAGAGACTCAAGGCTCTCTAGGTTTTTAGCAGCCGTGGCTGTAAGGAAGCAACTCTAAAGCTGTGTGGTCACCCCTCAGAGACAAGTCATCAGAACTTTCAGGAAATGTAATTTTCCATCTTCAAAAATTGAACAGTGAAAATGAGGTAGAGAAAAGCACGTTTCTTACTATTGTACCTCAGGTAATTTTTGCAAGGTTTTCGTGACAAAATGCATGCCGTTTGCTTAAAACATCCTTAGATGTCCTTTCCCCTCCTCTTTTTTAGGATGTAGAGTACATACGATCCCATTACAACATTGAAGATTTCATCTACTTCAGTCACCACCAGCGCGAAGAACATGGGCACCTGTACCACTTTGCCCTGAACCCAGTCTTTCGGCACTACACTAAGTTTTTCCTGAAGGAGATCCTCCGTTTAGACTTTAAGTCCTGTCTCTACTACCCTGTTTACCCGCAGATCAGGGAAGGCAAGGTAAAAGAATGTCATCACTCACTTTTCCAGCATATCAACCTCCACGACGTCATTTGTGTTGTGTGCCATATTTCATTCGTCCCTCGTTGAATGGATTTGGATGACAACATGGCTCTGAATTTCAAATGGCCACATTGGCCCTTTTATTTATTCCACTAAAGCAGAAGTCTAGCATTTATTTCAGAGACATTTACAACCATTATAATTAGTAGAACAATTTGTTGGCTTTTCCCTAGTGACAAAACAGAGACTGAAGAGTGCAAAATTGCTCTAAGGGGCATGGAAGTCAAATAATTTCTGATGGGCTTTTAGTGAAATGCCAAAATGATTCTATCAGGTTCTTCAAACAACACTATTGTTTGAACTCATAGAACAAAGTAGTTCAATCCTATAATATCGGTGTGCTCTCAGCATTCCAAATAAGCCCCATAACAACTGCCATAAGAGCGATGGATAAAAAGTGGAGATGTATGAAGGTGATGTAATCTTTATGTAGCAAATACCTCTATAATATAACTCTGTTCAACACTGTTATACTTATGTAAACTAATCCTTTTGTAGTAAACACCATCTACTGTGTATCCAAACATGCACAGATAGCAAGCTCTTCATTTGCTTCCATTTTGCTTTCACTTATCCTGTTTAGTCTTCAGAGAACTTTTCACTAGCTAAATTATCTTTTATCACGAAAGCAGAAGTGACTGTCTTTTTTTAAAAAATATTTTATATTTATTTGAGAGAGAGAGAGCAGAAGCATGAGGAGTAGCAGAGGGAGAAAGAGAAGCAGGCTCCCTACTGAGCAGGGAGCCGACATGGAGCTTGATCCCAGGACTCTGAGATCATGATCTAGGCTGAAGGCAGATGCTTAGCTGACTAAGCCACCCAGGTGCCCCTGTTTGTCTGTCTTGTTCAAAGCTGCATCCTAGTCCAAGTGCCTAGAAGAGTCACACATATGTGTGCTTGCCCACATCAGTGTGTATACACACACACGCACATACAGTGTCCTGGATGCTCCACAGGCAAGGGTTTCTTCAAGCTGGCTTCTCAAGATATTGCTTCTGGCAAGTCCATCCCTCCATCACTGACAGCTGGTCCTCAGCTCCATGTAGACTTGAGAGGTGATAAGATTCGATCACTAGGCCAATTAGAAGTTGTCCCATCATATCCCATTCATGACCAAAATCTTTCTTATGCTCTGCCTAGAGTCCAGGATGTTGTCATGCTTCTTTGTTACCACAAATGAACTAAGCAGATTTTTAAAATAATCTGATTCATTAAACTTAAAAACAATCTAAAGTCTATCAGTGCATTCCCCAAACCAGCAATTTTGACAATGTATATTATTTAACAAAAGCTTTCAGGGGAAGTACAGAGGGAATGGGGAAGAAGAAAAAACATGGAAAAGATTTTCAGTGAGAGGTAGAATATGCTCTAGTGATGATTTTTTTTCCTATCAAAATGCAGCATGATAGGCATGCAAGTGTCCTAAATTTGAACTTAAGGAGATGGAAGGTAACGGTTCTGCTGGAAAATCCTGGTCCCACACATTTTCTTTTTACTTTGCATTTGGCAAGTTGCCAATGCAGTGACCTTCAGGATGTGATATTAAATTCTTTTTATTTATGATGTTGCCTGCATGTGCCCAGTTGGTCCAGAAAGTCCTTTTGCACCCATAATAAAAAAATTGTATCTTTGACATTTCACTGAACGTTCACATATTTACCTCGATCAGGTAGAATTTGGAACGCATTATGCATTATTTCATGTAGGATATAAAAACACATTTGGAGACAGATTTTTCCGCTTTGTCTGCACTTCCAGCTAATTTACATATATACCTTTAAACAAGTGTAAGAAGCAATACCTGTAATTTAGGTAAGAATTTACAAGTGCTGCTATAAACCCTTTGACTATAGTAAAAATGAATGTTGGGCTTTCATTATGAAGATGGTTTTCCCCACACCCTCCTGCTAGGAGATCTTTCAGGCATAAAAGCAAAACTCTGGCTAGGAATTCTTGGGTTCTGTTTTTCAGTGTGCAAAGTCAGGGTGTGAAGTTCCATAGTGAAGGATTTTAGAAATCCCTTTTAGAAGCCCTTAGAAATGCCGGGGGATGGGGGGGCCGAATAGCAGCTAAGTCATACATAAACCATCTTATTTATTAAACTATACCTAGTTTTAGTTGAGTTTTACTTGCTTTGTTTTCCAGTTTAAATTCCATAAATATGTCATTAGAGATTTTGGTGTCACAGTTTAACTCTTGAGGTTTAAATGGTTGAAATACCCTGAGTTAGTTTCACCAGAACCCCCTCAGATTTCATAAATGTGAAAGGAAGAAAAATCACCATGTTCAGTTTCCTCTGCCAAGTTTTAAAAATGGGGTAAAATGAATATTTAGCACATTCTCCTAAAACGTGATTTATCATAGTCTGTTATAGTAAGCATAAATCTGGCTCATAATTTAGCATTAATATAAGTCAAAATAATATGATCCAATTTCCCTACCCCCACCCCACTTTCCAGTTTCATCTTTTTGTTTTAAAACACTTCTTTTTATCAACAAAGGTCCAGTTGAAGTAGCTGTGCCTTTCACAAACAGAAGGATTTCCACGCCTGTGCTCAGCCTCCCCTCAGATGACATTTTTATCTATGTGCCTCCTTAAAGCAGCTTGTGCCAAACACGCAAAGGTTAACAGGACGCAGATAACACAGCTTAATGGGGTCAAATCAAGCTGATTCATGATCACTGTGGAGAAGAATATCCTCCTGGGGAAAATACTTGTACTGAAAAATCCCATAAACCAAACCACTTGTTTATCTGTCATTCCCACAGAGATAGTAATGTAATTACTCTCGTAATTATCTTCATTAGTGTCAGGCATTATCTACAATTCATTCCTCCGCTCGAAGAGTATGTTTGTTTATTTGTTGATATTCCCCCCCCTCTCCGATTTGGCCGGGTTCAGACTTTTGTATTTGTAAAGCCGCATGCAGGCATCTGTGCAGCACTGCCCTCACGTTCTCTCCCCTAAAACAGAGATTGCTGTCTTTCAGTTCCAGAGTGCCTCTGCCCACTCCCTGACATCCGCCCTTCATTATTTGGTTCCCGTGCGGCCGCGACGACAGATTGTCTATCCTCTGGAAAAGCTTGGCATCAACGCTCCATCAAAGGCGGTCTCCAAGGATCCGGTGGGTAGCCGGGCGGCAGCAGGCAGGGAGGCACCGAGCCAAGTGGTGCGGGCGTGGCAGATGGGGTAGCAGCGCTGTCTTCTCGGGAGCAGGCTGCTTCTTAATTACAGGGAGCATGGAGCTCATGCCCTTACAGGGGCGCCCTGCCCAGGCCCCCTGCAGCCCTTTCCCTCAGGTGGTTATTTCACAGAAACCTGAAACAGGGGTGGCCTGATCCCTGGACGACAGACCCCACTGGGACGCATTGTGTCTCAGCGCAAGTGGCCTGCAGTCAAACTCGCTGTGTATTTCTTGTTTTCTTTCTCCTTCCTCAAATGCAGGTTCCCCCTTTCCACCAATGTTTTGTTTGCAAGGCAAAAGTGGGCACTCACAAGTCGGGCAAAGCCGACAGAGACAGTAGAGCCAGGTCCTAAGCTGGATTTGCTTTAACTCCTCTGTGGGGAGTCAGGATGATTAACAGGACCCTATGAGCTGGTCTGGGGTGGCATAGGGCTTAGCCTTAAAATGAACAACCCCGGGATGCATTTATTACCAGAACAGAAGAAACCCAAATAGAACTGAGATTGCACTTTCACTAGAAATGCACACGCCTGTGTCCACACGGCCATGTTCAATGAATTAGCTGGAAAAAAACATGATCTTGTCAAGTTGACGTGCACATGTGGGCTTGTAGTATTTGTCTGCACTTCCATTTAAATAAGTTGAAAAAGAAACCTCCCTCAGAGTGCTGACATTTGTCTGTTGTGAGGGAGGGAAGAGGAAAGTGGAAGGCTTAAACCCACCAAAAGGTTAGCCAAGGAGTTGCTCGCTATGGTGCTCAAATAAAGAGCTTGGTTAACCCCAGCACTGCAGGAAGTATATCGTTCTGCTGCCCCCAGCTCCCAGTCTGCAAATGGGTGCACTGGGTGGGGCAGGGAAAGGGCTCCATCAGGACCCAACTGAGCGGCACCTGCTCGCGGTAGCCAAGGCTGCTTAAATCCTGCAATCATCCTTACATTTGTAAAACGGACAATAAATTTATATTTCTTTTCTGATAAGTTCGAAATTTATATTTGAGGAGTGGCTAAAAATCAATAGCAGTTCTTTCCCTCCTTAACTCTTTATTATGGAAAAGGTCAAGCATATACTGAATTAGAGAGAACCGGATAAAGCAGGGCTTCTCATCCTGTTTGGTGCTGAGGGACCTTATCTTCTTCCTCTTTTTTTTTTTAAAGATACAATCCATCATAGACTGATAGTTTTATAAAAGGTGAATTCCTTAAGAATGAGTTTAACAGCAAAGGGAGACAAAACTTGAGTCCAGTTATTTTATTATTAGATTGAACAGACACAGAATTACTCTGTCCAATTGTTATAAAAGTTGCTGAATGCTTCTCTCCCTCTCTGTGCTTACATCTTCGAAGACCAATGACAGTTTGCCCACGGGCATCTGTCTCAGACCCCATGTTGAGTAGCACTAAAACGTCCAGATACTTGGCACTGAGCTTCAAAAATGTCCAGTTCTTGCAATTCTTGGCCAATTTTGAATCATTGACACACCCCACCCACTTTTCCTTCCTCCTTACCATTTTGAAGCAATTCTCAGATACATATATTTCATCTAGAGTCATGAGTAGGTTCTAAGTAGCAGGATCCAGTGTACTGCAGCTTACACTCTGTCCACACTGAAGATAAGAGTGGCAGAGCCCATCTGGAGGACCTTTGGGATGGTCGCCAGATGGTCTGTTTTTGGATTGGACTCCTTTGGAATGAAAGCCAAGACCCACAGGTTTGGCACAAAGAGAATGCCTTGGGGTCAGAGAGGGTGGCTTCTTCTATCACGCCCTGAAACCCAGCTTCCCTAGAGTCATGGTGACCCCAGGAAAAGGTGCCTCCTTTCCCAAGGATGCAGCTTCTGTGTCAGCTCAAGGTGAGGATGAGAGATGTTGCCCTTTTGCAGTCACTGCTGAGACTCCTTCAAGGATGGGCAGACCATATTACTGGGCCATTGACTTCAGCCCTTCCAGGGAAAGGGAAGCACACAGAGCTGTCACCTGGTTACCAAGAGCAATGTTTTTGTGATACCAGGAGCCTCTCCCCACCCCTACCCCCAGGAGTCCCCAGAGCCTGGAGCTCCAAGTAGGGAGAAAGCCAGAGAAAACATTTTGTTTCATTCAAAACAATCTTATCATGACTTCCCAGGTTGGTATGAATTGAGATCATTACTTACATTCCGAAACCTTTTCTGTGGTAATCTCGGTGTGCCGTGTGCCCCCGCCCTCCCCTCCCCCCCCAGAGCCCTGGCTCTTTTCAAGGGACAGCAGAGGGTGGATTGTCTAAATCACAGGTCCTGGGAGACAACCACTTACCAGACGGGTGGGGCTGCTGCTTGGTACCTGCTGTGCTGTGGCGTGGTGTTTATTTTATCTGTGAATTTTGACTTTTGAAGAAGCACTTCTGGTGCTACCCACTGTACTCCTCCTTGAGAAGGTTCTAGTAAAGATTTAGATTTTGCAAACAAGATTTAGTAAATATCTTAGAAATCTTGGGGCGCCTGGGTGGCTCAGTGGGTTAAAGCCTCTGCCTTCGGCTCAGGTCGTGATCTAGGGGTCCTGGGATCGAGCCCTGCATTGGGCTCTCTGCTCAGCGGGGAGCCTGCTTCCCCCTCCTTCTCTGCCTGGCTCTCTGCCTGTTTGTAATCTCTCTCTCTCTCTCTCTGTCAAATAAATAAAATCTTAAAAAAAAAAAGAAATCTTAAAAGTTTGATCAAAGGATTATCAAGACCATAATCCACATGGGACAGGACTGGATATTCAAAAGTTAAAATGCTAAATTAGAGTATTTTAAATTTTTTTTTCTTTTCAACATTTTAATTGGGTTTCGTGCTTTAGGCCGATTATCAGAGACAAGGGTGAGCCAAACAGAAATTTTCTAGGAGGAATTTCTGTAGAGTCCTAAGAGCATCATTTTCTTAGGCGAGCAATAGTGTTGCAGCCATTGAACTTAGTGACATCAAGTGGCTGTTGTTACTAAATGAACTCCTTTTATTTTCCCTTTAAGTTTGCTCTCCCCCCTAGCAGATGGAGGTTATATGGCTCCTTCACCATGTCCGCACATTTCCCTGGTTGGGCACTTGCCTTTCATACTTTTTATCCTACTTAAACCATCTCAGAGTGACCATCCATTCCCTTGCTTTCATGTAGGAAGCCAGTCTTCAAGGGAACAGATCACTCCAGGCAAGAGTAATGGGATAGAAAGTGTTTCATCTCAGTGGGTTGCCAATTTGAATCTGGCACAAGCCAGCAGTGATTGAAATTCATCACTGTTGGCAGGGAAATATGCCCCCACCCCACCCCAAGGCCCTGGTGGTTTCTGCCTGGTTTGGATGATAGGTGTCCCTGCCGTAATACCTTCCCTATTGTTAGTATTGATTGACAGCCTGCCCCATATCGGGTCACAAGAAAGGACTTGGAAAACACATAAATGATTTTCATCACATATTACAGAGGTAGGTCCCAAAGATTCATGATAATATCTCCATAGTCAACCAGTGTAGATTCATGGATAAGAGAGAAGGCTTTTTTTCTGACCAAGACCGTAACCACATGGGCCAGGCTTGGAAGACTCATTTCTCAGCTTGAATTGTCCATCTTAGCCTTACATTGTGAGAATTATTGGGATGAGAATTTTTTTTTTAAATGAATCAGCGCATGGCCCACATGCATGAAAACCACAGTCAGGGAAATACTCAAAGGTGGCTGAATTAATTAAATGGCCGTATTAATGAAAGACTGTGGAGCAGTTTGAGCCACCCTGACTTTGGGGTGGTTCTGTTTTCTTTCTTTTCCTGTTCCCATGTAGGGATTCAGAGTTAACTGTGATCCCTGCCCTCTGGGAGTTCACAGGCTAGTGCCAGTAGTAACTTGGGACTGTTGTGGCTAGTTGGACCAGGGATAGGAGAGGGCCACACTGGCCCTAGTGTTGAGAGCCAAACTCTGTGGGAGGATCCACACGCAGTCACTTGGTCAGGAATACGTTTGTTCCGATGCACTGTTTCCTTTCTAAAACTGGGATTTCAAATGAGTCTTATTTGTGATATGAAATACCAGAAAATCTGCTTTGAGCTGAAACAGCTCCTACCCTTGCTTCAGTTTCATACATGCTCCCCATCATCCACTTCAGTGTCTTTAGTTCTTCATCTTAGTTTACGGGATTCATAGAATTATAGTGTGAACTCATCTCTCTTTCTTCCCCCCCCAAAAAAATTTTTGGGACCAAACTAAGCTATCATCTTCTAGATGATGCAGGAATCTCACTTTCAGGGCAATCGATGCCTGTGGTTACTTTTTGTGGTTGTTTATTGGTGATGGTCTTTTAAAGTCTTGACTAATGAATTCTTTGAGGCCTCCATGTTCCCTTTGTCCTTCTACAAAGGAAAATGACAGTTTATTTAACCCCCCTTCTCAGAGCTAAGTGCTGGCCAGCTTTTTCCTGGTATGTGATCTCTCAGGAAGATGTCACTGACTGGCATTCAGTTACCCTTTGAATTGTCCCTTTTCATCTCGGCTGTTCTTCCCCAGTCCAGCGATAATTACCATCTGATGGACTGTTACTGGATACTGTTTCACTTGTGCATCTGCTGCCCTAGGAAATTGCATTATTCTCCCAGCACCTGCTAGATTTTCCCCAGCTTGATTGTTCCCCAAGCCCTTCTTTATACTTGGGAACTTTGGCTGCCCATGGTTAGACTCCCTTGGTTGTACTTGTGGTCTGGGTGTGTGGTGTGTTTTGAAATCAGCCCTTTGGCATCTCCTTGATAGAGGTATCTAAAAATACGTACACGTATTTTTTCAACATCGTATATGCCCTGATCCTCTCAATGTGACCATGAGAGGATGATCAGGTGATAGGGTCTTGAAATGAAATTAACGCGCTTTACATCACTGCCTATGAGTCAAGTGTGCTTTTTCAAGCCATTTCTCAGCCATTTGCACTACCTATAGGAAGTGTGTTTGCTCCTATTTATGATAAACCCTTTTCTCTGACATTCTTAGGATAATTTACAGAAGTTCCTTCATGAGCTCTTTTTCCTCCCTTCAAACAGTACAAGTTCTGTGGTCATTTCATTCCAGTTCTCTGAACACTATCTAGTTTAGTATTTGCAGCATACACGTATACGGCAGGATGACTCACGTACCATCGGTGATTTATTCTCATTTATTCTCATAATTCCTCCCTCTTAAGATTACAGAATAATCACAATAGCAGCAATTTCTCCCAACAGTATTGAGCTCTTACTAAAGGCTTGCCTTGAATCATCCCATTTGATGCTCACATCAGCACGTGTAAAGAGTCAATGCTACTCCCCTCCTAGAGGTACCTAAAGAAAACAGGCTTGCAGGGAGGGACGGTAAATGACTTGTCCAAAGACTAATTCATTGGCAGAGCTTCAAATCTGGGCGGTTGGCTGCCAGAACCCCTGCCTTCAACCATCGTGACATATATATTCTCTTAATCTAAAAAGTAAAAGTGCTGCTATCACAAGTTATTATAGAAAGACCAAACCACAGAAAAGGAAGATGGCTTGACCGAGATCTTTTGGGATCTCCCAGATCTCTGGCACCAGCTACTTAATCAAAAGGTGACCCACAGATAATTGGCTTTCCCCCAGAGAGGTTAGGATTTTCCTCTTGACTGAGTCCTTCATTCTTGATTCTGATTCCAGGCCAGCCTGACCCCGGCTGGGTCACGCTGGGAAGGAGCAGACACACAGGGCTAAGCTGGTGTGCCAGGGTCAATTTTTAGACACCCACTGATCAGGCTGACGGTACTTCTCTCTCTAGCTTATTGTTGCAAACCTTTTGGAATGATAGTGGCAGCTTCTGGGAAAGGAGGAAAAAAAATAGGATTCCATATGTAGGTTATGTTATGTTATAAATTTCTCGATATTCAGTTCTGTGCTACATGGGGCTTCACAATGTTCTTAGAAAGTTCTAGAGTAAATGCCCTGGATAAGTGACTGAAGGTTTGCTTGGGAGGCCAGGGATGGAAAGGATATGAACTAGTGGCATAATTGACAAGCCTAGACATTGTTTAGAAATTGGTCTGTGATAGAATGCCAAAATGAGATCTTTGGGGTATGATAAGCTAAGACACTGTGAAAAGTAAAGTTACTTCTTAACAATCTCAACATCATCAAAAATCACTCCTACATCTTATCCTCATTTTCTAGAATAGATATTGTAGGACAGTTAATCGCTCTGTCCCTCTCTCTGTGCCTTCCTCCCTCCCTTTTTCTTTAACAGCTTTTTTTGTCACCCCAGAAAAGAAAGCCATTAGTAGCTACTCCTTACCCATCCCTTCCTCCAGCCCTAGGCAACTACTAATTTATTTTCTGTTCCCATGAATTTGCCTATTCTGGACATTTTGTAGAAGTAGAATTATACGATATGGCATTTTGCGACTGTCTGCATTCACTTAGCATGTTTATAAGGTTCATCCATTTCTTGCATGTATCAGTACTTGATTCCTTTTCTTTAAGATTTTATTTACTTGGGAGAAAGAGTGAGAGAGCAAGTGAGCACCAAGGGAGAGGGAGAAGCAGTCCCCCGCTGAGCAGGGAGCCTGATGTCTGATGTTGGGCTCCATCCCAGGACCGTGAGATCATGACCTGTGCCAAAGGCAGACGCTTAACCACTGAGCCACCCACATGCCTCTACTTGATTCTTTTTTATTCCTTTTTATTGCTGAAGAATACTCTATTATGTGTATAGGCTACATCTTATTCATCCATTCATCAGTCAATGGACATTGAGTTGTTTCTACCACATGGCAATGAACATTCCTGCGCAGGTTTTTATGTGGCTACATGTTTTTATTTCTCTTGGGTGCGTATACATAGGAGTCAGCTTGCTGGTTCATATGGTAACTCTATGTTCAATATTTTTTTTTTTTTTATGTTCAACATTTTGAGGAGCTTCCAAACTGTTTACTCAAGTGACTACACCATTTTGCACTCTCTCATTCTAAGGTGAGACCCAGCATTCTTGCTAGTGGTGGCCAAGTACTGGTCCACTCAAGGCCATGGCCGGGCAGTGTACCTAACTCCCCTTTCAGTTCGGAAGCAGGGCTTTCCCACCACCCCTGGAGAGCGTCATGCTTGGTTGACTGTACACCCATAATACTAGCTTCAGTCATTCTGAAAGCAGAAATTTTTCTAAAATCTGATCTCTCCTGATCTTATCTTCCTTGCTTCCCCTCTCTGGCTCATCAGCCTCCTATAGGCCTGCATGCACATTTAGAAGAGCTCCAGCAGCAGAAGGAAAAAAAAAAAAAAAAGCCCATCCAAACCACAGGAGAGAAATGGAGGACTTCCTGGTTTTTTAACCACCAGCCGGTCCTTTGTTTGAGTCCACCTTTGCAAGCTCCCAACAGAAAAAAAAAAAAAAAAGAATCCTGAGGCTTTTTCCTGGATGCTGATCCGGTTCTTGCTGCAACCTGGTAGGAAGCAAAAAAAAAAAAAAAAAATCATTCTGTTCCCTGCAGAGCCAGAGTAATGAATACCACAGAGGTCCAAAAGCGCCTCAGGATACATCAGCTGCCTGCTCTCGCTCTGGAGGGCCACAGCCAAGCCGGGCTTCTGGGTGGACCTGAGCTCCCCCGGGCAGGAACTGGCCTTCACAGCTAAGTGGCTTTTTCACAATCTGCCTAAAGGGAGGAAAGGCAAGGCAGCACCAACAGGAGGCTTTGCTTTGTGTATTTTAAAATAGCTGGGGATATAAAATGACAAAGGGGACAATTAGCCCTGCAGATGCTGACTCTGACTCTGGAAGTTACCTCTTTTCCTCTTGATTAAAAAAAAAATAGACCATTACAAAAGCAGTCCATATTTATGGTAGAAATTTTAGGAGAAATCAATAGAAAGAAAAATCCCTAAAAGCTGCAATCCTCTTTCTATAGGTTACCTTTGTTAATATTTTGATGTTTTTACTTTTAGATTATTTTCTGTGGAAAAAAATACATGAGATCAAATACAGTGTTTTGAAACACGCTTTTTTACTGAATATGTTATGAATGTCTTTGCACATTATTCTGGAGTGTCCTTTTAATGGTTGCACTTGCCCCATGACGAGCGACCCCCTAACCATCTGTGTACTCACTTCCTGTGCCAGACTTTGTGTCACACACCTGCATGGATCAACTCACAGAAGGAGTCGGGGTGTCATTGTCCCCATTTTGCAGTGGAGGAAACAGGTGAGGAGAGGTTCGGTTATGTAGCAGAGCATTAAGCCCAGCAGGACTTGTGGGACTAAGGATGAAGCTGCTTGATTTCTGCCTTCTGCCACTCTGTAAATATTTTCTCTGTGGCCAGGTTTTCCCCTGTACCCAGGCAGAAAGCAAGCAAGGCCTGTGACTTTTCTGTTCAATTTTAGGTAACAAAAGTTGCATGGGTCACCCCTCCAAATCATAAAACCTGAGAGTCTTCATTCCACAAAATGTCCAGTTTTATTTCCTATAATAATCAAAACTCCATTTTCCTCTGAAAATTAGAGTTCCCCCTCCCCTTGCGGAAGCCTATAGCTGGGGAAGGAGGGCAGAGAGGCCCTTGTCTCCCTAACTCACCATGCCCCAACTTATTTAGCATCCTTAGCTTATTATAGCTCAGGGTAGTTTTCTTTAAGCCTGTTAGTTTCTTGTTATTTAGCTATATTCCCGGTCCTTGTGAAACTGGGGGGGCCAGGAAAGGGAGGAGCGGGTGGGGGAGCAGGACTTGTGCACTTCACTACTGTTGTCATCGGGATGGCTCCTCTTCTCATGGTGGGTGCTTGGTTTCCTCAGAGATTCCTGTCACTGGGGGCTTCCATCCGCATCCCCTAGTGCAGGCAAGTACCCTCTAGCTCTGCCACCTGAGTCTTAATTTCCCCTGGAGGTGGCCCTCTAGGATAAAAGTCCACACCTGTCAACAGATGGCCACTGCAGGCCACCTTCTCTTTGTTGCCCAGCAGCAGCCACTGGCCTGACATGCCCTTCATATCTCTTGGGCAGAAATCATGTAGCAATCCACTCTGTCCAGTAACTGTGGGAACTCACATGAGGGTTGCTGAGGGCCCCCACACCCTTTTCTTGAGACTTAAAGTGAAAGACGAGGCCATCCACATGTGTCCTCTTTGGGGTAGAGTGGCATCTGACCCAGAGCATATCATTGCGGCTCACTGAGGAAATCTCCCAAAGAATCTTCTCTTAGATCTGTTCTTCTTACCCTTTTATACCCTCATTGTGAGTGAGGGCTTTGAAAGTCATTTAACCATTTAGCTTGTCCACCTGCTTTGACATTCTTTACAAGAGGATCTTCTTTGGAATGTAGCATCCATTGTCTTCGCACCTCTGATGTCCTGTGTGACATAATTTACCCGAGACCAGACAGCTGCTAGGCGCAGGCTTTGGGATGGCAGTGTCCTGGTGCCAGATCCCAAGATTCACCAGTAGGGTTGCTAGCCAATTCCCTAATGTTGGTCATTTCAGTTTTTATCCAAATGTATCAATATGAACAATGCTGTCATGTCCCTCATTATTTTTGAGCACATTCATCATTATTTCCTTTCAGTAAATTCTTGAAAACTGTTTTGCTAGGTCAAAGGTAAAGCTACCCTTTCTGGAATCAAAAAAAAAGGAGCTTTAGAATTTGAAAATGAAAGTTACGATTCCCCACTTTAAAAAGATGATTTCTCTTTGCAATGGGTTTGCTTCATGTAAGTAAACCATCAGCACACAGGAAGCCCTTTTTTATTGTCATATATAAATGTTTCAAGTCAGATAATGAGGTCTACAAGATGGCAGTGTTCCATTTTCCCATTTTCCTCTGGCTCCACTGAATCTCTCCATGGAGTCTCCACTCCACCTGATGGGAGAAGTAATCTCCATCAATTCCAAGTAAATTTTACCATTTAAAATTTAAATGGAGTCTATTCAGGAATTTTCCCTCTTTACTTATTTATTTATTTTTGGTGGGGAAGACATCACGGTTCTCGGGAGCCCATGAAGCGTCATGGCATCACGAGGGCATGGAGAGGTTGGGGGAGCCATGGTCTGGTGCTTGGGTTGTGCCTGTCCTCATAGGCATCCACAGGGTTTCACAACTTCAGCTTGTCCCAGCCCATCCCTTATTTTGTCATCCAGGTACCCAGTTGGCCCTTAACTACTTGCAGTGGAGACATTCCCTCTTCACAGCCTTAAGAACTCTTTGAGTCAGGCATGGTGTTGACTGGAATGTGCTCTTTCTGTCTCTCTTTCTTAATATATATCCTTTCCCCCCACATCCCTCTCTCTCTTTTTCTTTCACCCCCTATGCTTCCTTCTCTGGCTCTCCCCCTCCTGCCCCCCTCTGGGCTTTCGGAAGCTCATGACTTGCCTCATCTTCCTTCTTGCCCTGATACCACCCTCAGTCATCTCCACCCTTCTCAGAACAGGTGGCAGGGGCACCCTGTGAGGCACAGATCTCTCTGCTCCCATATTCTCGTATTCTCCAGAACCTTGGTGAGGATCCTGTCCTTATCTTCCACTTTTATGGCTTTAACCAGAGGGAAGGAGAGGCCCATTCGATACTTGTCTGTCTTTTCCTCCTACGTTCCTCCCCCTTCCAGTATTGGGACAACAGACTTTGCTATCACTATGTGTTCCTTTGAAATCTGTGATTTGAGGCCCCAACTCTGCCTTCTGATA
>CM052811.1:82351622-82388082 GCA_028533885.1 Nasua narica | reverse complement strand
GTCTCTCTGTCTCTCTCTGTCTCTCTCTCTTTGCTCCACACCCAGCATGGAGCTCAACAGGGGACTTGAACTCACGACCCTGAGATCAAGACCTGAGCTGAGATCAAGAGTCAGATCTTAACTGACTGAGCCACGCAGGCCCCCCCAGGCATTTTCTATCACAAGTTTTAATTTGTGAGCCAGTCACAAATGATGTCTAATAGTATCCCGTGGAATTTTATGTAATTGGCCACTATTTTAATTTGTTTGCTAGACAGACTCCTCCTTACATACTGGGTCTGGGGTCACTCTGTGTTGGTAGGACCCCAGCTAGTGACCCCCTGGGCCATGTGACTTCTAACAGCTCACCCCTCCCTTCGTGTCATCAGTGAGGGATAGACACACAGACAGATACACACCTGTGTGATCTGATTCACTCCAAAGGCAGAGGCAAATGCCAGACTCTGGAGGCGTTTCGGTAGCTAGATTCAACTCTATGCCCAGTGCCCCGTCCATGAACTTGGTTCGTCATCCCTCTCATCTTGTCAGTTGTAGGCACCTGACTCTATTCTTCATGGGGATTTTCCTACCATCTCCCCTCTCCCTATGTGTTTTGCTGTGCGGGAGCTGTTTGTTTTGGAGGATGCTGCCTAGGGCCCAAGAACCCTTGGATCCTCTCAGGGCAGCCAGGGTGAGATCTGGGTTCCCTTGAGCATGAAATGAGACAAGACATGAGTGGCTTGCCTTCTGGTGACCCACCCTACCGGAGGGCAGCCCACCAAGCCCAAATTCCAAAAGAATCTCCAGGCCCTCAGTATCCAAATGCATCTTTTTTATTTTGTTTTGGTTATTTAATTAGGGATTTATTTCAATTGTATAAAAACGTGCATGCATATGAGAAAAGCTGGAAGGAAATACCTACAAACAAAAATAGTTGTGTTAGTGTTAGAGGGAAATCTTTATTTATAAATATTTTATTTATTTGCCAGAAAGAGAGAGAGAGAGAGCACGCAAGAGAGCATGAGAGTAGAAGCAGGGGGAGCAGCAGACAGAGGGAGAAGCAGGTTCTCCGCTGAGCAGGGATCCCGATGGTCCTGGGATCATGACCTGAGCTGAAGGTCATGACCATAACCTGACCTGACCATGACCTGAGCTGAAGGCAGACACTTAACCGACTGAGCCACCCAGGCACCCCAGTGTTAGAGGGAATTTTAAAAAAAAAGCTCTGAATGTCATGTTTTGCAAAACAAAACATAGGAAAACATTAAATAATTCAATGAAAGTATTCAGTTGGTCTCATTATATTTCTCGGCAAATAAAAAAAGAAAGCCTGGAGGGGACGGTGGATGAAGGGTGGGAGAGTGGGGTCAGGAAAACCTCTCTAATAAGTGTCATTTAAGCAAAGACCCGACCTCAGGGGGCAGAGGGGTGGTGTGGGGGCCAGGAGGAAGATTTCCCTTCTTCAAACCTAGGCGGTCCCAGGGCCTCCCCTTTGCCCCTATGTGAGGACCACCTCCACCCGGGCACACTCCCATGGGGACACACCCAGTGACACAGCACTGATGCTTTGCCTTTGATTTCAGTTATTTTTTTTTTTAAGATTTTATTTATTTGAGAAAGATAGAGAGCACAAGCAGGGGGAGTGGCAGGCAGAGGGAGAGGGAGAAACAGGCTCCCCACTGGGCAGGGAGCCTGATGCGAGGCTCAATCCCAGGACCCTGAGATCATGACCTGAGCCCAAGGCAGAGGCTCAACAGACTGAGCCACGCAGGTGCCCTTTCACAGTTATTTTAAATGAATTGCATCCTAGAAGCCCAACAGATGCAGTTAAACGTTTCAAATTTTGTACCTAAAACCTTCCTTTTCTTGTTAACCTCCCATAGCTTGCTCAAAGCAGAACCAGAGCTGTGTGGAGTTGACACGCCCCTTGAAACAGTGATTTCTGTTTTTTAATAAGGGCAGAAGAAAAGCCCCCAAAACACCCCAACTCAGATAAGAGTTTAGAATTTCAGGTATTCAAATGATTGGAAAAGGTTAAGTATTTTCCCTAGATGGCAGTTGGCCTAGGAATTCCTGGGGAGGGCATTGTATCTGTTTAAGAAAAAAATGACAAAGTCACTGCTATTTTGAAGGCTTTCCTTAACAGATGTGTAGAGTATAGAAATCTATGTATTATTAAATAATTCTTTATAATATGCTCAAGAATAAGCAATTTGTAAGCCTGTTTACGTTCTCGCCATCTGGGTGCATTCTGTCACCCATCTGTTTCATGTAATTATGTAATTATCAATATAAGGAAAGAATAGGTGATATAATTAACAAGAAAAGCCGATCCACACTGAAGAGTAAAAATGACATGCATCTGTTGAATTGCTTTTTGTTTCTCTTCCTTCATTGTTAACTGTTTTTTCATTTCACAGTTGCATTCAGGCTGTCGGCTTGTATCACACCCTCAGGAGAGCTGTATGCTCTCTTTCTCTCTCTCTCTCTCTCTCCCCCACACACACACACACAGACACACACATGGAGGCAGAGTGATTAATAAAGTATCGAGAAGCTGACATAACTTTGAAAGAAATGAGCCAGGTCTTCTTAGTGTTATTCAATGATTCTCTCCCACCAGGAGAGCCCTGATAGTCATTTCCAGAACACATAATATGACAGCTAGAACTCTCAGAAATATTTAAATTAATTAGTGACAGATGGAAAGACCAGGCCGGTGTGTGGCCCTCACACAGGATATTGGATAGAGAAACTGCTTTAGAAGAATTCCAATGCTTGGTACTTTTAATGTCAAGGTTCAAGCAATACGTGTTATTTCATGATAGTACAACAGTCTCAGTGATCGGGTTAACTTCTGCCCAATCCCACTAGTTAGTCATGTGAGTCGTTCTATTGTGTAATGGATGAAAAGGATGATGCCTCCCTGGTTTTATGAACAGCAACACAGGGCACGTGGCCACCCACTCTGTCTGCTTGGGCCGGGCTCGGATGCTCTCCCTCCGTGACTTGGGACCAGCAGAGGAGTGCACTTGTGTGTATTCGTGGGGGGCATTGTGGGGATCTCTCCATTCCTATTCTCCAGAGGATGGATGCTCCCCACAGGAGTTCTCCCCAACAACTGAGGAAGCCCTCACCTTGATCGAACCTTGGATTTCAGTTCTAAGGCACACAAAGAGAGGCAACCCTATGACCCACTTAGAGGACAGTCGTTCCTGGAAATGAAGGCATTGAAATCTCCACATTTCCTTCCATTGGTTCAAGATCAGGAGCAGGCCTCCTGATGTGCTATGCAGACCACCTTGCCCCTCCTTCCAGGGAGACCCCTCCCAGGGCTCTCTCCCTGCTCCCCGTTCTGGATGTGTGTGTGCATGGAAAGGGGAGGGAAATCCCAGAGCTGGGGCTCATAAAACTGCAGAATAGCTCTCACTAAGGAGCTAAGCTTCACTCACAAGCTGAGCTAGGAATATCTAATTCAGTCATTTCTTGACTTCTGCCTAAAACTATTATGTTTTTGTTTTGTTTTGTTTTAAATTTTTTTAATTTATTTATTTGACAGAGAGAGACACAGGGAGAAAGGAAACACAAGCAGGAGGAGTAGGAGAGGGAGAAGCAGACTTTAGTTCTGTGCACCAAACATAAAGCCGATGTGTTTCCTCTTGCTAGGTGAGCATTTCACACATTGAGATGGTGGTGTTTTAACAACCTGTCCTCCTCATCACATCCGGTGACAGAGCCTCTTGGGCACACTGGCTCAGGCCAGGCCTAGCTTGCTGGTTGACCTCCCACCCTGGGAGGCTTGTGTAGGGGCAGTCACTGACTTCCTACCTCCACTGTTCCATGATCAGGAAGAAAATAAATAACTAGTTCCCACCTAGGTTCCTCTTTGTTCCTTTGAGCAGTTTTCTTTGATAAATTCTCCATAAAGCAAATAACCATCCTCCAGTCTATTTGTATTTTGAATTATTACTTCTATGGATTTTTTCTTAAGCTATGGTTTCCCAATGAACAAGTATGTAAGAGAAAATCATTAAGCCCCCCGTAGGGAAAGTATTTTAAAGGAGTAAGTAATAGGGACAAATGTGGCTAGATTACTCGAGGGATTTGGTGGGTTTTGACTTAATACTTACTTATTTCCTTAATTCAAAGTTAAAATGATTTAATTGCAACCATACTGACTAATCCACCAAGTGTTTTAAAAGGAAGAATGTCATCTGATTCCTAAAGAACCTTTCTTGTGTCATTTCTTGTTTCAAAAAGATTTTAACAATGATTTTTTTCAAGAAACATTTCAGCTTATATTTTTGAGTCTTTTTTTTTAACAAAAGAGCATGGGGTGTTTCTTCATGAGAAAATTATCTTAAAAGAGGTATTTACCTATGTATCATATTCGGTGAAAAAAAATCCTTATGTTTTATACCAAACCATATTAAAAATCATTAAAGCTTAGACTAAGTGGTTTTCACTTAACCCTCCAAAGTGGCATTAATTTTTCAAGTGGTAACTGTTGCTGAAGATGCTATTGTGCCTGTGTGATAAATGTTTAATGATTTGGTAGTACATGCATGGCTTAAAATCCATTATTTATTGCACCTTCCCTTGCCTGGCAAAGGTGATGATTTTATAGCCCCAGCAGTCATGCAAACACATTTATACCAAACCGATGACTGATAATAAATTTCCTTACTGTAAATGTCAGTGGGTTTCATGTGTTGCTGCCATTACATCTTGTTTGGAAGCTGAACACTACACAGTTATGGGAGGCGCCAGATGGTGTCATTAACACGAACGCTGGGACTGTTTACCGCTGACGTGCATGTGAGAAATTAAAAGGGCGGGCCTGTCTTTGCACCGAAGCATGATGTCAGTGGTGCACAGGTGTAAAGATAGGGCAATATGCTTGCCTATTCCATCCCACCAAGAGGGATTTTAGGGGATTTCTCTTGGAAATAGTTTTGCGTTTGAATACAGAACAGGGTAAAGCAAAGGGGAACGTTCTCTGGAGGACTCCTGCTTGATTTTATGCGTGTGGGGTCTCGAGCACCCTGAAAGTCACACCTGCCATCCCATAGGTGGTTCCTATATCAGTTGCAAGCCAGCTTCCCTTCCAGACGTGGCAAGGCCTTTTGTACTCATTAATTACAGCAGGATTGTTGTTGTGTATGAATGTGTGTGTGTGTGTGTGTGTGTGTGTGTGTGTGTGTTGTCATTTCAGATATTTAAATGCTTATTTTAGAAAAGTTTCTGTTGAGAGCATGGAATTAGCATTTCTAAAAAGTATTCAAAATTATTATGAATTGATTCAAAGAATGAGAAGAAGGAAAGTGGAAATTTTCTGAACTAAGTTCTTCCATGCGATGGGCTCATCTGTTCACAAGAATTAGCAGTGGGACCAAGACCTTGACTTTTCCTGCTCTGATGTGAATCATCTGAATGACTGAAATTAGCCTCCCGTGTTTTATTAAAATGTATCTCTGCTTTAATTGGGCAGTGGCCACTCCCATTTATTGTTTGTCAGTTTCTTCCTATGGTGGTTTCTGCTTAGCTCCCTTCTTTTCAATTTCAAAAGAAGCTGCTTTGTTGTCTTCCTTCCTCTTGAATCCATTGATTCTGACCAAATTCCTTTGAACTTTGTTTTTAGCCTTAGCATTCTCCATAGGAATTTTCAGAAAGGCTTCTTCTCTCAAAACAATCATTGTGCATTGCTCTCACAAAAAAGCCAGGGAACCTTTTGGTGTGCAGTTTTCAAGTCCTGTGAAAAAGAATACAAACCATTGTTGGCATTGAGATGAAAGAGATAGACTTAATTCCTTCAGACTAACTCAGAGGTACAATTGGAAGTCAACAGGAATAATGAACCTAATTGAAAGACTGAAAGTGTGCTTGAAGGCACACCTTCTGAAAGAAAAAGAGAGGCATTTTAGCTTGCTCCCAGGACATGCAAGCATGTTGAAAATCCCCAGGGGTGAAAATAAAGAAATGGTAGGGAGACAGCACAACTGAAAAGCTGTATCTGGGGAATAACACTCACTTGGACAGAGGTGCTCAGGAAAATGACTTCTTTTACTCCATGGTTATCATTTTCCTAACAAATGAACCAGAGATCTAAACCAGCAGTGCAAATAGCCACATATGCAACCTGAGCAAACAGCCTCTCCCCTAGGAGAATGGAAAGTTCTCATCTTATTCTGTGCCCAGAGGTGGGAGATGGCAGCGCACAAACACAGTTGGTCCTGGGCTTTCTCTCCCAGCTTTCTCTCTTGACCTCTGCTCCTCCTCCCTCCCCTTTTGTGTCCGCCTCACCTCCTGGATTGCCCAGGCAGAACCATTCTGCCTTCTCAGGACAGCCTCTGAAAATGCATTTATAGAGACTGATCTGTATTTCAGTGGGAGTTGTCACCCTTTCAGACCCTTGTCCCGGCTTTTCGCTCTCATCCAGAAAGTTCTCTCCCTTGTCTATCTGGACATTTAT
This sequence comes from Nasua narica, assembly GCA_028533885.1. Taxonomy (NCBI): domain Eukaryota; kingdom Metazoa; phylum Chordata; class Mammalia; order Carnivora; family Procyonidae; genus Nasua; species Nasua narica. The sequence goes on along the minus strand of CM052811.1, from coordinate 82,381,631 downwards.
TGATCCTTCTAAATCCCACTCAGGTGGAACTTTCTCCAGAAAGACTTCCTTGCCATCCCAGACCACCCAAACATCAGCTGTATCCAGAACTACGTAGCTCTGCAAAGCCTATGATGCCAACCCACAGTATCATGAACTAAAAGAATGTGTGTTCTTTCGATCCACTAAATTTTAGATTGGTTTGTTCCACAGCAATAGCTTCCTGACACACTCCTCTTATCATTGTATTTTATATACTGCATTTTATTTGTTTATAGGTCTGTCACCTGACTTAATGCGAATTAAAGATGGGAACCGTGCCTCGTTCTTAGCACACAGACCAGTGTTTGGCACATGGTAGATGTTCAAGATATATTTGTTGTCGACATTGTCGCATTAAGCTCTGTGTTAAAGTTTTCATGGCAGAATCTCTGGCATCAGGGTACTGAATGGGTTTGTCCTGATGCCCTCAGAATTGTCCCACATATCCAACTGCCTTCTCCACCAAGTTAGATTGGCTTTGTTGCTAGAATATTGATTCCATTCAAACACTTTTTCCAGTTACTTCTCTGACTGGGGACATGACACTGTGACACTGTAACTCTCTGCTATGTATTTGTCAGTTGCTTCTGTAGAAATAAGGGCAGATTCCAGTCTACTTCCAGGATATTGTCCAGGAATATCCTGGAATATCCTTGACAATGCAAAATATTGTCAAGCATTTCAACTGTTGGGGCATCCCTGATAAACCACATGTCCCACCCTTTATAATGTGGGATGGAAAGAAAAGGATGACCTGAAAGCCTATTTCTTTAAGCAAACAGTCTTCAGACAGATGATACCCCACACATTCTCCATAAACCTTACTTTTTTTAGACAACGAAAATAACCAATGACACAGCTTCTTCTTTTTTTGAAATTAACAAAAATCTCAAGAAAGTAAACTTATCACAGATTATTTCATATATTTCTCTGATTCCTTACATAATTATCGAGACATTCAGAATCAAATTCTATATTATAAACACATACATACATCATTTTTCATTTCATGCCAGTAGGACCATTTTTATTTTCAGATACCTGTAGGAGAATGCCATCTTTTCAGAAAGGCATAATTTAACAGGAAGAGTGCCTTCCATCACTTGTGAATTTGAGTGTTTATAAAACCTTTGAGGCCATACCTGCATTTCATTTGCTTACAAGCGGGTCTTTCACAGGGATACAGAAATTGAGAATGATTAAGCAGCAAGGAGGTTTTTCAAGAGTTACATGTGTAGTGTATTAGTAATTTATGCTTTGAGAACAATACAAAGTCAGGTCATTGATCCCACAAACCATTTCCCTGCCATGCATTTGCTTTTCCCTGTATGTTCACACTAGAGAAGTCATTCCTATTTGTGAGTGACACGGTATTGAAGATGATACATGGAGTGCCGAGTAGCTAGAAACATGCCAGACAAAATTCAGTTAGTGTGATGCAGAGGCTCCAAAGACATTTCTAAATGCTTGCCTCATGGTAGGAAGGGAGGGACGTGGAGTCATTCGAGGTTATCTTGAGACATGTGCTAGCATGTCTGACACTGGGGATCAGTGAATTTGGGTCTCCGAAAAGCCAACAGTGGATCTCCCTTGCCAATGCTCATGTATGCATCAAAGCAATCGTACTTTTAGTGATTTTATTAGTGGCTTGTTCAGGGCAGTTCCTTAATTTAAAAACAAGTGAGTTAATCAGTATATCAAATCTAATGCACCATCATTTATAAGGTGTACCTTTATTTTATGTACCAAGAAGAAAAAAAAGTGGCAAATTAAACCATGACACAATGTTTTTTTTTTTTTTAAAGATTTTACTTATTTGACAGACAGAGAGAGAGAGATCATAAGTAGGCAGAGAGGCAGGCAGAGAAAGAGGGGGGAAGCAGGCTCCCCGCTGAGCAGAGAGCCTGATGTGGGGCTCGATCCCAGGCCCCTGAGATCATGACCTGAGCCGAAGGCAGAGGCTTTAACCTACTGAGCCACCCAGGCGCCCCCATGGCACAATGTTTTAATGGGAGTCCTGAACAGAATATGACTCAGTCATATAAGTCTTATTGCTTTGAAATTTCTTTCACCTATTCAGAGAAGAGAGGCAATTTACATTCCCTTCAATCGCATTGTTTTCTATGTGATCAGAATAAAATTTTTGCATGTGTCTCAGTAACGAAATGTAACACAGCTACCTACTTGTGGGTATCTGTCATCCTTTATATTTGCTCCTATAAAGCACTTGATTGTTGCATTGCAAGAAAATCTGGAATTATGGCCATTCCTCCAATGACTAATATTTGCCTCTCTAATATCAAATTTGCACCCTGCTGATCAGTTTCTGGGTCTTTCTGGGAACACAACAAGTGTTCATTTTAATGCCAAATCATGCTGTAATCTTTCTGAAAACATTGTCAGTAGCAGTTAAACTCCACACATGTTGTACATGTAATGCAGAGAACTCTCCAGAATTGATACCAATGACTAGCCATAACCAAGTTACCCACGCTCAGAAAAGGAATTGTGTCACTGCTGCTGCCTGGCTGACTGCAATGGTTAAAATTACATTGACCGTGAGGTTGATTTCAGGGATGCCAATGTGTAAGAACAATGTGCATCCTAGAATCAATGAAATCCAGTAAAGTCACTCAACTCAACTTCCCACTTTTTTCTTTCTAATATAAATATGTAAGAATGGTCACAAGTGAGGGTCAGAGGGTGGCCACAATTGTAAGTTTTTATCATGTTTGCAAAATAGTGATAATATCCAGGTGAGGAATAAGAGCATATGAAGGATCAGTACAGAAGAAGTTGATAGGAGGAATATAAGAAAAATGCAACTTGAATAAATTTACTCAATAAATTATAGTGACTTCAGGAACTATGCCAAAGACCACAAGTTGCCCCTAATAGCCATTCCTCCCTTTAGCTTTACTAATGGAACCTCAATTTTATTCAAGGCAGCACTGTACCCAATTGGAAGATTATTTCCCACTCTTCCTTACATTTGACTTGACTGTGTGACTCAGTGTTGGCCACTGAGATGGAGGTAGAAATAGTTGGAATGGGAATTCTGGGAAAGGTACTTACGGGGAGGAAGCCTCCTTTTTTCTGCTTTCCTCTCTTCTTTCTGCTGCCTGGAGTGAGGATATGACATCTGATCTCCAGCAGCCATCCAGGGCCATCTGTGAGGATGGAAGCCTTGCACTGGGATGGGGAATTAGGCAGGGAGAAGTCTAGGTCTTTGACAAGTTTATTCACATGCCTCAATAACTCTGGACTATACTTATTTCCAGATTTCCTTTACATAAAAGAGGAATTATCTTCCATCCTGTTTAAGCTACTGTTTTCTGTTTCAGCTGGGTTTTCTGTCATATGCAGTCAAGCCCCACCCTAACTGATACAGGAATCCTCTTTCTTCAGCTAGGATTCAGTCTCTGTGGGAATACACCACAAGAAATCTATTAAACTCCCACTGTTTGCCCAGAATAATGGGAAAAATGTAAAGGAATTAAAGGCATACCGTTCTTTAACAATCTTGGTGAGTAGTATATTACTAAGTCTACCGAGGCAAAACAGTAGTGCTTTGTTCACCTCCCAACTATTTCATGAGCACCTAGAGTGCACCTGGAGCAGATCCTGCACTAACCACAGCCCACCCTGCCCACCTGACATGATTTGGGGTGTGCTCTTGCTCATGTGACGAACGCAAGCCAGAAAGTGTCATTGGCTCATCATTGCTCTCAGCAGATACCATAGCCTGAACAGCTCACATTTTTTCTGGAGTGCTGGGGCTACAAAAAGTATTGGGAAAGTTAAGAGAATCCTTCATAAAGCAAGGCTCAAAATCACAGCCTCTTCTTCACAGCCTCCTCCTGCTTTCCCAGGACAGCGGCCTTGGTGTTCCTATCAGACTCTTGAACCCTTGTAATGATTTTAACAGAAAGGTTGGCTTTTCAAAACTTTATTTTGTATCTGTGGAAGTGATTTTGAACTTATTAGTTCTGTTTTACATGTCTACACATCTCTCCCTCTTCTTTATTTGGTAAGGATTGCCATACTTTGCCCCGAAGAGCTCAACTAGTGAATTTGGGACTTCGAAACTGACACGGATACCAATCTGTCATTTGTTTTGATCCAATTGGGAAACAGAGGGCCTCTCAAAAAGCAAAGAGAATGGAGAAGCATAAGGAAAAAATTACATTTATAAAGCAAAAGTAGGCTCATTAAGAATTTCAGAAATTCTATTCCTAATGGCTTTGCATCTCTCTATCTTTCATTTTCTTCCATGGACAGAGCCTCCTTTGAAGTCTTTGGAAGCTTTCTGTAAGAAAAAATATATATATATACATGGGTGTGGAGCTGAAAATTGAGCTCATTGTTTTGCCCTTTTAAAATGTGTTTTTCGAAGATTTGCCTTTCATATTGCAGACAGGAGAGAGGATGTGTAATTTTACCTTGTGTAACATCTTTGCCTGAAAAGCTCAAAGTATTTGTAGACGTTGTTTAATGAATAGTTCCCATGTTTGCCTGCTGAGGAAGGCAGAGGTTTGTGTAATTTACTTCCATTTTATACCTGAGGAAACTGATATTTAAGGAAAAGAGGCTCAGAATTTCAACCAGTAGCAGAATTAAGAAAACAAGCCCAAACCTTACCACTGGGCTAATGGTGCCCAGTCTAATGATCCTGAAGGTTGAAGGTAACCTCCAAATGAAATGGTAGCATTAGAAAAAAAATCACCATAGATATTTTCATGTTCCATTTTAGTATGAACCTTGCATTTATTATGTAGGATCATTTATATTTATTTTGACTGCTTCCTAGTTTATTGGCCTATTTATAATTTTAGTAACTTCTGATTTTGGATCTATTACTGAAATTGAGTTTCAATAATGCTTTTGTACTCATTTTAGCTCATTCTAAGTGCATAAGAGAAATCAAATCAGATGTGGAAAATTACATTTTGACTGATTTTTTATACACACAAAACAGTTAACAAACATGCATAAAACACAAAACTATGTATTTAATGTCTTTTGGTAAATGTATGTGAATCAGGGCATCCATTCAACTGACTGTGTACATCAATATCATTTCTACTAAAAAGATCCGACTTAATGACAAGTACTTCTAATTATAGCTAAGTCATTTGTTTGCTCATTTAAGCAACTGGCAAAGAACCAGCTAAAATAATTTGAAACAGTGGAAATTATGTCAACACTCTTTAATAAGGGCTCATGAAAAAGTTAATGTATCCATTCTTTTGCCATTTATTAAATCTCCAAAAAAATGTATGGCAGGAATAATTCAGATAAAATAAGCAAAACAAAACCCAAATGAAACAAATGCCTCAAAAAGCAAAGATGTAGTTCCTGACCTCAGGAAGCAAACAGTCTAAGTGGAGGGTAGTGAACAAACCAACTAAATTAACAAAAGCAACTAAAACCTCTTCTAGTGGCTTGTTCACTTCTAAGTCATCTGTTTCAGAAGCTCACAGGAAATTACAGATAAATAGGTGAGGACTGAATCTTGTGCCCAATTCTGTTCCCTGTTTTCTCACCTCTACTCAGTGTCCTCCTCAATCTGACCTTTGTTGTCATTTCCCTCCCCCACCTCAAGCTCTAGAGTTTTCTAGAATTTTCTAATGGGGATATCCCATAATATCCTTCTTTCTTCTCCTGTCTGGGATTGAATTGAAGGTGTGCATTTTAAACTCATTATGAGACTCATAGTCAATTTCAAAGAACACTTCCTTTCGCCTTAGAAGGTCTGCTTACATACCATGATAACGGTTTTATTCCTTCTCACTGGGATACATATTGATCTCTACATTTAAAATTAAAATTATCTTTTATCTTTGTCTAAGACATCTCGGTGGCTCAGTTAAGCATCTGACTCTTGATTTTGGCTCAGGTCATGATCTCAGGGTCATAAGATCGAGCCCTGTGTTAAGCTCCATGCTCAGGGAGGAGTCTACTTGAGGATTCTCTCCCTCCCTCTCTCTCTTTCTGTCTTTCCTGCCCCTCCCCTTGCTCTCTCTCGGATGCTCTCTCTCAAATAAATAAATCTAAAAAATAAATAAATAAAAGTATTCTTTTGTTTAAAGATGCTACCTTAGTGTCATTAGAAAAATAAGAATTGTGTCAACCCAAGACATGGAGGTAAGAATCTGTTTTCTCCCCCATATTGTCACTGGTTTGGTATGTAGTTAAATGGCTTACAGAATTTCACCTCTTTTATCTTTGAAATAACTTACTATCACAAGGCACATTTAATTTCTGTTTATAAAATATGAGTCAGTAAAGAAATCTTTCTTTTTACTTCGCTATTAAGGAAATAAAAACAAAAATAAAAAACTAGGTCTCCAATGTGTGGGACATTTTTGGTAGATATTCAGACCCAGAAAAGGAAGAGCCGGCTTGATTTAAAGGATCTTACATACCTGGTATTCCTCCCCCCCACCCCCCATGAAAACCTGTAGTTGGAAGGAACAGAAAGGAAGGAAATAATCTGCTTTCCTTCAAAAATGACTTGTACTCCTGCTTACTGGCAAAATAAACCCTTTATAAAGCAGCTGAAGGAGTCTTCATTTGCAATTGTCACTCACAGACGTTTCCAGGCTGGGAAGAATTTTCTTCAAGGTATTTAAAAACCATCTATCCCAACAAAAGAAAAATGTGGTTTTTTTCAGATCACTTCATCATACCTGATGATGAATATGTTTTTAATTAAAGCCTGCACACAGCATTGGTTTACTGAAAATCATTGTGATGCCTGATCACTCTCCTGAGACACCCAATCATCATTGGTACTGATGGCTAACTCTTGACACCCCGAGGCCACTTAGTGTATTCAGCAGTTAGAAAGGTGATTTCTGAGCCCTGACAGCTGTTGGTGTGAAAGCTATTGTGTGGGAAACAGAAGCCATTCTGTTCCATTCCCCAGCCGCCTTTGTATCATCGATACAGGAGCTATTTCATAAATGGAGTCTAATTCTTTACCAGGGAATTTCATTACTGCCCATGCTTCAGTGTTTTTTTGCGTGCACTTCCAATAGCAGAGGAGAATATCTGAACATACCTCCTACAGAAGGAATCTTGGAGTTCTGACCTCTTTTAAGATGCTGGCATTTTAAGTCTGTTAATTAGACCTGCGATCAGATGCCATCATACCAACATCTATGTTTCCAGTCTTCCTTGCGGTAAACCACCCAGACCCAAGGCTGGCTAGAGTGAATCAGCTGCCATCCTGCTCATCTTAGAAATTAATCAGAACACAGTACATGTTTGCTACCACAGATACCAGGATTAATTACTTTTCTCAAAAAATTCCTCCTTGACATGTCTTGGGAAATTCTTATAGAACAGGTTAGCGTGCTGTTTATTTGAAGAACATTTGTTTCACCCAAGTGACACATTCATTATTGATATTTAGAAAATGTGTCAGCTTAAGGAATTTTCCGTTGCATATAAAAGAAACAAACTGTAATAAACAACCAAGGCAACAGGGTGGGCTGCATCATTCTCCCCAGCTGTTCCTCCCTCCCTGGGCTGTGCCATGCTGGGTACCTTTGAGGTTCCTCTCATGACAGCAGGTCTACTTCCCCATCTTGTGGATGGTGGGCTGAGCCACAGAACTTGCTTTGGTCGGGCTGAAGAAGTATTGCTTATTCTCACTTTTTGCACTCTACCATTACCATAAGCACATTTGCCAGCTATCTTCTCATCAAAATAAAGGTAAGAGACTTGTGAGGCCAAGTTGGAGACACACCCAGCTGGACCCAGCCTTCAACAACGTACTTCTAGCTGACCCAGAGATACATGAGTGAGAGCAAATGACAACTGTTTTAAGCCAATGCCTTTTGTGGTAGTTTGTTATGTAGCCCCACTGTGGTGATAGCTAACTGGTATTTGTTGCTCGTATAACTGAAGACTCCAAAGGTAGCATGGGCTCCAGATAGAGTTTGAAAGGAATTCCTTTTCCACCTCCTGGCTTCAACCAGGATGGTTTTCTTCTTGGTGGCATGATAGCTATACCATTTCAGGCTTCCCACTACTATCTAGAAGACAAGAGATTTTTCTTTTTCAACCATAATATAAAAGGCCTGGGCTTACTTTGGAAAACAGTATGGGGGTCCCTCAAAAAGTTAAAAATAGAACTACCCTATCATCTAGCAATTATACAACTAGGTATTTACCCAAAGGATAAAAAAATACAGATTCAAAAGGGGTTCCTGCACCCCGATGTTTATCAACAAAAGCCAAACTGGAAAGGGCCCAAATGTCCATCAACTGATGAATGGATAAAGAAGAGGTGATATATATATAATGGAATATTAAGTAATATATGTTATATTATAATATTATATTAATATAATGGAATATTATTCAGCCATCAAAAAGAATAAAATCTTGCCATTCACCAAGACATGGATGGAGCTAGACTGTATTATTCTAAGTGAAATAAATCAGAGAAAGAGAGATACCATATGATTTCACCCATATGTGGAATTTAAGAGACAAAACAAATTAACATATGGGACCGGGGTGGGGGGAGAAGAAAAAGAAAGAGGGAAACAAACCATGAGAGACTCTTTTTTTTTTTTTTTTTTTAAGATTTCATGTATTTATTTGACGGAGAGAGAGAGATCACAAGTAGGCAGAGAGGTAGGCGGGGGAGGGGGGAAGCAGGCTGCCTGCTGAGTGTGAGCCTGATGCAGGTCCTTGATCCCAGGACCCTGAGATCATGACGTGAGCCGAAGATAGAGGTTTAACCCACTGAGCCACCCAGGCGCCCCCCCCCCCGCCCATAAGAGACTCTTAAAGACAGAGAACAAACAGGGTTGATGGAGGGATGTGGGTGGGAGATGGGCTAGATGGGTGATGGGTATTAAGGAGGGCACTTGATATAATAAGCACTGGGTGTTGTATGTAAGTGATGAATCACTGAATTCTACTCTGGACACAAAAATTGCACTGTATATTAACTAACTAGAATTTAAATAAAAATTTGGGGAAAAGAAAGTCCTGAGTTTCACTCCGATTAGGCCAACACAGGTTATGTGGCTATTCTGGGCCGATTGTTGAGCAAGGAGGGTGGGATTATGGAACTTGATTTATATCAGTCAGAGTCCCCTCTTAAAGATGGAGGCAAGCTCAGTCTCTTCCAAAATCCATAGTGTGTCTCATTAAAGGTGGGAACATGCTGAGAGGCATCAACAGCATTAATTATGGAGAATCTAAAATCTCCAAACATTATATTACATTATTTGGGTCAAGACTGTTTCTACCTCCATATTGCTAGGCTAGCTAGAGCTAGAGAGAAGGGATTTATCCTCTAACTTTTACATGTTCCCTTGTAAATGGCAAAGCATGTGGCCATACCCATGCTACCTCAAGTAGTGGAAGGTGATTTAAATAGGACTTTACCATTAGCCCATTGGACTCCCAAACTCCTAGTAACTCAGGGTTTTAAGAAAATGCAAAATAGGGGTGCCTGGGTGGCTCAGTGGGTTAAAGCCTCTGCCTTCGGCTCGGGTCATGATCTCGGGGTCCTGGGATCGAGCCCCACGTCAGGCTCCCTGCTTCACCCTCTCTCTCTGCCTGCCTCTCTGCCTACTTGTGATCTCTCTCTCTGTGTCAAATAAATAAATAAAATCTTTAAAAAAAAGAAAGAAAATGCAAAATAAATTTGGTCTATTGGAATTTGAAGATGTCTGAGCTGTAGGATGAATTAATGCTAATGCTAATGAGAATTTAACTGATTGGAGTGCATTGGTGTGGGTGCCATTCCACTGTCTTCTGGCCTCCATTGTTTCTGATGAAAAGTCAGTTGTAGTTCTTCCAGAAAAAGAGTAAGGATCAAATATAAATGTGTCTTGAATTAATGAATTAAAAAATTAAAAATAGAACCATGGTCTCTGACACGATCTAACATTCTTCCAAGAGTACCCCACCATCGCTTTGTAAAATCTTCCTCTGTACATTTACTGCTTCCACTGAAGCCTCTGCAGGAAAGTGAATCAAATAAATCAACTCAGAAACATTTTTCAAATATGGACATTAAAATGATCACCAATTAGGGGCGCCTGAGTGGCTCAGTGGGTTAAGGCCTCAGCCTTCGGCTCAGGACATGACCTCAGGGTCCTGGGATGGAGCCCCGCATAGGGCTCTCTGCTCCACAGGGAGCCTGCTTCCTCCTCTCTCTCTGCCTGTCTCTCTGCCTACTTGTGATCTCTGTCAAATAAATGAATAAAATCTTTAAAAAAAAAATGATCACCAATTACTTTTTCTGTTTCTAAGAGTCCTCCCTGACCTCAGATCATCTACAAGATTGATTAACCCTTATCATCCAACATGTTTTGTCATTCAACTAAGGTTCATCACTTTACAAATATTACTGAACCACTGTGCACAAGGCACTGTGGTAAGTAGTGTGATGGATGCAGAATGGAAAGAGTTCATACTTGCATACAAGGAGAAACTTATCTGTCTTCTTGTGGGATTATTTTTATGTTACTGCTTCTAATCATAAAGGTTCTCAGTTCTATAGGAAACATCCATCAGCAATAAGGCAAAAATGGTGGAAACCAAGCATCTTGATGTGAACCAGACCAGGTCTTAGGTATATTCCCATCTTCTTATATTAATGTCCTAAAAACACCTTTCCCTAAATGTCACCATAGCTGTGCATGGGCACTATACAGTCTGATTTGTGGGTAATATCCTGGTTAAATAACTACGTAATTGCCAGTCTGGGAGTGCAGACTCAGCGACATTTTCTTCAAGTGTCTCTTTCTCTTTGTATCTTTTATTACAGTTGAGTTATGCCTTGAACCATACGAACAGAAAACTGACGTTGGAACCTAAAATAACTGTCAATGCCAAGATTGTTGTGGTTGGTGCATCAAGTGTTGGAATTTCCTTCCTAGAGACGTTGGTATTTTGGTGAGTTGTTTTACTTGATTTATTTCTTTGTTTTTAAAGGGACTCTTCTCTTCTACACCTGAGATGGTTTTTTGAAGGAAAAAACCTGAGTTTTTTTGTCACCCCACACACCCTGTCTAGGTGAATTAATGAATTAGTGAAATATTCTAGACCTAGAGTTGGCGAACTGTAGCCCCTGCATCCAATGTGGCTTTACCTGCATTTGTAAATAAAGCTTTATTGGAACACAGTCACAGTCATTTATATGTTGTCTCTGTTTTCTTGATACAGTGGCAGATTTGAGAGGCTGTGACAGAGGCTGTTTAGCCTGCAGTGCTTAAAATATGTACACTCTGACCCTTTCCAGAAGTTTGCCAATCCCAATCTATAATAGTGTTTCCCTTATTGGCTGAATCATAAGTATCACCTACAACATTTGTTAAAGGGTAGATTCCCAGCCCTAGCACCAGACCTACGGAATCAGAAACTTCCGGGGATGGCTCTGGGACTCTGTATTTTAGCAGGTGCACCATATAATCAGGCAGGTTTGGGAACCAAATTTGACACCGCATAGCACAAATAGGCTTTCAGAAATGGTAAATGGGCTAGGACCTTTCTTCCAGCCCCTGCATTTTGGGTGCTAAAGAACAGAGTAAAACCCCACAGGGAAGACTGAGGCCCGTGCATCTCTCCAGCAAGGCTCTGTTACCCTCACAGCCCTAAATGGGTTTGCTTTCAGGACCTGTTTTCTTGAGAGGGGATTCGCAAGGGTTCTCTGCTTCCCCTGAGTAGCTCTCCATCTGCTCACTGAGTTTCAGCCCCTCCCTGACAGGAAGAGCCCAGAACTTGGGTTCAGGGTCTGGCATCACCACCACCTGACACAGATGCCTAGATGCTTTGCCTCACTTCTCTCTGACTTGGTTTCCTCATTTATTTTATTTATTTATTTTTAAAAAGACTTTATATATTTATTTGACAGAGATACAGTGAGAGGGAACACAAGCAGGGGCAGAGGGAGAGAGAGAATCAGGCTTCCCACCAAGCAGGGAGCCGGATGCAGGGCTCAATCTAGGTCCCGGGATCATGACCTGAGCTTAAGGCAGCTGCTTAATGACTGAGCCACCCAGGGGCCCCTCCTCGTTTATTTTTTTTGAAAGTCTCAGGGATGTCTTAAAAGACCCTGGCTTTGGAGAATCATAGACTCCTGAATCAAATGAGTCCAGTTTTTTCTAAATCTTTTGCCCAGGATCATATGAGACACTTTAGCTCCTGTTTAAAACTATAGGTGCTAAGAGATCAACAGAAGATGGGAAAAAAACAGCCTCTCTCCCCCAACTCCTCCAGAAGCCAACAAAGTGTGAGGCCTTGGAAGGGGTCAGATGAGGAAAGGGAGGGAGGAAATGACCCCCTAACAGGTGTTTGTCTCTGGTTGATAAGGAGATGAGCTAACCTTGCAGGGTTACTCTGCTCATTTGATATCACATTAACCAGATAAAGATTTTTTTCCACTTTCCAGCCTATTTGTTCAATTATCTGGAACATACCCATAGTTAATCAGAAATAAGTCATGTCATTATTGAAATCAGCACCAGAGCTCAAATGCTTTAAATATTATAGTCAATCTACAGCAGTCTTTCATTCAAGAAAGAAATAATGAGAAGCACCTGGGAATATCCATTTCACATGTAAGCCACACTACAGTTTGGGGGCTTGCCTCGTTCTGAGGGGTCTCTTCTCTAAGACTCCAAACAGCAAGTCACATGCAACCATTTCTGAATGATAAATTATTGGTGTGGACTGGTGAAATTATAGTAGTCAAACATTTAGCAAAAACAGGTCTGAAGTCTTCGTTCACCTACGTACTTCGTCATTATGTCTTATTTTAAATGATTATCTGAAGATATATACATATAATTTTCTTTTTGTGGAATCAACTTAAACTTAATAAAGACAAGTCAAAATTTGGATATAAGTATGTGGTTGATTAAATTCCTCAATCAGACAGACCCTTTTAAAGCATTTTAAAGTACTCTTCGTTCTCTGTCATCATTACACAGATTATAGATGCTAAAAATAGACTGATATCAGTTTACGGATCTTGAATCCTTCACAGAGGAAATAGTTTTCTCATTATTTTCCCTAATTATTTTAAATTAGCAATCACCATAGTAACCTACTGCATATTTTACTTTGCCAGCTTAACTGCTATTTGAACTAGAGGTTATAAATGATTTGACCTGAAATGAAACGGAAATGATCACCAAACATTGACCCCCAGTGAGGATTAAACCCACATCTTGGAGGCAAGATTTAGAAAAATTGCCCTCCTGATGTTTCTGTACCGCCGTATTAGACTCAGCTGGGACACTGTGGTTCCCGGAAAGCCCACGTGAGGCCTAGTACAGCTACCTCTTTTTCCAGAAAATCTGGTAATTCTGTCATCTGGTGACGAAACAGACAGCTCTTTGTCCTCACATTATGTACATGCCAAAAATTTACGAAGCATTTGTCCTCTTCAAAGGACACCAAAAGCAGTCCCTGCGTAAAATCTTTTCCCCTGTGACGTCCTTCTTTCCTCAAGTGCTGAGGTGCTGCTGGGGCAGCTGAAAGGACTTGCCCTAAGTCATCAACTAATCTAGTAGGACGCAGCTCCATGGGAGGGGGGAAGCTCCATGGGAGAGGAGAGTCATGAGAGTAGTGTTTTGATTGATTTATTGATTTTAGTGCAATATTCTGTCTGGTGCTTAGCTGTTACCCATCCAGTTACATCTGCCCAGACACACCTTCTTGTCTCTAGTTGTCAGGACTATGAGTCACCCTGCATCTCCTTGAAGGCCTCCTTGACCCCTCAGTTCCCGGTGACATGGGTGACAGGTGTTTTCCTAGGGACACATACCAACATCCCTTGGTGTCCTCCTTTCCTCCCAGGCCTGTTCAGTCCTCCAGTGCTGGGCTTAAGAGTGGCAGCCCTGCTCTCAGAGCTTCCTACACTCTCCATCCACCCTCCTAGGGCTCCTGACTGGCTGGTGGAGGTGCAGGGTAATTCAGGGTCAGGGTGAAGCTCAGCTAATTTGTCTGCCCTCCTCCCCAGGATTATGTGCATTTGTCTTCTGAGAGTGCTGTGTCCAAGAAATTCTGAGAAGACCCAAGGAGGAAGTGTATTTGGGCCCTACACCCCACCCTATGGCCAGTGTGGACTCTGGCCACAGCTGTCCTCTGGCTGTCCCCATCACCTTCCCTGCCAGGCCATGGGTTCCCATGGAGATCACCAGGAGCTGAGCAGAGGACCAACAGCAGGCATGGAGTCAGGGCAAGGGGAGCTTTCTTGGGGTAGGGGGTGAAGAGGAGGAAACCCCCACTCATCCTGTGGTGTAGACAGCAATGAATTGGAGGGGAAGAGTAGCTCTTAAGATATTTTATTGTGAATCATCTAGGTTCTTCAGCATCCCAAGACATTTACATCATGGACCTGAACTATTTTTAAATTATGGTTCTCATGACTGATAGGTTGTATTCTTTCGGCTGTCCGGGCTCTTTGGGACTGAAAGTTCTTGGTTTGGACAGTATAAATATTTCATATACATTATCCTTCTTGATACTGTTAGTAGTAAGACTTGTCTAAAACTCCAGTCATGAGAAAGAGCAGAAAGAACTTGGCGTCAGCTGTCAGTCCCCCTCTGCTGCCGACCCATGCTATGGCCTGTCCTCCTCACTGTGCTGAGAGGGTCATGGCAGGGACCCCGACAGTCCTGCCAGCCTGAAGGTGCTATCCCCCTAGGAATTCCACCATTTGCATCTGACGCCTGAAGGGAAATTCCTCTTCTTGGATCAACAAGCCAGGTCTGGAGGTGAGCGTCTATCATCTGTCAAGGAAATACTGTTTCCCAAAGAAGAGCTTTGCAATGAAATCTGAAAGCTCTTCCCAGAAAGCAGGAGGCCCTTTCCTGCAAAACTTTAGGAAGTCATATTTTCACCAATTGCTTCATGGACCAAGGCCAACTCTTCTGAACTCCCCGAATGTCATGCTTTGACCACTTCAGGCTTTCCACTGAAGTACTCCAAAATCATTTTTTAAAGAGAAATAGAGAAATGCTATGCCAAAAAAAAAAAAAAAAAGGAGCAGATGGGCCTCCTGGGTGGCTTCGTTGGGTAAGTGTCCGACTCTTGATTTCAGTTCAGATCATGAGCTAAGGGTCATGAGATCGAGCCCCACGTCGGGCTCCACACTGGCTGTGGAACCTGTTTCAGCTTGTCTCTCTCTTTCTTCCTCTGCCCCTCCACTGCTCACATGGTCTCTCTCTCCCTAAAAAAAACCCAAAAAACAAAAAACAAAGGCAGGAGCCAGGTCTATGAACTCATCTTAAAGTTTTGCATCCTTTTTCCTCACAGTGAGGTCTGTGGAGCAGCAACCATATCGCAGTCACCCAGGAGCTCACTAGCAATGCAGAACCTCAGGCCCTGCCCCAGACAGTGTCCCTAGTAGAGTGGTTCCCTCCCCAAACACCCCCCCCCCCAGCCAAGAATTACACAGAACAAACAGCTCCTTTGCCATCTCCTGGGCATGAACTCACTGATCTGAAGCAGTTACGGGTTTATTCTGTTTCAGCTTGTATGTCCCTGTGCTTCTGAGCATCATATTATTTACTTCTAATTATGGAGCAGTTTCTTTTAATCCATTATTTTAAAATCCTTCCTAATTAAATTCTGAGGTAAAGAATCTCTCGAGGAGCCTGCAGTGGCATCCTGGGATGCCAGTGACTGAAAGCAGCCCTGGGTGGTGTCCCAACGACCCTTGTGTGCCTAGAGAAACACACTCTTCCAGTCACAGAATGCACTGGGGGCTGCGAACACCCCAGCCTCACCTTCCCTTCCACTTCTGCCACAGGGAAGAGTTTTTGAAACAAAACCAACCAGATAATCTCACCAAGGGGAGACATCTCTGCCTTCCCGCTTAAATCTGCATCCCTCATCTGGTTGGGTGGGCTGCGGTGACTAAGGAGAGCTTGGACCGGGGAGGGCACATTTGTGAAGCCGCAGTGGGGGCCGGATGACCATTCCTCCTGGTAGGTGGCCACGTATCCGGCACAGCTGTGGGCTCTGGCAGCCGCCCGCCCAACACTGGCGGCTTAATTAGACTTTTTATCTCTCCTTTCGTCTGAGGACATCTGAAACCTTCAGTGTGGCCTGTCACTAATTAGGTGACTAATTAAATAGTTAGTGCTTACTTGCTGATCTCAGAGCTAAACCCCGTGAACAGGTTGGTGATTGTCATTGTTCCATCCTGTTGGTCTCAGCGCCCTGAATGGATGGACACGGGATCGCCCAAGTTGTCCTTTTGAGACCCCAGCAAACACAGTGCGGCAGCCAGGCCCGTGGCCAGTGTGCTGCTGCCCTCCGCTTTGCCCAGGGAGCGGGCAGAGATCAATTGGGGCAGGTCGAGTCTTGCCTCTTGTTATGTTGGCATCACAGTGGGGCCTGTCAGGTGGCCCACACCAAGGCCCCCGTCTGGTGGCTGGGATCAGGTGAGGGAGGCATGTGGAGGGACAGCTCTGGGTGGAACTCAGAGGTCTAGCCTTCACAGGCAGAAAGATCTAACAACATCCTGTCACCAGAAAATGACGACCCAGACTCCCTTGTGTTGCTAATTACAATTGATCTGCTAATCAGATTCCAAGATTTAAATGTAATTAATGTTCAGTGAGAAAAAAATCTTCATTTACTGAAATTGTCCATTCCCGCTCATTTCAGGGTAACTCTTCTTATCTCCTATTGCCCGCTTTAGAGACTCCCGGAACAAAAGGAAAGCAAGACTCTTTGAACAATATGAGGCCTTTTGGGGGATAAGCTTATTTTCGAGTGTGTGTGTGTGTGTGTGTGTGTGTTCTGTGATTCTTTGGGGTTAAGTAGGGAATGCGTTCTTCACATCACACAAAGTATAAACCACATGTGCGGACTGAGTAATAGACTCTCCCACCCTCCACCCTCTACTATCAGATCATTTTCAAATGATGATGTCAGTGCCTGTCCTGGGTTGCATTCCTTCAAAAGCTGAAAACAAAGAATTTGGGTGCAAGCAGTTTACTTGGGGGTGATCCCAGGAAATTACCTGAGACTGCAGGGTGGTGAGGTGGGAAAGGGAGGGAAGTCAACAAAACTCCCCAAAAGTATAGGTCAGAAGGTTGTTGTGCGCAACTGAGACATAATCCCATACTGGGGCCCTTGAAGGGACACAACGGAGAGTGGCCCCCCTTTGCATGAGGGAGGTGCAATATTTACCCACCAGTTCCAGTCCTTCTGGTCACATGGTCACCTTTGGCTGTTCTTCCAGCCTGTCTCTCCATCTCCCCTGGGAAGAGGATGCCCCCAGGCAGAAAGCAGCATGAAGGCATTGGGGTGGGAGAACCTTTTGCAGGTGATGTGGGTAGGCTCCCTACCATGCCCACTTCTTTAGCTTGTTCTTTCTTTCCTCATATTCCATTGTCCTTTAGCAAAGCACGTGGGCAGAGATGAAGGCAGAGAAAAATTGAGGCTAGATAAGAAGGCTGTGGCAAGAGGATTTCATGGCCACCTCTCTTCCCAGGGGTTCTTGTAGCTCTGAAGAGAACCCAGGTGTACCAGAAACCTTTGCTGGAAGAAAAGATCACCTTAAGGGACTCGTCTTGGCAAATACTTTATTTTTACTTTGGGACAGAGATAAGGTTAGATCAGTAGTTTTCAAATTGTGGTATGTGGACCAGCACTTCCATATCACTTGGGGACCTGGAGATGGGGACACTCAGGTGTTACCCTGTAAGGATTGAATCAGAAATGGGGGCAGGGAGAAGGGGGTAGGGATCTGTGTTTTCACAGCCCTCTGGGGGACAGAGGCCGAGAACCACTGAGTTAGGGCATAGTAGAGAGCAATGACTGATGGGGCCCAGGAAATTCATCCAACATCTGTGAACCTTACTATCCTCTCCTGTACAAGGGGGAGAGAACCCAGAAACTCTCCTCTTTACTGGAATGAGGGTTAAATCAGGTGATACATGGAAAGCATTTGGAAAAGCCTAGCACTCAAAATTTCTTAGACCAATACCACCCCGCTAATTAAATCTGCATATCTAGTTCCCTTGTGGTATCCTTGCATTGTCTCTCATATGAGGGAAGAGACTGGGGAGGTAGAACCTTAATATGGAAGATGCTTTCTTCCCCAAGGATTAGGGATGAATCAGAGGCATTTCCTGCCATCCTATGTATCTGTTCCTTGAGAGAAATCCTGGTCTGGCAAAGAGCTTCTCTTGCGGTTCAGTTAAAATGGCCACCATCTCTGGTTTAACATCAGAAGGACCAAGCAAGCTGACCAACACTCTGGGGTATTTCCATTTTGCAAAGCTGCTTGACTATGGAGAAAACTGCCCTTTTAGCTGTCTACCAGACTTAGGGGTGTAGGGGCCACATTTCTGGCTCCCATTGACCATCACTGCTTTATGGGCTGCCAATGGGTGTTTCTTAGGCCCTTTTGTGATACTTGGATGCTTTGAAAACCTTAATCTTAACATATTTTGGGCCCTCTATTCTGCCACTAACCTCAAGTTGATCATGTAAGTCTTAGGGGGCTCTGAGTATACTCCCAACCCCAAATCCAGGAGTTCCCTTACATTAAAAAAACAAGGCCAAATTTCAATCTTTATTCATGTGTCCCAAATATGTAATGGGATCATATACTTCCTTCATTAAAACTGGGGCACCTGGGTGGCTTAGATAGTTGGGTGTCTGCCTTCTGCTCAGGTCGTGATCTCCAGGTCCTGGAATTGAGGACCACATCAGGCTCCCAGTTCAGTGGGGAGTCTGCTTCTTCCTCTCCCTCTCCCTCTTCCTCTCCCTCTGCCTCTCCCCCTGCTTGTTCTCTCTCTCTCTAATGAATAAATAAAATCTTTAAAAAGAATAAAATAAAACTTATATTAAACTCTATCCACTTTTCTTAAGCACCCAAAACCCCTGGGAGCCTCTCATGTTTTCTCTGCCTAGAACAGTAGTTCTCAAAATGGACCACCAACGTGGACATCTTTGCGAACTTGTTAGAAATACAAATTCTCAGATTCCACCCCAGACCTACTGTATCAGAAACTTGGAGAATGGGGCCCAGAGATCTCTGTTTAAACAAGTCCTCCACTACTTGGACGTCTTTGGCACTGGTCGATACTATCTATCTCCATCCTACTGTCCCCGTCTTTCTCATATGCAACCTCACTCCCCAAAAGACAAAGGACACTATACACTCCCAGTCACATCTCCCCGACCAGCCTCAGCTCTGAATCCACTGGTCACTTTCTTGCTTTCCCATAACACCCACCAATTGAATTCTGTTGACCTGGTACAAGCAAATAGAAGTGGCTACAAGCACTTCAAGGGAATAAGAAGCTATCAAACTGGCACTTCCCTTACACCATTTGATATTGGGTGGAAATTTGGAGGAAAGGCCTGGGAACCCGGGAATGGTCCTTCTATAGGGGTGTCAGGTAGCTGCCATCCCCTCTGGAGAACTAGAGCGCTTGGAGCCACTGTTTGAGACCCAGACCAGGCAAGGCCAGCTACTGGGTGCATGGCCTCTGGAGACCATGTTGATCTCTAATCGCAGTTCTTTAAAGAGAATTTCTTTCAAAGGGATGACCAGAATCTTCTCGATATACCATCATAATAAGGCACTTGGGCTTAAAAAAAAAAAAAAAAAAAAAAAAAAAAAAGCCTTGCATTTCCTTGTGATGGAGAAAAATGTGATAAGCTTCCTAGACATGAGGTTAGTGTTGAGTGACTTTTTCTATAAGCAACAGATTGTGAAAATTCCAGTCTCAACTACTCCATACATCAGAGCTACTTGTGGGAGCGGGCATGGTAGTTTTAAAGTTTCCTGGGCCCCTGGTCCTGTGGCTATAATTCCCAGGCTAGGGTGATCCTAGGAATATATATCTTTAAAACTCCCTATGTAACCTTGACATGCACCCAGGTATTGTAACCATTTTTGTAGACATTTCCTAAAAATTGGCGGTCTTATCTATAAGGAAACCCATTTCCCCTTATAATTGCTCATTGTAATTAACCTGTTTTTATGAGCTTGTTTTCCAAACCACATTTTCTAATTCTCAAAAAACCATGTAACTTCTAGGTCATATCATTACTTCAGGGATTACCAGGTATAATTATTAACTTATCATTAAACATGACATAGCTGAAGTCATTACCCCATATCATTATATTTACACACTAAATTGGACCTAGTAGAAAGCATTTCATACACTTTAAACTGTCACCATTAAGAATTAAGGTCCAATAAGACCTATCTGCCAAGCATGAGGAAACCTGCCCGTATTGTGTTAATAAAGCTTTGTATCCACTAGCATTTGCCCAAACATAAACCCCATCCTCATCCTCACCCCCACACCTCCAGAAGTGATCTTACTCACTGTTGAATCCCCACAGTGCTTTATTCCAGTTTTAGGGACCTGATTGATTGGTGTCTTCTATTTTGCCATCTCTTGTGTGCAAAGGCTTTCCCCTGGTCTTTAATAACTGCCATCTTGGTATTACATCTTGTATATATGCTCCATGTATATAAAAATATGTTCAAAGTATAACATTTATATATATATATATATATATATATATATATAGCATACATTATAAAGCAAATTCAATTTCATCTTAGTTTGTTTTGTTAGAACTTCCAAATTTTATTCTTCGTTCAATGATCATTTCAAAATTTACATTCATTTTCATTTTTTCAGTAAGGATTTACTTTCATGCTGAGATACACAAGTTATTCATCTGAGATCCTGAATCTCCAGAACTTCCCCCTAGTGCCTTACCCTGGCACCATCCCTCTCCCCTGATGGGTCCCTGAAGAATTCACAGAGCACCTTCGTTACTCCAGGCAGGCACCCAGACCTTATTGTCAGGTTCAGTGTTGATTCTAGATCCATTGTCCCAGGACACAAGCCTGGACTCAGGCAGATTTAAGAGACTTGCTCCTTGGTCCTTTTCTCCAGGCACCATGCTGGCTCCTATGGGGGGCTTCCATGAATAGGAGAGCCATGCAAGATGGCACCCAAGAGAAAAGAGAAAAAGGGTTAGGGAGAGAGCTTTGAACTTCTTCCTCATCCCATGAACACTCCACCTACTTGTAGAAAGCTCAGAATCCTTAACCCCACCCTCTTTGGGTCTGTCTCCCCCAAAGACCTGGAGGTGCGAGTGTGCCATTACTGACAGTAGCATGGCCATGGATGCAGCGGCCATGCTGTTTTGACTAACACACAAAAAAATGAAGGTGCCAAGGACATTGTCTAAAAAAACTCTTTTGTGATCTAAACCAGATAATATTGCTAAAGAAAGTTAAAAAAATTTTCAGGGGAAAAACAGGTAGCTTGTCTTAATAAACGTATCATAAATATCTTGACTTGTTTTGCCTTATATTTTTCTTTTGGTATTGGAAGTTCACATAACTTCCAACTTTTAAGTTTCATCTATAGCATTTCCCCATGAATTTTATGACATTGTGTGAATATCATTAAGCCCGAATTAGATCTGAGTTATTCTTTGACTCCTTAAATAAGCAGTTAGGTTAAATACCTGTCTTGAGCTAGGATTTACTGTAATTTGGCAAACATTTCTGTCATTCTGGTGAACAATTCAGAAAGCAGGGATTTCAGTAAATTAAATAGTAACATTTAGATTGATGTGGGATAATTATTTTCTCTCTGCATTGTCTATTTATTCAAAAAGAAGCATTAATGAAAGCAGTTAATTAAATCACTGGCTTTGGTTGCCCTTCCTATGCCAAAAAAAAAAAAAAACCAGGAAAAATGAAAAATAATAAGCATTCACTTGGCAGGCTGACAGGTTTCTGTTGCCCAGAAGGGTAAGCAACAAGAAAAGTTTTATGTTTCTTTCATCATGTTCACAATAAATTGGCAATGTGACCCTCTTTATTTGACGGATAAGGATGTTTAGACCTAATTTTGTAGCTGTCCTCCTGAAGCATGGAATGAAACGCAATACCTTTTACTTATTTCCCTGGATACTCTAATCCCTCCCTGCTTTACAAGTATCTTTGAGCTGTTCCTCCCCTTGTATCCACAGCAACATAAAATCCCCACTGGAATTATCTGCTGTGAAAATGCAGGTGCACTTGTTTAATGTTTCATTGGCTTGAGCACTTAACTTGAACTTTTTTTTTTTCCACGACACCGTGACCTTTGATTTTGGAGCAGAGTGCTCACAGTGATGTTAGATATTGTTTATGTACACGAAGCCAACGCCATTAGATCTGAGGACCGTGTCTTTCCTGTGGTCCTGCTGTTCCTGCCATTTTGTCTACTGTGTGTCCAAATCCAAGATGTATTTTGTGACTCACTGTTCTGTTTGCAAGAACTTTTAAAATATTCATTGGTCATCAAATTAAAAGTCTTAAAACATTTGATCTCCACATTTCATCCTCAGAAGAGCTAAAATCTACTAAAATTGTACATTATAAACTTTATGATTTTGGACCAATATTTTTATTTTTCTTCTTCTTTTTTTATTTTTAAAAAATATTTTATTTATTTATTTGACAGATAACACAGCAAAGGGAGGCAGGCAGAGGGAGAGGGAGAAGCAGGTTTTCTTCTGAGCGGAGGAGCCAGATGTAGGGCTCGATCCCAGGACCCTGGGATCATGACCCTGGGATCATAGTTGAAGGTAGATGCTTAACTGACTGAGCCACCCAGGTACCCCAGATCAATATTTTTAGATAGTTATCAATTGAAGAAATTAAATGCTTGGGTGTTTCTGAGTCAGATTAAAAATTAAATTAAAAAATACAAGGTTGGAGAAAAATGTGCACACATTCATATAAAGGCATGAAAGAGCCCAGGAACCTTCACTGAATAACAAGAAGGTTAATGAGGTTAAGTTACCCCTTGATAGAAGGGCCTTACATACCATATTCATGCATTTAGACTTAATATTTTATTTAAAATCATTATTTATTGCAAACGTTCTATGCAGCAGGCAATATTCTAAACGTCTTTGCAGATACTATCATCTAATCCTTATAGCACCCCATAAGGCATTAGTTTCTATTATTCCCATTTTACAGACTAGGAAACTGAGCTGCAGAGAGGTTAAATAAGTTATCATTTTCCCAACGTCAAAAAACTAGAAAGTACTGGAGCTTGGTGTCTAACGAAGCAATCCGACTCTCGAGTCCATGGTCTTAGCCACTCTGCTCTACTGCTATCAAAGTGGTGAGCCAATGTGGAAACTTAAAACCAGGAATGACTGAGATTTGATTTAATTTAGAAAGAAGTTTCCAGTGGCTGTGCAGAAGATGGGCAGGAGAGAGAGAGACTTGTGCCAGAGAAACTCGCCTGAAACTATTTCTCTAGGCAAGAGGGTGAGCTAAGGCAACGTGTCCCGGGAATATCAGGTGGGATACATTCCAGACTTGTGGACTAGGTAAAAGTGACTGGACATGGTGATCAATTGGGAAGTGAGAAAGAGGAGAGGAGTCTGAAGTTGGCTCTCTAATCCCCTAACTCCAGAGATGGTTAGTTGGTCATGCCTTTATTGGAGATAAAGAAGCAATGGAATGGGGCTCCAAAGACTTGTGTTTGGACACATACTGAATTTGGGATGCCTGTATAGCAGTCCCATTAGGACTCACAAGCATTTGGAAATTTGGTTTCAAGCCCAGAAGGAAACTATAGTGTAAATATGAAACAGGAAGCCATAGTGGTAGATAGCCTGGCCCAGGAAGCAAGCACGAAGATGGGGAAGCTTGTGAACAGGGATAGATGGGCAAGGGAGGAGCTGGTAGAAACAGCAGTCATAGAAGAGAACCTTAAGATAATGTTGTCCCAGACAGCGTATTCTATGGCTGTGGTTTTTGGCCGGGGTCTCTGTCATGGCTCTGGCTATCCCTGTCTCCTCCACTCACATCAGTAATAGTGTCCTACCCTTGCAAGTTCCTGGATGACTCCCTATCCTCTTTCGGTTCCCAGAGCCCTGCACACACCTCTGCCTCTATTCTTTTGAACCCTGTGGAGTTAGCCAACTATTACCTGCCTGGACCCCAATTGATAGAAGGATCTTCCCCCATGCCCACCTACCCTTCCTTCATGAGTCAGCATGAGTAGAGATTTCTAGTTGCCTCCCGGGATGCATTCTGCACTTTGTTCTTGGTAACAGAACCTTAGGCAATGTGGTTTTTCAAAAACCACATTTTCCAGGTTCCCTTTCTGCCACATGCGACTGTGTCACTGAGTTCTAGCAATGTAAGCAGAAATGTCACATGAAACTTTTAGTCTCTTGCTAATGGGCAGTCCTTTCCACTCATGCCTCCTCACTTCTGCTATAATGTGGATATATGAGATGTGATGTCTGGAGCTCCAGGAACCAGCCTGGGCCTGAGGGGACCTTGAGAATGGAAGCCATCTTGGAAAAGCAGTCCAGCAAGGCCATGGCCCCTGTTGACTGCATGACTCCACCTTATCAGCACCAACTGGTTACTTCCAGGTTTATTAAGTACAGTAGTAAGAGAAATAAATGTGCTGGTATAGAAATAGGGAGAGATAGGGGAGGATCATGAAGAGGAGACAGTGTTATTGGGGAGAACCTGTCTTCTGAAGTAGAGGGAATGGAAGAATACTCTTATCGATGTTACTGGAAGTAACAAGAAGGGAAACGGGGTAGAGGGGGCCTGGTGGCTGGTCTCTGTCTTCTTTATTATGTGGGAGATGTTCTCACTTGAGAATGAGGAAAGGGGATCAGAGGGAGAGAACAAGAAAGGCTAAAATAGTGACCTTAAAGACTGGATAAAGGACCAGAGCTGCCACAGTGAAGAACACAGAAGGAATTTGGCTAAGGGGAAAGAAAGAGTGTGAGGCTGCTGCCCTTATAGATAAAAATCCAGACAATGCCCGCCCCCCCACTCAAAATCTTTTGGAGAAGTCTTTAATTGCACAGTCACATAATTCAGGATATTACAGTGTGGCAATTTGGCAATTTAGAAGTCATTTGATCCATGTTGTTAGATCGTTCAAATTATTCAGTGCCAAAGGGATTGTTTTTGTAGTAAAAGCTATAGCTGGATAATTACGAAGCTGCCTGGTCACATAGAGCTGTAAAAACGGCCTGTATGTAACTGTGTTATTCGTACAACATAAACCACATTTCCATCACATAGGCACCAAAGCCAAAATAAATTTTAACTTCATGCGAGTACAAACACGTATTGTAATTTGCATTTTCTGTTAAATGGAGCTAGATTAGAGACCTGTCATGAGTTTGCATTTGCAGACTGCCAGCCCTACGTAGCTGGGGTTAATTGTGACCTTTATGTTATTTGAACATATTCAAAAATTTTATTCTTATTATTAGAGGATAAGACGTGCTTGGTTTTCTCTGTATCAAATAAGAATATTCATTCTTAAATGACACGCCTCCTTAGAGACTTCAGAGCACAACCTTTCATAATATTTAGCTATTTTTAAATGTCAGGTGCTGTTGAGTTTATTACATCGCTGGCCCATGCCGTTACCAAAAGTCTCCTGTTTTTAGTGGTACTTAACAGCTTGTCAGTAAATTGATAGCATTTCCACATTTGGAAAATTTCCAGTTTCCTCATGGGAATGGAGGGCAGGTGTTCCCCTCGAACCTGGTGAAGGTTTTTCTTTTTTTGGCATTTGGTTGGTTTAAGGGGAGGTGTGAACTCGGAAGAGATTTGAGAGAGAAATATCTTTCTCACCATCCTATGAAAAGATCAACTCACCCATAAAATTTTGCTGACTTTAGCTGGAGCGCGAATTTGCGGCAGGAGTATTTAAAGGGAAACATGGAGTGAGTCTTGAGCACATCAGTCCCTTAGCGGCCTCTGCTTACGTGCTTGTGGCATGCTACCTAACAGTGCTCACAGGGCTGGTTAGGGGACAGCTGGGGGAGTGCAGAAGGCACTGCCGGGGGTCGGAAAGGACATGGCTCTCATCTCTGGTCCTGCTGCCCGTGAGCTTTGGGACCATGACCAAATTACCTGGTATTTCCAACCTTGATTTTCCTCTGTATGAAATGCAGAGAATAACCACCTGCCCCTGCCCCTGGCACAAATTGCCTTGAAGATTAATCTCTATGATAATGCCCATGAACGTGTCTTGTGCCCTGGAAAGTCTGAGGCAAATATAAAGCAGTTTCACTTCTAAAAGCAACCTTCTAGAATTTTCTACTAGGTGATACTTTGGTATCTGATTTGAGTAATTGAGATTGAGATATATATATATATATATATATATATATATACACATATATATATATATATAGAGAGAGATCTATACATACATGAGAGACAGATCTGAAATATATAAATATATATATATAAAGATTATATATATATATGATCTTTTATAGTAAATGCAAGGTGTGCCCTATGCATATATACACCTGAAAATAATAAAGTTAATCTTGACCAATGGGAATTAGATGATTTTTGGATCCTTGTCAACAGTTTGGTGTCTATGGGGCAGTGGAGACAGAAGTAAGGTGAGAAGATGCCAGTGCCAGAAGCCTGGGTTCATGCCCTGCTTTCAGACTTCCCTGCTGTTTAGTCTTGAGCACATCACTTTGCCTCAGTTCCACATAATAAATAGGGTTATTTTTCCTGACCTCATGATATTGCTGCTTCAAGGACCAAATGAAGAACACACAAAGCACTTGATGGTAAGCACTCAGCAGATGTTAGCCATGGTGGTTGTGATCCTAAGCAACTTCTTAGAAGTAATCTGAAATTTGAACTCTGCATTAATTGATATTCAGTTTTCCTCCCTCCTCCCAATGTTGGGCTTTATTTTGCTTTATTATGAGAAGCAAATTTTTAAAAAATGAAATGGTGCCTGGCATGACCATATTGTAGCTTCTGGAAATTCTGCAGGTAGCTGCTTCAGGACCATCTTCCTTCTTTCGTGGAAATGATCAGTTCTGTCAGAAGGTTTGTGCAAAAAGAGTTGCTGAAAAGAAAATGCAACAATTGGATGACACATGAAATAAAGTTAAATGGAATTATAATAATTCACCAAGCCGAGCTTTACCTCCTTTTTTATGTGTTCTCTTCTCTTCCTTAGCTCTCACCTGAAATTTAGTAACCTCACCCTGATTTCAACCCACGGACTCCCTGGAAAAAACCTTTCGGGCACTGAACAAAGGAAGTTTTTAGCAAACGAGTAAGAATTCCATTTGCTTTTTATTTCTGAGGTCTAAATGTCCTCATTTGTGTGCATTTTATGCTAAATACAGTTGACCCTTGAACAACACGGGCATTCTAGGAGCACTGACCCCCATGCAGTCCAAAATCTGCATACAACTTTTGACTTCCCAAAAATCTTAACCAATAATATCCTATTGTTGACCAGAAGCCTTACTGATAACATAGGCAGTTGATTAACACATATTTTGTATGTTACATGTAATATATACCGTATTCTTAAAGTAAGCTAAAGAAAAGAAAATGGTATTAAGAAAATCACAAGGAAGAGAAAATACATTTACAGTCCTGTACTGTATTTATGGAGGAAAAAAAAACCAACATGTGTAAGTGGACTCATGCATTTCAAACCTGTGTTGTTCAAGGATCACTGTAGTAGATTTCAGACTGCAAAGGGAAAGGTAGCAGGCTTTTCTCCTGGTGTTCAAACTCACTTAGAACATCCAAGCACAATTCTGTTAATGAGGGAATGGAGAGTTGGGCTGCCATTTTGTATTTGTGGGAAGATGTCTGCCTTCTTCCAAACAACTGAGATGGAGCCTGCTGACACAGGCTGAGTGACACTACACGGCAGAGAAGCTTGGTGACTATATTTGCATCAGAGCAGGTGAATCCCCAAAGGTTCAAAGCTGGGAGATAAAGATGGAGCACTTCACTGGGGTGTGGGTCTCACACCCTGTCCCCCCTAGCCCTTTGTCATGAGGGACTGATCATGCTAGGGCCTTCTACAATGAGCTTCATTGTTTGCATCCCAGTAGAATCACTATTTGTCAACATCTGTTCCAGAAAATGCCATTTCATTATCACGCAGCTTGCATTAATTTTAATTTCCTGTAGCAAAGCATGGGTACAAGAATTACTAGGCTCCCTGCCTCTTGAAACAATGTCCCAATTTCTCCAACGAGGAGGAAGGAAATTGTTCCCTCTAAGGGTGTTCATTTTAGAATCCAAGAAGAGATCTTCAAACAGTGAGAAAAACCGCAGTTTCCTTGCCAGCAGAACCAGGCTCACTTCAACCTAATACTTTTATCAGACTATGAACTTCTATTTTTCTTAAAGGACATCATCAGGGCAGTAAAAAAAGGCATGAGTTTTAAGCCGAATGGATACGGATTCAGGTGGATGCCCCTATTACAAAGGGGATTTCATTTCTCTGAGCTTCAGATTTCTTGACTGTGAAAAGTGTATGAAGAGCCAACCTTGCTGGAGTTTTTTTGTTAAAATTACTGTAACAGCAAGTTCTGACAAAGGGTAGAAGATCAACCCATGTTCATCTCCTTCCATCATTGCCTGTCTTCCAAATGACATGATTCCCAGGAAATATTGGTCTTGTTGATTAATGTCTCATGAGGAGATATTAATTCAGTCAGCTTGATGCAGGTTTCTGTCAGCCTCCACGTTGAGTATGCTACAGGAGAGAACAGCTAGCAAATGGCTTTCTGCTGGTGTGATTTCTCATGGGAGCTGCGTGTGACTAAGTGGAGAGTCACCTGGTGGCCCCGCTTCTGTCCTTGCCTCTCCACATTCTCAACACAATAGCCAGAGGAATGCCACACAAATGTGAATCAGATCATGTCAACTATGGAATGTCCTAGAAGAGCACTGTCCAATATGGTGCCTACTAGCCACACAGGGCTATTTAAATTTAAATTCAGTAAAGTTAAATGAGATTAAAAATTCAGCTCCTCATTTACGTTAGCCATATTTCAAGTGCTCAGACAGCTCCATGTGGCGAGTAGCTGCCATATCAGACAGTGCAGCTATAGAACATTTCCGTCCTCACAGAAATTTCTAGAACGTTCCAACCTAAAATCCATCCCTGTCTGCTTCCTTCTTTGACTTCATCTTTTACCATTGTTACCCTTGTTCTCGCCACTCTGACTACCATAGCCTCTTTGATGTTCCTGAACCACAGCAGGCAGATCTCCACTTGGATTCTTGGCTTCAATGTCAACTTTCCCACACTCCAGTTCTCTTTCCTCTGCTTTGTTCTTTTTTTTTCTTGCTACAGAAATCCTTCTAAATGTTTTATAATTTGCCTTTTAAAATCACATTTATTCTTTATATAAACTCTGAATCCTTAACCTCTAATGTAAACTCTATAAGGGCAGGGATTTTTTGTCTTGTTCACAGTCTGTCCCCGACATCTGAGACAGTGCTTGGCACACAGCAGGTGCTCCATAAATAATGTCAAACAGGTGAAAGTTGCATCCAAAAGTACCTGCAAAAGTTCTCTCAATCAGGTAATAGAGAGGGACTGAAGAACTCAGAAAGATGCCTCTGGGTGGGAGACTGCATGTTACCATAATTCTTAGAAACCACAAATTGAAAGGTAAACAGGATGTTGCCTTTCAAATGATCCTCCCACCTCAATAAGGGAAATTATCTCTGATCATGGAGTTTAAAAATAACTAATGTGTTGATATCCATAAATTTAATAATTTAAATTCCTCATTCTAAATACAAATTTTGTCAAAGATGATTTGACCATAGAGTTGTGGGTCCATCTCTGGGCTCTCTATTCTGTTCCACCGGTCTATGTGTCTGTTTTTGTGCCAGTACCATGCTGTCTTGGTGATCACAGCTTTGTAGTAAAGTTTGAAATCAGGCAATGGGATGCCCCCAGGTTTGTTTTTCTTTTTCAACATTTCCTTAGCACTTCGGGGTCTTTTCTGGTTCCATACAAATTTTAGGATTGTTTGTTCCAGCTCTTTGAAAAAAACGGGTGGAATTTCGATCGGGATGGCATTGAAAGTATAGATTGCTCTGGGCAGTATAGACATTTTAACAATGTTTATTCTTCCGATCCATGA
>CM052811.1:82294072-82351122 GCA_028533885.1 Nasua narica | reverse complement strand
GGAGAGAGGCAATTATCTTATGGTCTCACGTGTGGAGTATAAAGAAAATCATGGAGGGCATCTTGAGAAGGAAGGGAAGGGCAAATGGGGGGCAATTGGAGGGGGTGTTGAACCAGGAGAGACTGTGGACTCTGAGCAACAAACTGAGGGTTTTGGAGGGGAGGGGTTGGGGGGGTGGGTGAGCCTGGTGGTGGGTATCGAGAGGGGCATGTACTGCATGGAGCACTGGGTGTGGTGCATGAACAATCAATCTTGTAACACTGAAAAATTAAAATAAACAAATTTGGGGAGAAAAAAAAAAACACTGCCCCAGAAGAATCATGAAAAGTAAAAAAAAAAAAAAAAAATACAAATTTTGAACTTTGCCCTAACCAGTGTTTTGATAATTGTTGCTATTAATTTTTGAACATTTTTTTGTCTCCCCATCCCCTCCACCCACTCCAGTTCAGTATCTTGTAGAGATGCTAATGACATGCTGGGATATAACAGAAAGAAAGGCAGTGGGAGGAGAGGAGAAACAGGAAGCAGGAGAAATCCACTAATTGGACAATCATCCCTGAATAACAGCGTTAATTGTGATGTTCCTTCTTCGCAGTGTCACAATAAATCCTTTATGAAAACCTCTGAGGTTCTTTCCAGTTCTGAAGGGCTCTGATTTCATGAAGTGCATGTCTCCACCCTGCTTGTAATTGCTCCCCTAGAGTTGGCTTGTAATTTTGCACCTAGAGCTTTGGCAAAGTCTTCTGACCACTGGCTGTGGGGGCAAGCTGGCCACTCTGTACATATGTCCCCTTCCAAAAATTTCCCCATCCTGTAATTCTGCTTTTCTCTCCTCCTTATTACCTGTTTCCAGAATGTTCTATGAAGACAAACTTTCACAGTAGTGTTGAGTCAGGGTCAAGCTCACTTGAGAAACATGAAGTTTTATTGATGTTCCTTCTTTGGTTCTTTCTCTCTCTTTCGGAGATCTCTAGTGGAAGTATTTCTCTTGTCACCAACCCATGCGACAGTCCCTGCCATGTTAGAATCCTAATGCTCATTAACTCTACTTAGGAAGTAATGCTGGAAAACTATCACCAGCAGTCTGCAATGTCTAATTTCACCCACCTGCTGAGTAAATTAATGAAGACCCAGAATGGACAGTAGTTGCCTACATGGTAATACTTTAAACTGCCAAATGTTTTTCAGTGTAGTAACAGACGGTAAAAGCAAGCACTCTACATTCTTCAATGCTTCTGAAGGTTCCCCCCCCAAAAAAACAAAAGCAAAAACAAAAACCAGTGTTCCTGGAGCCAGTTCCCACTGGACAGACCTTCAGATTTTAACTCTGAAATATGCATTCTGACATTATCAACATCACTGCCCTGCTGGCATTAAAAATAACAAATAAAAATAAAAATCTCTTGACCTTCCCCAAATTTCCCCTGAGAACTTTTATCTTTGAGCAAACCCTCATAAGACTAATCCCTGTGCAGTAACTATATTTAATTTTTCCTCATCTTGGACGACTGACAGTACCATTCCTATTATGAAGAGACGGTATAGCAAATAAGGACAGCCCTCTGTGGGTCTCTCATGAATGTGTGAAATCGGCAAAGTTTCCTGTTTTCCTTCAAGTCATCAAAATGGTTTTTTAAAAAGAGAATTTCATCCCACTATCTATTATATTCTGGTGACAGGCCAGTCCCTGATTTTTTTTCTTATTAAGAAGAGATTTTCTTGTTTTTAAGTGTTGTTTCATGGAGAGATACAAAGCCCAGAGCCCCCTTCTCTTTCACAGGCCCTCATAACGGGGTCTAATGTGCATCCATTACGAGAATTCTTTTTGTGTGGTGAGAGCAGACTCGTGTGTGGATCAAAAAGAAAAAATGTTCTCCCGTTACCACTTCACAATCCTGTGTGCCTCCAAGGAGAGTAAACAGGATTATGCATCATTAATATTATTTAGCATACTACCTTTCACATATGCATCCCACTTGACAAAACAGCCACCTTTCATGTTCTTGGGTTCATCCTGTAAGATGGTCAAGGCATGTGAGGAGGGCAGTTACCTCATGTCGAGAGGTCAAGGAACTGTGAAGTATTGAAAGGGCATGCAGAGTCCCCAGGGTCTGGTCTCATTGGTGACAAATCAGGGACACAGACAATAGCACAGCAAAGCCTAGATTTAAATGAAACATGTTGGGGTGCCTGAGTGACTAAGTCAGTTAAGCATCCAAATCAGGTCATGTTCTCAGGGTTGTGAGATTGAGCCTTGTATCAGACTCCATGCTCAACTCGAAGTCTACTTAAGATTCTCTCCCTCTGCCCCTTCCCTCTTTCACCCTCTCTCTAAAAGAAATAAATTCATTAAAAAAAAATAACTGAAACATGTACTGTTCTGCCACCCTCTACTCTGGGTCTTCAGAACAAGATCAATAAAAGGTTATATTCATGAGCTCAGACTTTTCAGAAAATTCTGGAATTTTCTGAAATTTCCACCCTCATAAAATTCTTCAAATAAACGCAAAGCCACTAAAGCCCCACTTTTCTCACATTAGAGTAGAATGCTCAAACTCACATGGAATCCAGAGAAGAAAACCTATCCACCCTGGACCCTTTGTTAGCAGAAGTAGCAGTTCTCCATGAATCACCTTTGCCCTACAGAGTGAATTCCAAAAGCCTCCAGGGACTGTACTCGCTGCAAACGTAATTCCCTAATTGACATCGTCTCTAAATAAAATGTGTAGTTGTTTTGGCATGAATCCATACACTAATTCTAAGAATGAGTCTTTTATCAAAAAAAAAAATTAGCAAATATGAAGGGTTCTCAGTATTCAGGACCTTGACCCCTTGCCTTGGGGAATCCTCAGCCATGTCACTTTCTTCTTCCTCATTCCCTCTGAGTCTGTGGTCAACATGACAATTAAACAGCTAAAGGAAGTTTATGCCCACAACAAAATAGAAGCAGAAGAAAGGGTATATATTAATGATTTCATGGAGACACAGATGTGTGCACGTGCCCTCCCTGTTGTAGACTGGCCTATGCCAGGTGGAAAGATTTAGCTTTAATGGGAAGATGTCAATCTGTGACTATACGTCTCATAACGAAAAATCTCCCAGTGTCTAGCCGGGGTCCTGGGAAACTCATGGCAGGAGCACAGACTTGGCCCATTAGGGGATTCGAACCAGCTCACCAGATGTCTAATTAATGCCCACTGTCAGCTGCTCAAATGTCACTGACGGCGCTTTTCTCTCCACAGCCACTGTTTTCAGGACAGAGATTACGCGCTGATGTCACTGTGCTCCTGGGTCAATGTGGTGGTGGGTAGGATGACCGCCATAGACCGAGCAGCCAAGCACGTGGTGCTTTCCAGAGAGGAGATCGTGCTCTATGACCACCTCATTCTTTGCACTGGGCAGCAGTACCAGGTGAGGCCGCACATGGAGATCTCCGTCATTAACGGTCCATGGGTTTACCGCATTACATGTCCTTGCGGTGAGGAGCAAGCCTTCCCACAGGGACAGCTGCCACTCTCTCCATCAAAGTGCCCGCAAGGCTTGTGCACACGACCAGAATTAGGTCCGCAACCCCTCCCAGAAATCCGTTCCAAGAAAAACATTCTGCTCAAGGGTAAAAAAATCACAGCAAGTTGGAGAAATGTCATTCTTGAAGCTGTTGTCCAAAAGTCTAACACTTCCTGCTCACCAGAGCAGAATCCAGACACAACCCGGCATGCGTTTGTGGTAAATTAATTTATGCCTCAAGAGGCTAACATTTGGCGGCCGTGACGGGCTCATGCGAAAGTATTTCAAACATGCGCACCTTCTGTCAACCCTTATTTTATTTTGTCTCTCAGTTATAAAACTAGGAAATGTGACTGATTGATTACCCAGTGACCATGCTTTTCCATTTGGATTAAATTCTCAAACCACATTTGAGGAGAGCATTGCCAGATTCAACGGAAGCTGTTTGATGTCTTAGGGAAGCGAATTTTAATATTCTCACGTTGCAACACACATCAGCGGTTCATGTGGTTCACAAAAATAGGGGCGTTTCTTAATGAAAGGAGACTGACTTTGTAACTCCGAGATGGGATCTTTTAATTACATTTTCTCTCATAGCCTGGATGGGTCAAACCCCGACAGTGGGTTTGTTTCCCACGAGTATGGAGCAATCCGCTTCCACCCCAGGCACTGCCTTACTTTATCTGGTCCTGGGTGAGGTCATTTTGTGAATGGCCGTAGATTTGACAAGGGGAAGCATGTGCAGGTTTCCTTCACAGAGCCCTGCCAGGAGGAGGCAGCATGTGGTTGGGGACAGACCACTGAGCACCTCCCAACATCACGTTCTTCTTGTTCTGAGCCTTGGCTACACATTGACATCAGCTGGGACACTTGAAATATACCCATGCCTAGGTCCTACCCCACTCCAGAGGCTCTGTTTTAGTTATTCTGGGTGGAGCCCAGTGATCAGCATTAAAAAAACAACAAAACAAAACAAAACTCCCAGATGATTCTAAGCTAAGCCTAAGAACCAGGACTTGAATTCTCTTGACCTAGAATCTCTCATCTGTACCTTAGAGTGGCACTTCTCAAACTGTAATGTGCCCACACAGCCACATTTTGTTAAAACGCAGATTCTGAGCAGGGGGCTGGGAGGGCTGATACCCTGCGGTTCTCACAAGCTTCCAGGTGAGGCCAGCCCTGCTCCTGAGCGGGCCACACTGAGTATTGCTTAGCCTCTGAGTGATTGCTTTTCTTTCCCCTCCTCCTCCTCCTCTTCCTTCCTCTACTACTACCACCACCACTACTGCTGCTACTAAAGAAATCCCAATTTTCACAGTGTAGAAAAGGATTTTTTTCCAGTTAAAGGATAAATACAAACTGGAGGAATACCTTATTTTGATAGTAAAATATTTCTCTTTTTAAACATTAAACCAGAAGAAAACACTGTATACCCCTTAAGCTTCCCCGCCCCCCAACCCCACCGAGTTCCAGCTGCTGCCTGGGACCGTGGACTTTGGAAAATGTGAGTGGAAGACCCAGCCAGCTGTCCAGAGACTCGGGCATCTGCCCATGTGTGTCCAGCTGCCCCTGCAGCTTTAGTCTGTGGCACGTTAAGCTCTTGCCCTTTTTACAATGGAAAAAATGAAATGAAGAAGTGATAAAAGGAGTTCCAATTTAATTTTTCCAGAAGGACATAAAAATTAAAGGTACATAGAGTGATACAAAAAAGGCTGCTGAATTCACTGGAGAGGGCTTCCAGTTCTTATTTATTTTCCCATTTCCTTCTCTTCAACTCTCTCATGGTTTTGCCCCAATTTTGTGATTTGAAAAAAAAAAAAGTAATGATGGAAATAAAGCTTAAATCCAAAGCAAGAAGACAACCTGTTATAAAATATCATTACAAACTTTAACCTCTAAATAGAACTTTAAATGGCATGAGTCATTCTAAAATATTACGCAGTATTTTTGATACCCAGATACATATCATTTAATTTTTTTTAAAGATTTTATTTATTCATTTAACAGAGAGAGAACACAAGCAGGCAGAGAGGCAGGCAGAGGCAGAGAGAGGAGCAGGCTCCCTGCGGAGCAAGGAGCCGGATGCGGGACTCGATCCCAAGATGCCGGGATCATGACCTGAGCCAAAGGCAGCTGCTCAACCAACTGAGCCACCCAGGCGTCCCCATATCATTTAATTTTTTAATCAGAAAATCCATGCACAAAGTAAAAGATTAACTTGGCCTGTGGGGCTGCATGTGAGGTGGGCTGGTCTCTACCTTCCAAGCCCTCTCTCTAGGGGCAACCACTTAGAGGCATTTCTATTGTTAGTTCCTCAGGGGTCACCCCCCCACCCAGTACTCCAAATAATGTGTTTATAGAAGTTATATCTTTGATCTATCAACTCCTGACAATATCTATGACCTTTCCATTTTGGAAGATGAAGCTTTATCTAGCTCATATTCAGTACCCTCTAACTCCCCTCCCCACCCTGCCTATTGATTGGGTTGTTTTTGTTGGTGGGCTCATACTGGTGCTCATGCACAAAGCTCTGGGATAACTTACAACTGAGGTCCTGGGCCGCTCTCCATGGCATGTGGAGAGCCATAGAGAGACAGAGAGATGCCTCCCCATGTCTGGTTTTGGGTCTCAACAAGAGGAAGAATAAAAATGTGTTAACTTGCAAGGACTCTTTAAAGGGGTGATGCTCCCTAGAAGCCAGCAGGTGGGGCAAGAACATCCCATGGGGCAAGAGAGCGAATTGGGACGTTCATTATATTGAGCTTGATGTGGGTCAGCAATATGACATGGTCTCCACAGAGGCTAATTATGTCCTTGATTGGGTACATAAGAGCAGGGCATCCAGAATGGTGCAGCCCCAGGTGAGATCTGGCAACAAAGAGCTAGAAAGAGAGCTGTGTACATCACTTTGGCTCTTCCCCCCCCCCCCCCACCCATGTAAGATCTGAGAGCCACTCCCCAATGCCTAGAACAGCACTTACCGTGAAGAGACCTCCCTGGGTTTGGGATGATTGAAGGGGGAAAATAACATCCCAAGAGATGGGGTCTACATTTCCATCCCTTGAATCTGGACAGGCTTGTAACTGTCTCAACTGATAAGAGTACAAAGGAAGTGACGTGCTGTGACTTCTGAGGCTGGGTCAAGGGCTATGCAGGGTCTTCTTATTTGTGGCAACAGTGGCTCTTGGAGCTCCGAGAGGCCATGGAAGAAGTCCAGCTGCCTACCCTGTGATGGCCATGTTGGACATGCCATGTGTGGGTTCTCCAGCTGACAGTTCCAGCTGAACCCAGCCTTCCAGCCATCGCTGACAAAGCACCAGACAACATGCATGAAGCCATCTTCGACCCTCCACCAGCTTAACATCACCAAGTGACTTCTGTTGTTAACAGATGGAATAAAGGAATTGCCCAGCCAAACCCTATGCACATCTCTGGCCCACAAAATCATGAAAAGTAGTAAAATGGTTGTTTAAGCCACTGTTTTGGTGTGAGTTTCTTGTTTAGCAAGAGACACCTGGAACAAAAGGGTAACATGGAATGAGGGAAAAGGAACCACATTTGGAAAAAATCAGAAAGAACACACTCTTGACAATATTCCAAAATGTGTGATTCACACACATACACGCACTCAAACACACTATAGGAACCATTCATCCTCCTCAGTGCAATTTGATCACCCAGCCTCTGAAATGGGGCTGAAGACATCTGAAGATCAGAAGTCGAGCTGAGAAGGCCATGGAATTATCAGATGTAAAGGAAGATGGGTAAGAAAGGATTGAAATTAAATCCCCATTAAGAGACAGGACCACTGCTATCCAGTGTTAGAGGCTGAAGGCAAAGCAGAAATTCCCCTGGCAAGCAGAGGCAGAGGCAAAGGGCAAAGGATACATTTGGCATAAGAAACGAGAAGTTGTCTCTTCTAGATCATTGGTTTTCCCAAAGAAGACACCCTGACAAATAGAATAAAGACAGTAAAGATATGCTAGAAGAAAATTTTCCTTACCTAAACACCATATTATCCAGGAAAAATCAAAGACAAAATTTCTCAGCCAGTTATATTCTGATGAAATATTGGCTCTGTGAGAGTGGTAGGGAAAAAATGAACAAATTTCAGGAGAAAAATAACAGATTACCAACCCTCCCCTACAAATGGAACAAAAAGAAGACAGGCACCCAAAAATTACCTGCCCAGGAGGAAATGGCATAAGAACATGAAATTAGCCTCACAGAATTTTGAAGAAACTGTAGTGATTCAATAACTATATGCCCACCTAAGTCTGTCCTATTCGAAGACAGTAAAAATCTCTTGTTCTGTGTGTGAGGCCTCAGAAGAATGATCTTCCTCGTTCTTTCATGTGTACTCCCAATAACTGAGGCAGAAAGGAAAATATGGGACCTCATGATCGTTTAAAAAGATAAGTGACAAGCACCAAACAATTAAAAAGTTTGTAAGTCTGTTGATAAGTCTGAGAATAAATGCAAAATGAGTAATAACAAAACTTAATCTAAATCTAATCAAGACCAAGTTGTTTGAAAATAGGGAGAGAGGTGGTCAGGGATAAATCGGAATTGCCATAAATGGGGGAAACCCGAGGGTAATATTTGGGTGTTAACTCTTATATGTAGCAGGAATAAGATCAAATGAATGCTTTTGAATAGCACGAGTAAATTCACCTTCCAAACCCTGAAGGAGATAAGACAGGAGGAAACATCATTCATATAACCACAGGGAAAAAGAAATAGCCACAGTAATTTCAACAAGTATAGACCAGAATGGCATTAGGAAAAACGACAGTCACAATGGTGAATGCCCTAGTTTTATGCTGTACTGTTACAACAGCAAGGCTCTGTGTCTGTGCCAAATTCAAAGTACAAGAGAAATACCCAAACAGAATGACACCCAACTTTTCAGAATGAAATAATAGTTAAGAGCACACCAGCAAAAGGTATCATGCAAATTCAAATGGCTGTGGGAAGCAGCAGCAAGATTAGTATCCAGCAAAGCAGAGTTAATTAGAGAAAGAAAAGCACTAATGTCGACAAAGGGTACAGTTTGTGACAGCAATACAGAGGTGATGAGCTCGTTACATGCTGAACATGATCGTGTCAAAGAATATGTCACAAAAACAGAGGCGCCTAGAGTAGGTGTTTATTGGAGTCACGTTGAAGATGGGAAAAATCCAACTAAGCACATCCAGAGACTCCAAGTCTCCCCAGATGTTTAGCCACAGGGGTGAAGATTCAGGATGGCTGTCCTCAAATACTTGAATGGTGTGTGTACATGCAGAAAATAGATCAGACTCGTATGTCATGGCCCTGGGAAGCCGATGCAAGACAGACCACCAGAAGCAATGAGAACACAGTGCTTATTCATCCTACAACTTCCTAAGTGTCAGGGTCTTGGGCACCTGGGTGGCTCAATCGATTAAGCAACTGCCTTCAGCTCAGGTCATGATCTCAGGGTCCCAGGATCGAGTCCCTCTGCTCAGCGGGGAGCCTGCTTCTCTCTCTCTCTCTCTCTCTCTCTCTCTCTCTCTCTGCCGCTCCCCTCACTGTGCACTCTGTCTCACTCTCAAAATAAAATCTTAAAAAAAAAAAAAAAAAGAGTCAGGGTCTCCTCCAAGGGGGAATGCCCTGCCCAGGATACAGTGAGGATGGCACGGCAGGAGTCTCATAAGGGTGTAGGAACACCTGATAGACGTTCAGGGGCTGCCACATATGTTAACTGATGCTGTTCTCGCAGTGAATCTCCAAAGGTAAGGTCCGTGCTGCTTTCATCCCCATTTTATGGATGAGGGAGCCAAAGGGCAGTGAAGCTGAGGTGATTTGTCTAAGGTCAGAGGACATCAAAGTGACAGACTGGGATTTAAAGGCAGGCTCCAGACTGAGTTCTTTGCCATTGCCCCGTCTTTCTCCTCTCTCCCTCTTTCTCTGTCTCTTTCCTTTCCCTTTCCTCCACCCTCCCCTCTCTCACAATGCAGTCAAAGAATTACACTTGGTGGCTTTTAAAAAGTCTTCACGACAAAGAAATTCTAGAATATCCTCCTCCCTCCCCCCTCCTTTCTTCTTTCTTCCCTCCCTCCCTCCCTCCCTTCCTCTCTCTCTCTCTCTCTCTCATCTCATTAAAAATATCGGGATAAAAGCAGCCTAGGTCTGGTAAGGTGGCTCCCTGATCTCATCAGGAACTCCAATTCTTCTATCTTTTCTCTTTCATCTTTACTAAGTGGCTTCAATTCTCAGCATCTTGAGGTTGCTGTTGTGGCTCCAGCCATTCCATTTGTAAGAAGCAGGAAGGAGGAAGGACTAGAGCAAAATCACTTTTCCCATTGCCTCACCCAGGGACTCCTGCTTATAAATCTCTTGACCGCCTCTTGGGTCACTATTTAGGAAATGTAGTTTTTCAACTAGATGTATTTACCAGGAATCTGTGACTAAGAAAAAAAGAGGGGGGCACCTGGGTGGCTCAGTCAGTTACGTGTCTGCCTTCGGCTCAGGTCATGATTTCAGAGTCCTCAGATGGAGCCCCATGGTGGGCTCCCTGCTCAGCAGGGGATCTGTTTGTTCCTCTCTCTCTGCTCCTCCCCCACTCATGCTCTCTTGCTCACTTGTGCTCTCTCTCTCAAATAAATAATAAAATCTTTTTAAAAAGACAGAAGCAGACAGAATATTGAGGAGGCCACCAGCAGTCCCTGGCACGATAAGTTATTAACTTGCTAAGGGGAATGAGGTGGGCAAGGGGCTTACATCAGTCAGGGATGCTGGCTATTCAATTCCTGGTCATCTGATGGAATGGTGGGGAAGTCATCCACTACTCACCAATCTCTAGCGGCAGTTTAGTTATTGGCAGAACACTCTATAGTTTGGATAGTGAAATACACCCATGCTCTCCTATTAAACTTTATTCTCTCCCTTACTTTGATGACATAATATGATTTTTTTTGACATAATATGATTTTTCTTCCATAGGCCTTTTTTTCATTTATTGGGTTCTGCCCAGTTTTGTGTGGACAATTGGCCTTGGAATTTAAAATTCCAGCTTCACTCTTGCCTAGTGTGTGAAAATGCCATTGTATAAATATGAAAAATACATTATCCCATTAATTTTCCTTTAATTTCTCTAATTCTTTAATTTAGAAGTCTGTAAAAACAATCCCATACATTTAAGTGTATGCAAGAATTATATGGGTTATCAGAATGCAGTTATATTTTAGGATCACAGTAGATAAGCTGATTTTCATTTTGGACCTTATTCTTTGCCCCGCCCCTTCCTTGGTTTTTGTTTGTTTTGTCTTGCTTTGTTTTTGTTTTTATCTAGACACTCACTACTTGGAATAATAACTCATTGAAAGTTTTATAAGTTGAATAGCTCTCAATTTGTTCTTTAGTTCTGCCATTTTCTGCCAAGGATTTTTCCTGATTAACTAAAGCATGACCTACTAAATGGGTGTACTGTTACCTAAATTTCATTTTCTTTTATACTCCAATGCTCATTGGAGTTCTGGTGAAGTTGTGAACCTCCAAAGTACAGCATTCAGTATTTAAAGTCATTCACCACCGATGGGAGCGGTGGGAATGATGAGGGGACTGAGATGGTGATAGCCATTGTGTAAAGATGGAGTTTCCTGAAGAAATGACAACTACCTGATGATCACAGGGTCCTCACACCCCTTCCTGTCAGGAAATTCCATATGCCAAGCTTGGGTGATGAGGAATTTGAAACCCCACCTATCTCCTTGGATTCTGTTCCCTCACTGGCTGTCTCAAAAATGATTGGCCACTTTGATGACCTGGAAGACCCCTGCTCCTCTCAAGATGGCTGCTTTTCAGCCCAGAATGGGGTCCAGACATTGGATATGCCTGTGGCCATGACCCATGGGTTGATGGAGCAGGGCTAGGGGCTCCTAACTAGGGGCTTGGCCATGGACTTGGACCATTCTATAGGAGCTCAGTGTAGTGCAGCCCATCTGTTACAACAGATGTACCAATGACAGACATGCCCTCTGGCTTGATGGGGCATAGCCAGTTGACCACCACTGATTAGTCAGAACTGAGTTCTCAACTTGGTTTGAGCTTACAGGGTGGCACCATCCTGCCACCTGCCAAGTCACCCA
Source organism: Nasua narica (assembly GCA_028533885.1). Lineage (NCBI taxonomy): Eukaryota > Metazoa > Chordata > Mammalia > Carnivora > Procyonidae > Nasua > Nasua narica. Next base: position 82,339,504 of record CM052811.1, on the reverse strand, counting down.
AGGATCGTCTTTCAACCACCCCTTCACCTACTAGTTCACTTCATGAGGATGGTGTTGAGGATTTCCAGAGGCAACTTCCCAGCCAGAAGACAGTTGTGGTGGAAACAGGAAAAAACAGAAGGCCCCAAATATAAGAAAAAAGAAAGTTACTAATGAACCTTAGAAGCCAATTTCAGCATCTGCTGTAGTCTTCCATGATACAGTCTGCCACCAAGGGACAGAATCCTAATGCGACTTTTAGGGGAGGTTTCAAAAATTGTAGCCACCATATGGGACAGTCTTGGTGAGGATCAAGATCAGGTGTGTAAGAGGAAAACCAAAGCTAGCAGGAAAGAGCATCTGGGGGCTCTGGATGCACATAAAGACACTCAAGAGTGTCAGGCCAATGAGGGGATAGGAGAATTGGACCCAGACTCCTTCATCACCTCCTATGGCTACTGTTGACCCAATGTCTCCCGCATCAACCTCAACAGAGCCCCCTGCCCTGTCCCTTCCCATTGTTGTTAATGCCACTCTTCCCTCCTATGTGGCAAACCAGGCATCTTTTGCGGGCTGGGTCTCAGCCCCATGTCACCAGGTTGATTATTACTAAACACATGTTGCCTCTTCTATGACTGTGTCTCAAGGAGGGATGGTCACCGTTATCCTAGTCACAGTGATGACCTCCCAGGGGATCCAACCAGGCCAAACCAGTGCAGCCCAGTCAACAAAGCCAAATTGTCACTCACTCAGTCTTGCAGCAACAGCAGCGTCCACCCTGACACCCCCCACCCTCCACAGCAACAAAGTTGAGTTGTGGCCAAACTCTGGCCAGGGCATGGGCCTTTGAGTTTGCCACAGAACCCTTGACACTGAAGACAACTGTTCACCTTTATTATGTTTTTACTGTTGCTTTCCCTTACTAGATGAAAGTGTCTGCTTCCACTCATGTCTGTGTCAAAAGGGAGAGAACAGAAGTTATACTGGGAGGGCTGTGTGTTGAAACAGAGACAGAGAGGAGAGGGAGGGAGGGAAGAAGGGAGAGGGACAGAGAGAGAGGGAGAATATTCCTCTGACAAAGTGAAGAATAATTCTGTAATTTCCATAAGTAAATAGTAGTCCACCTCCTTCATTTTCTTTTCTAACTCACCCCTCTATGCACTTGGATTTCAACCCCTGGTATAATTGCTTCTGCGAAGATTATTTTTTACCAAAAATAGCTATGTCAAATCTGATTCCTTGTGCCCTTCCATGGCCTTGTCACTCCTGCATGAAGATGGATTCTAAGTTCTCTCTCCCTGATCCTGGCCAGGCTTTGATGACGATCTCCATGAATAGAACACAGTAGAAGAGATACTCCTTGATTTCCAAGACTAGGTTGGAAAAGAACATGGAGCTCTCTGTACTTGTTTCCTCAGGACACTTGCCCTCAGAACCCAGGTGCCATGTTGTGAGGAAGCCCAAGACACATGGAGAGGCCACATGTGCTGTTGGGGTCAACATCTCGGCCAAGATCCAAGTCCATGGCCAGCATCAGTTGCTGGACATGTAATGACAACTTGCTGTCATTTTTTTCAACAACTTGTTGTCATTTTTGAATACTAGGCATGTTTTCTGAGGGGGGAAAAAAGGAGTGAGATGGTTTATCTCCAGATGAATCCAGCCTCCAGCCATCAAGTCACCTGCAACCTATGAGTCTTCCCAGCTGAGGCCTCTGACACTTTCCAGCTTGCCCTTGTCTGAATTACTGACTGAATGAATGAGACTCGTAAATGGTCATTTTGCACCATGGAAGTTTGGAATAATTCATCATATGGCATTAGATAACCAGAGCAACTCCTTCTGAGAGTTGTCTCTGAGTGGTCATTCCACCTGATTTTTGCATTTTATTTTTCAATTAAAACCTGATTGCATCTGATGACAGAAAAAGGCATACCTATACGGGACATTGCTATGTTTATTTAAATTCCCGAACATATTTCTTTCTGTGTCAGTGCTTCCCTTACTAACACCAAAATAAGCATGTTTCTATAACATATCTCAGGTCCCATGTCCTACAGGGGCTGATATTAGTCAACACGTGACAAACAGAGAGATTCCAAACAGTGAGAAGCAGAGATACACTGATAAAGTTCCTTGCAATCATTTCACTCTCAACGATGAAGAAGATTGCTATAAGGCCCTGAGTTGGATAAGGAATAACTCCATCATTGCAGAAGGTAAGGATGTGCATCTTTGCAGAATCGCTTTTTATTTTTATAATGAGTCTCATTCTTCATCTAGTTCCAGTATATAATTAGTGCCTAATTAATTCCAACCAAATCATTCATCTGTCATGCTTTGTTTTCCAGATTAATTTACAACTTGTTGTCATTTTTGGATACCCAGCATGTTTGCTGGGGGAAAGAAAAAGGCTTGAGATAGTTTAATTATCTATAATTATTTTATTACACAAAATGAATATCCGAAGAGCAAAGCATGGCTAAAATCATTAACTAATTAAAGAATAATTTAATAAGCAAACATGTTTAGCAATTATATGGAAAATATGTCTCCTTTTGTGAAGCCGAAAAGACCTCAGAAGAAAAAAGAAAGGTCTGCATTGGAAGGGCTCTTTTCTTCCGTTCCCGACCCATTGTTCTCTTTCTTGGTGGTGTATGCACAGTCCTTCCCACAAACACACGTATTTGAGTTGCATGCCACTTTTTAAATCGAAATGAGACGGTAAACCAGTTCAACAAATGCCTCTGCCACTCAAAAGTGTTTTCTCAAGCATCTTCCTCTCCGTGGCTTGGATTAAATTGAAATTGGTTGACTAGCAAGACAACCAGAACGGGGTCTGGCTACCTCTTTGTCCTTAATTGAAACCTGGGACTCAAATTTTGAAGATGACAAAGTGCAACCCCTTTGTTAGCCTACAGCTCAGGGAGGGTCAGTGACTCGGTTAGCTTATACAGCTCCCCAGACGGGGGTTCCGTATAGTCCGAGGATGTGAAAAGACACTAAGAGCCTATCATCTGGGGATCAATATGTAAAATTAAACCTATTAATTTCTTTAATGTACTTATTTAAAGACATTTTAATGATGTTATTAATGTAATTCACTAAAATTAAATACAGTTTCTTCTGATTTTGGGTGGAAGACTTAGGGATTAATTGACTTTTTGTTAAGTTACTATATTTACTCCATTAAAAATAAAAAAATGGGTAAAAAGTGACACTCAATACATTGTTAGATTGCTAGCAAATTCAATTTGCTAATACTTTATGGGCTATCTGATCTAAATTCATAAGTGAGATTGGCTTGTAATTTTCTCTTATAAGCTTTACATGTCTGGTTTGGGGAATTAAGAGTATGCTAGTCTCACCAAGGGTTATTTGGAAGCTTTCTGTATTTTTCTAGGGCCTGAAATATGTTGTGTAACCTAAAAGTTGGACAGAAATAACTCATAAAACCAAGTGGGTCTGGAACCTTTGGGTAGAGGTGGTTTATATAGATATATCTCAGACTTCGATTTAAAACTTGTCAAAGTATGTTTTGTTTCCTTCAGAACTTGGTATATTTTCAGTTTTGCATCTGTATGTGTTTAAACCTATTTCATTATTTTAGTCATCTTTTAATCACTACCTTGCGACCTACATAGACTTAAGTAATTCTTAACCTAGAGATCAGCAAAGTTTTACAGTGAAGGTTCAGATAGCAAATACATTGAACTTTGCAGGCCACATGGTCTGTGTCCCATCCAGTCAGTTCTGCCATTGCATCAAGAAAGACAATACATAAATAAATGGGCAAAGCTGTGTTTCAATAAAACTTTATTTATAAAAATCGTTGATGAGCCATAGTTTGCAGAACCTGCTTTTATGCATAGGATTTGTGACAAATCATTACCATTTCCTCATGTCTAGGCCTCCAATTGTAACTTAAACTCCCTGAAAGCACAGAAGTCCATGATTCAGTATAAAATACAGTATAAAATAAATATAAAAATAAAATATTTTTATATTTATAAAATATAAAAAATAAAATACGTGTATAAAAAAATTAGGACTATCGCCAATCCTGGCATAATGCAGTGTTTTAACTTTGAACAATTGCCTATTTTTGATGTTAGGAATAAGAAGCATTTTGACAAAAAAAAAAAAAGGCAGGGTTATCTTTGAAAGTGACAGTGCAGGTTCTTAAGGTTGAATGTTTATGGCAGAGAATTCAGAAATCCCAAAAGAACAAACACTGTGCTCTTTTTCAGATGCCTTTATTTCCCCATGCTCTTAGTTGTCAGATGGGGGAAGAGCCTCTGTGCTATTCTGATGACTTGACTGTTTGTCTGAGGTGATGTCACTCTGATGTCCGTTTAAAGGAAAATAAATGCTTTTGCGAGATTTAAGAATGTCTCCCCTCAGCCACTGCACAAAACCCTTCTGCGCGCCTGTTTTTGGCCACTGCCAGACAAGATAAGAAGTATGTAGAAATGAGCTTCTTTTCCTCAATGTAAGCAAATTCCCCCAGGTCCAGTGCTAATGACATTCCCAGGGCATCTCTCAAGGAGGTTCTCTTAACTCTCAGATGCTGGCCCAGAGATCTCAGAGACATCCTGGAAACTCAGCCCTGCCAGGTTCTTTCAAGTCTGTGCAGTGCTCCTTTTCAAATGACTTTTTCGGTAAGAAAAGTTAGAAAACTGTTAACCTCTTGCCTGAAGGAAGCTCTTCCTCTTCGTAGCTTTTCCACAATTAGAGTCCTACTCAGATTTGAATTTAATTAGTCCTACTCCAGATAATATCTTCCTCACATGGGTTGCTGTGAGGATTAAATGAAATTAATAAGGTATTTCATGCCCAACTCAGAACGGAGTGTTGTACAGAGTACGAGTTCAGTAATACAGGCTGCTGTTGGCATTACTGTTACTACTGATACGTGCAATGGGGTTGTCACTACGCACTGAAAGTTCCCCAGGGCTTAACCTCAGCCCCCGGTGATAGCACAGTCTAGGACACGGTGTACACAAAAAATGGGGGTCTGTGTACACCAGGGGCCTGTCCAGCTGTAGAGAGGCACGGTGTCCTTCATGAGAGCCCTGGAAACTGAAGTTTAGAGAAAGAGGATTGAGCTCAGCCTTAAAGAAGAGCAGGATAAGTAAACAGAGACAGATTGGGGGAGTGTGACTTATATTGGACAGACCCCTGGAGGGCAGCTGGTGGAGGATCTCAGGGCCTGGCCATGCCCAATTTTAACTGGTTACTTTTTATTATTATTTTTTAAGATTTTATTCATTTGTTTTTCTGAGAGAGAGTGAGCAAGCGAGCGTGCATGAGCGAACACAAGCAGGGGGAGCAGCAGGCAGAGGGAGAAGCAGGCTCCCTGCTGAGCAGGGATCCAGATGCAGGACTTGATCCCAGGACCCTGGGATCATGAACCGAGCTGAAGGCAGATGCTTAACCAGCTGAGCCACCCAGGTGCCCCTTAACTGGTTACTTTTTAGGGGTTGGGGAACTAGTGAAGGGGGATAACCAGTGCACAAAACAGCACTTTAGGAAGGTGACCCTCCCGTCCATGGCACTCACCTAGTAGCAAGAAAGAGATCCAGAAGGAACAAGTTGAGGAAGACCATGTAGCCTGTTGAAGGTGGGGCGGCTGCACCCAGGTGAGGGCTGCTGCGGCCACTTCTAGCTTCTACTCCTGTCGGTTATGGGATGATGGTGTTTGAAGCTAGAAACTGGAAGCCTGGCACTTCATGAAAGCCGAGCAGGGTGGCATTCCTCTACCCATTGCCATCGCTCCACCTCCAGCCCAGGCTTCCTCTTCATGTCATTGTAAAACACCAGGAAGAATGTGGACATCTTGCATGATGGCTAGCCTTTCCCCCTTTCTCAATAGTTCAGGGTGGGGCTGGCAAGAGAGAGCTGAGGACAGGGCCCTTCCTGCAAAAGTCTGAGAAAAAAAAAAATCTCCTGTGTCTCCGTGGCTGTGATTGGGTCACATGTCCATCTGGGAATCACACATTGAATCCTGGGACACACCAGACCTGAATTGGCTGAAGTACCAGGACTTGAGGGGAGGGACTTGTTTAATGCGGATGCTAACGGGATTGTTCTAGGACAGGTGGATGCTGCTGGGTAGCAGAAGCAATGGATGGTGAGTTGGAGGAGGTCAGCTCTGGAATCTCTGCCCATTGAAACTGTACATGCAGCCCCAAAGCATCACCATTGTCCACCTGCCTCCATACCCCCACTCCCATTCACTATTTTTATCTGCCTGCCTCTGCTTCCAAAGGAGAAATGGTGGTTCTGTGATGGAATTAGCCCAGTCTGCAGGAAATCTTTTTCTGGGCTCTAGAGTTGGCTAGGTTTATAAATGTAAATTATCCTAAACTATTAGACCTGCTCCAGCGTTGTGGAGAATAGCTGACATCACGGGCTCAAATGCTGTTTTCAACTGCAAACAAAACGGGGAGGTTTCCGCCAGGGGTTTCAGATGGAACCCGGTAACCTAATACATTACAACAGTTTATGGCATTAATTGAAACTAATTGAAATTCATCTGCTATTACCTCTGTACTTCCCATGAAAATGAAATGTAAGATGAAAGTAAAGTAAAATAAATAAATAAATAAATAAAACAGCCTTAATGGCCCAAAATGGATCAATTATTTTCATCTTTAGCTAAATACAGTTTACTGCCTTATTAAAAGCATGTTTGTTAGGGAAAGTATAACATTAAAATTCCAGTGCATGAATCACTGAGCAAAGCCTTTGTTATATTATATCTAATACAGTCTTCCCTTTTTATTTGGCAGAGCAAAATGAGACAGGTCAGGCTTGGGTCATGGAAATCTTGTGTTTTGACTTATGAAAAATGAAAAAAAGCATTCTCTGGTCTATTCGTGGACATGATATGTTTTTTAAATGGATGTTTATTTCATAACTTACTAATACTCTATGATATCTATTTTAAATTCTTTCATTATCTTGTTATTTGCTAAAGTTAATTATACAGATTAAATGTCAATTAGAGTATTTTTTTTTTTTTTAGGAATGTGTTACATATATAATATAGTGGTATGAGCACTCTGAAACCAGACTCGGCAGGTTTGAGTTCTGCTGTGTTGTGTGTGTGACCCAGAAGTTGCTGCATGACCTAGAGCTAGATCCTTAACCTCTCTGTCCTCAGTTTTCTGAAGAACATAGTAAAACATATCTTTTGGGCCTATTATGAGGATGAATGAGGTCCTACATAATCACTCTGTGTCTTTTTTGAAGTGGAAAAAGGAAATATGATTTTTCATAAAATACAATGGACTATGTAAATACACATAGACATAATTAAAAATACGTAAATTGTAAAATGTAACATACTATTTTTGTTTTCTCTGGCCTTAAACATATAATAACTAGGAAAAAATGCATATCAATGTTGGTGCACATAAATCCTGAATTGATTTCTCCTACAGACCGTATGCATACACTGAGGTGTGATTCCAGGGCCAGTCTACTAAATCAGGAGATCCCTTCCTTTTCTTCATTTCACGACATGGTTTTCTTCCTGGAGAATCCTTCATCTTTAGAGTATTGAACATAAAAATGAAATATATACTTTCTAGGTAGTTAAAATTAAAGCACTTAATTCAAAAGAATAAAATCCTTTTTTTAGGATATACTAAAAAAATGATTAAGAAGTTTGCTCCATTGCTCTTAGGGCAAATCATGTCTAAAAAAATTAAAACCATATTTTATTTTTTGAACTTAAGAGGGAGATATACCTTAAACATTTCATTTCTATAAAGCCATGTTACTTTTTTTTTTTAAAGATTTTTATTTATTTATTTGACAGAGAGAGAGAGAGCAGGAGAGCATAGGCAGGAGGACTCCCAGAGGGAGAGAGAGAAGCAGGTCCCCTGCTGACAGAGAAAGAGAGAGAGAGAGAGAGAGAGACAGCGAGAGAGGGAACACAAGCAAGGGGAGAGTGAGAAGGAGAAGTAGGCTTCCCACTGAGAAGGAAATCCAACGAGGGGCTCCATCCCAGGACCCTGGGATCATGACCTGAGCCGAAGTCACACGATTAACCAGCTGAGCCAGCCAGGTGCCCCACCGTGTTACTTTTAAATATTGCTAAATTTTCGGGGCGCCTCGGTGGCTCAGTTGGTTAAGTGTCCAACTCTTGATTTTGGCTCAAGTCATGACTTCAGAGTCATGAGATCAAGTCCCAGCATCGAGCCCCACATTGGGCTTGGAGCTCAGCAGGGAGTCTGCTTGATATTCTCTCTCTCCCTCTGAAGCCCTGCCCCCTTGCTCTCTCTTGCTCTCCTATATTTATATTTATATAAATTTTTATATTATATTTATATATGATATATTTATACATAATATACAATATATAAATATTATATTATAAATTATAAATATGAATTTATATTTATATAAAAAAGATTTATAAATAAATAGATCTTTTAAATAAATAAATATTGGTAAATTTTCTAGCTTCTGAAACTATTATTTATCTCCTCCAGGAACAAGGATGATGAAACTGGCCTCATTTCCCCCTCTGATTAAGATAAATCGAAGAACCTCCAAAATCTAGGTGCATTACGATAGTTGTAATGTTAAAAGGTCATTGCCTTACTTTGGTGATCACAATCAAAGTTGCGAGTGTATTCATTTATAACTTCAAAGAGCATGTATCAAAAAGAAAGAAGATCACCTTTCCATTTCTGCCAACATTTTAAATGACAAGTCTTAGTGCTTTTTTGATCTGGGGTGAAGAATTGATGGCTTGCAGAGGGTGATTTGAGACCTCACTTTCCCTCTTTCTCCCCAGATGGGCTATCAATACCAAAACCCCTTTCTCCTCTTGGCAGCCCCCTTGTACGTTTCACTGGGAAGGTGGCAGGTTATGAGCAAGGGAATGTGTTAGTGCTCCTCTTGCCAACCTTCATTTCTGGAGCTTTCACAGGGTCCTCTTTGTGCCGGTGCCCTCCTTATGCTCTGTTTCCCATTTCAGATCCATCATCTTACTGGTGCATAATTTATTTCCTAAAAAGAACAACAAAAATTGACCTTCCATGGTCTACCTCACAGGTAGTCTTAGGCATGTAGACTATGGTGAGTACAGAGAAGGAAAGGAAGAGACTATCATGGGTCTCCTGGGGCCTAACCTGGCTAAAGGCTGGACTGTTTGCCCAGATCAAGGCACAACCACAAGCTGTGGTAAGATCTTGACACGGGAGCTTCAGAAGCACTAGTTCTATCCCAGCCATGCTAGAAAATTACTTCTATAAATATACTTAATCATATTTTTACACCTAGGTTGATATTTGTCCTGAAATAAATCAATAATCAAAATCTTTGTCTACTAGGTTTATTTTTGGGAGAGCCCTGAAACAAGACTTTTGCTTATCCCGTGAATTATGTCCATGATTCTATTCTTGCTGTTAGCTTGTCAAAAAATTATTTTCCAGGCAGTTGAGTGAAGCCAATGTTATTGGTAACGGCTCTAAATATTATTGTTTGGTTTTTTGTGTGTTTGAGTACATGCAACACACAATGTTACATTAGTTTCAGGTGTACAACATAGAGATTCACAACTCTATAGCTTATGCTGTTGTTATTGATGAAGATGAAAGTAATAATGAGCTGTGTAGCAAAGTGCCTGGCTTTGTGCCTGGTATATAGGAGTCACAAGATAAACACAAATGGACTCTAAGAATTCTTGACCGAGTAAAAGTGAAAATGATATAGAAAGAACTCACAACTGCACAAATATCATGGTAAGAATAACTCCCCTCCCCACTGAGAGTGCAAATATTTGAATATTTTATTGTTTTAAGTAATCTTTATACCCAATGGGGCTCAAACCCACAACCCTGAGAATAGGAGTCACATGTTCTACCAACTGAGCCAGCCAGGTACCCCCCAGAGTGCAAACATTTAAAAGGTAAGACAGGAAAGTGGCAGAGCTGACTTCACCTCATCAGGTCTTGTTATATTTGTGAAGGGATGTGATTTGACCAGTGACATGTTCTTATTTATGTTGTACAAGATTATATTAAAATGAGATTCTATTCTATTCTGTGGGTAATGAGAGAAATATGTGTAAATAATCTTATAAAAGATGTTTGGGTGAAAACTTTTAGATGGCATCACATAAGCATCTATTTACAATGGCCAGGATGACCGTGAGAGTTTGGACTACTGTTCTGCAAATTGCCACACTCTCCCCCCTCCTACCGCAGGCAGAGTGTACTTCTCACCCTATGACCATGTGCTTGGCCTTATGACTTGCTTTGCTCTATGGAATGTTAGTGGACCTACTACTGCAAGGAAGGGGTTGAAAAGCAAGCAGTTGCTCTTGCCCTCCCATCCTCCTGCCTTTCTCCGTAAATAGAAAGGGGCCCCAGGTATCTCTTGGTCCAAGGAGAATGAAACATGGTGCAAGCCCGATCCAATCACAATGTGGAACCAGATGGGCCATCATCAGCCAGTGCACAGATGTGCAAGCTGACCTACAATGGTAGGTCGACTGTTGTTCCATGCTGAGTCTTGGGGTGGTTTGTGATGCAGCATTATTGCAACTATTAGGATGACCAAAGTCTCCGAGAGGGGGGTGGATTTTGTTTCAAACTGAACTTCAAGGTAGGCAAATCTATTCTGAAGTTAGAATACCTATCAATACATTTAAAATTTTAAATTATTTAAAATATTAAACATATAATTTAGATATGAGAGATGCTATAAATGTTACCTTTCGAAGTGAAAAGCAGTGTCCTCTTCAGTTACCTACAATCTGGGGGCAACCCCTGCTAGACAGTCCCCAGAAACATCACATTACCCTGGCTTCTATGAGCCTCTCATGAAAAAGCCCATCTCACAGTATGGTTACTAGAAACTAACATGAAGGAGACTGGAAAAATATTCAACTCTGAATTGTTGAGCGGCCTAAACACTTAAATTTGTTTCCCTGAAAATGAATGTTGTTTTGACATGCATATTTTAAAAGGGCAGAAGACCTCAAGCCTTTGACAGCTTCAGGTTCAAGTTTTGGCTTCGCTGGCAGGCTGATTCTTTGTTGTGCCAGACAGCTAGGATGCATGTTTCACAGCAGGTGGAAGCCTCAGTAATTTAAGCAAAATGTTGGCTCTTTCAGCCAAGGAAAATGCAGCCCACTATGGAATGTTGCATTAGAGCCTCTGAATAGAGAGGGAATCATAGTCACAAAATTAGAGCCGCCTGGTGAAGGCAGAAAGAAAGGACCCCAGTCCCTGGCTTAGGTGCCTTCTTGCCATTCCATATTTCAGCAACAGGAAGTATGGGAGGACTTTCTAGATGCTGTTACCCTCAAAGAAGTCATCTGAAAGTTATTCCAGTTCCTTTTTTTCCCCTAAGCAAATGAGACAAGCAAGTCATTACACCTTCTTTCAGTTTTAGATGGAAATAGATTTTGGCGTCATTTATTCAACCAAATTGTATAAATACACTTACCATTTAGTTTACCTTGTAAAATTTCTGTTAATACTATTTCGTAAACAAGAGGAAAAAGATTTTCAATGAATCTGTCATTTTGTCATAAAATTGTTTCATGTTTCCTGATAAGTAAGTCTACAGCAGTTCCTTTGTAAAAAGGTAAAAATGCCAATTCAGTGTCAAAAAATAGCATATAAATAGCATGTAATACATTTCATTTGTTTGATAGTTTGATCTAAAAACTGATGAAATTAGTAGAATAACATCTATAATTACTTCTGTAGTATTTTTAAGAATGTAACTAAGTGGTTTAGACTATTGCCATCTAAATGCTCTCACACAGGGGAAATCTTTCAAGATTATGTTGTGATTTCATTCTTACCTACTGAAAGAATACCCTGCCTTCCCTTTTGCGAGGTCTTGACTCCTTAAATTTAAAAAATCAGAATTTGAATCCTCCTTAAATTATTCATTGAAAAGCAGAATGTACTAGTCTTTAGTTTTCAAGAAAGGGAAAGATTTCCTTGAAATCAACCCAATTCAACACTCGAATATTAAAATATCTGTGCCATCATGTCCATGACTCTGTGTGTGTGTGTGTGTGTGTGTGTGTGTGTGTGTGTTTACCAGTGTCCTTTTCATCATTTAACTTGCAAATACTGCAAACTTTAGTAATTTTTTTCTGTAGTAAGTGTAGCAACTAGGGAACAAAGACAAGATAAAAGATTTTATTCCAGATGGCTTCATTTAGCATAATTTCACCTTCCAAATTACAGGCCCATAGATGAATGTCCTACTTCTATGTTAAAAGTACTTGACTACTTTGTGGGATGTTTTGTGCCAATTCTTTACTAAATTATCTTGGTCACCGTTGCTAGGTAACACCTCTAGCTTCCCAGAGCTGAAAGGAGGAGGTTACAGGGAACAATTGGGCATTATTAGCATTTGACTAAGAAGGTTGTTGGTTTTGTTGTTGTTGTTTTTTTAACTGTACATCTTAGCATTTCCCCCCTTTTCTAGGGAATGTCATTGTCTATGGGAATACAATTGACACTTACACCACAGTGGAGACGCTCTTAAACATCGGTGTGAGGGGCTCCTATATCCACCTGGTGCGGCCCCCGCCCACTTCCACCATCACCTGCATCAACAACTACTCTGTGGAGAGCGCGGTAGAGGACGCGCTCAGAGCCGCGGGGGTGACCATTTACAGCGACGCACTCCTGGCTCAGTGGAACGACGGCCGGTACCCAGACCCCATTCACAGCGCCTGCTTCACCACGCCCACCAAGCCTTTCAGACTTAACTGCTCCGTAAGTAGGTCCCCATGAACCTCACTCTCCTCCTGGGGAGAGCCAGCACCTGCCCGGAAAGTGGGGTCTGAGAGATGGCCTGTGGGGGATTTATAGCCACAGGTTTTGGGTTTTCTTTTCTAACGATTCAGATGATCTCTTGCTGAGCGACAAGCCACTCCAAACTTAGTGGCGTAAAATACCAATCATTTTTATGATTATCTCTCTGTGCTGGGTTTGAGGGGGCCCAGCTGGGCAGTTCTCACCTGAGGTCTCTTACATGGCTGAAGTCAAACTGTGGGTGGAACCTGGAGTCATGTTCATCCCCACGTCCGGCTTTTGTTGCTAGATCAGCTTCAACTAGATTTTGTCCGGAGCTCTTCATCTTGGCTGGGTGGCTTGGTTCTAAAAGCGTGTGGGAGAGAGAGACTGTATCACCTGCTCCTATCCAAGGGGAAGAGAATTAGAAACCCTGCCTCTTCACGGAAGGGGTGTCTAAGGTTTGAAGAGCACTAAGTAACATTGACTGAGAACTCACCGTGTCCCAGGCACCATGCTGCATGCTTGCAGCCTGTCACCTGGTCACAACAGCTCTGTAAAGGAAACCATCCCCATTTTACAGATGACAACACTCTGACCCCAAGTCGATTGTATGCTGGGCTTCCAACCCAGTTCAGAATCACCACAAATTCTATGCTGCTGTTAACTTTCTAAGACTCTGGAAACAGCAATAGGGTTTTCTCCCACATGGAATAGAGAATAGAGACTTAGAAGACCTCTTTCTCTCTCCTATCTATCTATCTATCTATCTATCTATCTATCTATCTATCTATCATATTTCCAAAGAAGAACTTTTCTCTCAGGTTATGCAATAGCTTGATTTACAACCCATGTCCTCAGATTTGCCGGTCAGGAGATTAGCAGAAGCCAGCAGAAGGGGAGAGAGGGATAGGGCCGGTCAATCTAATAGAGAAGCAGGAGACTCCTTACAAAAGGGGGGCTGAGTTCAATGTGAGTGTGGGGTTTGGTAGGTCAAGGGTATATATTACCAGTTGTGGTAAAGAATGCTAACCACATTTAGTGGGCAAACTGGTTGGGGGAAGTCAGTGGGGATTCATAGCAATCCCTTACCTAAGTCTCATCTTCTGACTCAAGTGCCCCCACAGGTAAATGGGGGTGACCCTTATCCCCCACCTGCCCCACAGGAACTCAAAGCAGACCACTAGCACAAAAGAAATTTCTCTGGAATCCCTCTCTCTATCCTGATAATCTATGGAAACTTTGCATTCTGCTCCTTCATACATGTCTTTATTCATTCATTCCACAAATATTCATTGAACACCTGCTAAATCTTAGGCTCTTTCTGAAGTGTGAGAGTCATAGCAGTCTAGCTAGCCATCTCTAGCAGCCCTCATGGGCCTTTATTTCCCTATGTAGATCAAAATTGAAATCAAGGCAGAAACATTTTATAAATACTCTCAGCTGCCTTGGATCTAACATACCTTCCTGCTGAAACTTCATCCTAAAGCAAACAGAGCCAGGTAAAGTCTCCTGCTTCTGCACCATAAGGGAGGGCCTCTGCAGGTGACATTTCCCAACCCTGGTTGCTCACTGACCTTCATCTGTGTTTGGCCAACAGTAAGTACTGGCAGGAGATTTCCCCCTCTACTGTCAGCTTTGAGTAGCATCTCTGTCAGGGCATTAGGGAACTTTTGGTGAGGATGAATACATTCATTATCTTGGCTGTGGTCCCAGTGTCGTGGGTTGCATTATGTCCCCCTCACCCCCCCCCAAGAAGGATAGGGTCCTAATCTCCAGTACCTGTGAATGTGACCTCATTGAAAATAGGATCTTTATAGATATTATCAATTGAACAGGAGGTTATAGTGGATTGGGGAGGGCCCTGAATGTAAGGACTGATGCCTGTCTATGGAGAGAAAGGTTTGATTCAGAGGAGACCCTTGGGGAAAGAGGCCATATGATCAAGTGATGGCAGCTGCAAGTCTTGGATCAGCAAGCATCACTGGCCACCACCAGAAGCTAGGAAGAGATAAGCAAGGAGTCTTCCATAGATAGAACTGTAGGAGGGAGCGTGGTCCTGACAACACCATGACTTCAGACATCTCATCTCCAGAACTGTGAGAGAGTAAATTTCCATTGTTTTAAGCCACCCAGTGTGTGATACTCTATTGCAGCAGGACCGGCAAACTAAAACGGATGGTGTCACAAGCATGTGCACCTTCTAAGTCTAAAAGTTTTACAACCAGGATCATACATTACGTACTAGTTTGTATCCGGCTCCTGTCACTCAGCATAATGGTATTGAGATCCATCCATATTATTCCATGTATCAATAGTTTGTCCCTTTTCATTGTTGAGTAGTATTCCATTGCATGGCTATATCACATTTGGTTTATTCATTCAATTGCTATGCACATTCTTGTATGCATCTTTGTGTAGACATATTTTCACTTCTTTTAGCTATACAAAGAATGACTAGGTCATATGATCAGCTAATGTTCACCTTTTAAAGAAGCTGCCATACTGTTTTCTAAAGTAGCTGTATCATTTCATATTTCTACAGCAATGTATGAGAGTTTCAGTTGCTCTATATTCTTGCTAACACTTGCTATTATCAGTCTTTCTAATTTTAGCCATTCTAGTGGGTATGATATGATGTACATTGTGTTTTTAATTTGTGATTTCCTGATGATTAGTGATTTTAGGCATCTTCTCATGTGCTTATTGACTATTGGTATATATCTCCCTTTGCACAGTATCTGAGCTATTACAAGTGGGTTTGTAAAATTTTGTTTTCCAACTGTTGCTACTAGTATATGAATGCAGTTGATTTTTTTATATAAACATTGTATACTGAGATATTGCTAAATTCACTTATTCGTTCTAGTAATTGCTTTCTAGATCCATAAATATACCATCTGCAAGTAGGAACAGTTTTACTTCTTTCCCATATTTAGGTCTTTTATTTCATTTACTTGCTTATTGACTGAAAGTGGGGGAAATGGACCTTCTTGCATTTTTCCATATCTCAAAAGATGACTTTTAGGCATTCACCCCTTTATATTAGGCTATCTGTGTGGTTTTCTTTGGTGCCCTTTTATCTGGCTAAGGAAGTAAACTTTCATTCTTAGTTTGCTCAGAAGATTTATCATGAATAGTTATTGAATTTTGTTAATTTTTTTCATGTCTATTAAAAAAGATCATATTCTTTTCTCCTTAGTGCTGTTGATAGGGTGAATTACATGGATTGAGTTTCAAAATGTTCAGCTAACCTTACATTTCTGGAATAAACCCTAGTCATTCATGATGTATTATCCTTCTCTATATTGAATTTGACTTGCTAATGTTTAAAAAACTTTTGAAACTATTTTACAACTATATTCATGAGGGTTCTTCATCTTTTTTATTCTGGTTTTGTGTAATGTCCTCATAAGTTTTTGTTATTTGGGCTATGCTGGCCTCATAAAATAATTTAGACAATGTTTTCTCCTCCTCTCTTTTCTGAAAAAATTTGTGTAAGACTGGTATTATTTCTTCCTCAAATGTTTGATAAAATTAACCAGTGAAACCATCTGGGCCTGGAGTTAATGTTGCAGGAAGGTTTTTGATGAATTCAATTTCTTCATTAGCGCTAAGGCTACTCAGATTTTCTGCTTCTTCATATGTCAATTTTGGTATGTTGTATTTTTCAAGAAATTTGTCCATTTCATTTAAATTGATTAAATATTAGCACTAAATTATTCATATACTCTCACATTATCTATTTAAAGTCTAAAATTTGTACCATAGCCTGTATTTCATTTCTGGTATTAGAGATTTGTGTTCAATATCTCCCTGTACAGCTGATGAGAGGGCGAGAAGAGAGACACAAAACTATCCTAAAAGTTTTCTGTCTAGCTAGATGTTTGCTGATTTTATTGACCTTTTTCAAAGAACCAGCTTTCAAGTCTATTAATTTTCTCTTGTCTGTCAGTTTTCTCTTCTCATTGATTTCTGCTTTTAACAATTATTTTCTTCTGCTTGCTTTAGATTTACTTTGCCCTTTTTCTAGTTCCTTAAGGTAGAACCTTAAGCTATTATTTCTATACACATTAAAGCTAATTTTTTCTGTGTTAGCTATATCCCACAAGTTTTTAATATGAGTATTCATTATTATTTGGCTCAAAAATATTTTCTAATCTCCCTTATGATTTCTTCTGGGACCCTTGGATTATCTTAGAAGTGTGTAATTCTTAGATGTCATATTTTTGTTGATTTTTAATTTAATATCATTATGGTCAGAGACATATTCTGTATGATTTTAATCCTTTATGGTTTATTGAGATTTGTTTTATGTCCAAGCATATGGACCAACTTTGTGAACATATAAAGAATATACAGTTTGCCGTTGTTGGACAGAGAGTGAATAACAATTTTTTTAATTGAAATATAGTTGACCCACAATGATGCTGCATTAGTTTCAGGTGTACAACATAGTGATTCCACATATAAGTAACAATTAGTTCCATGCGATTGATGGTGATGTTTGGATCTTCTTTGTCTTTCCTGATATTTATGGTCTAGTTCTATCGATTGCCAAGAGAGATATTAAAACCTCTTACTACTATTGTGGTACTTTTCTCTTTCTCCCTTCAATTCTATTAATTTTTGCTTTCTTTCTTTTGAGGCTCTGTTATTAAGAACATGAACATTTCTAATTGTCATAGCTGCCTCATTAATTGTGCTTTTTATCATTATGAAATGTGCCCCTTTAAGTCTGATAATATCCCTTATTTTAAAGTTCACTTTATCTGTTATCCTTCTTATGTTTACTATTTGCATGGTTTATTTTTTCCATCTATTTACTTTCTGTGTCCTTATATCTAAAATGTCTCTCGTGGGTATCATAAAGTAGATTTTGTTAGCATTTTTATTGCTGCATAACAAGTTTGACAAATTTAGCAAACTAAAACGGCATCCATTTGTTACCTCATAACTCTGCATGTTGGAAGTCATGGTGTGACTGGCTTCTCTGCTCAGGGATTCTCAAGGCTAAAATCAAGGTGTTGGCCAGGCTGTGCTCTGTCTGGAGCTTGGATCTGTGGTTGAATTTAGTTTATTGCAGCTGAGGACAGGAGGTCCCTGTTTCCTTGCTGCTCAGACAAGGTCCACTCTCCATTCTGAGGGGCCATCTACAGTCCTTGCCACATGGCTCTTTCCACCTTCAAACCAGCAACAGAGACTCTCTCTCAAGTCAAATCCCCCTCACACTTCAAATCTTCTTCAGAAAAAGTCTAGTGTTTATTAAAGGGCTTACGTGATCAGGTCAGACCCACAGAGTATATCTTAAGGTCAGCTATGCCATAGAACACCCCCTAATCATGGGGGTAATCATCTCATCACAGTCCCAGTTCATGCTCACACTCAAAGGAAGGGGTGGGAATCTTGGGGACTAGCTTAGAAATCTGCCCACCCCATGCTTTTCTATTCTTTCTGCATTTTAATTGAAGTGTTTAGACCAAAAATATTTAATGTCATTATTTATGTGGTTAAATTTAGGTCTACCATTTTGTTATTGGTTTACTGTTTGTCTCCTCTGCTTTTTGTTATTCTATTCCCCTTTGCCTGCTTTTAAAAAATTACAGTACTTTTTAGTACTCTATTTCAGTTGGCTTCTGGTGTCTATCTTATTTAATTTTTTTAGCAGTTGCTCTATGGATTATAATATACATCAGTAATCTTTTATATTCTAGTTAGAGTTAATATTGTGCCATTTCAGGGGCCCCTGGGTGGCTCAGTCATTAAGCGTCTGTCTTCGGCTCATGTCATGATCCTGGGGTCCTGAGATTGAGCCCCGCATCTGGCTCCCTGCTCCGTGGAGGGAGCGTCTCCTTCTCCCACTCCCCCTGCTTGTATTTCCTCTCTCACCCTCTCTCTCTCTGTCAAATAAACAAACAAACATACAAACAAACAAACAAACAAATAGTACCATTTCACATAAAATGTAAAAACCTTGCAACCATACAGGTCCCTTCTCCCCACTTTCTGGACAGCCTTTTCTGTTATATTTGACATGTATCTACACACATTGAAAAACCAACAAAAATATAACTTTTGTTTTAAACAGTCATACGTATTTTAAAGAACTTAAGAAGAAAAATAGACTTTTATGCTTACCCAGATATTTTCCAATTTTATTGTTCTGTCTTCATTTCTGAAGATCCAGATTTCCATCCAATATAATTTCCTTTCACCCTGAATGCCTTCTTATAGTACATACAATTGCAAGTCTGCTGGCAATGGATTCTTTAGCTTTCCTCTTTCTGAAAATATCTTTATTTTGCCTTTGTCCTTGAAACACATTTCCGCTGCATATAGAATCATGGTCTGAGAGGTTCTTTTTTTTTTTTTTTTTTCCTTTCAGCACTTCGAAGATGTTTTCTCCATCATTTTCTGACATGGAAAAGTTTGGATTTAAGAAATCTGCCATCATTCCAACCATTGTTTCCCTGTGTTTAATGTGTCATTTTCCCCGGATGCTTTCAGAATTTTCTCTTTATCTTTAGTTTGCAGCAGCTTGATGCTGTGGGGGTTCCATGTTTATTCTGTCTCAAAGCATGGTTTTTCTTGAATTTATCTTGTTTGGCGTTCATGCACTGAGCTTCTTGAACCCATACACTTATAACTTTTGCTAAATTTTAGCAAGGTCTTGACCATTATTTCTTGCTTCTTTCTTTTTTCCTCTCCTCCTGGAGAGTTCCCTCCTGGGACTCCAGTCACATCTGTTAACTTTTTTTTTTGTTGTTCCATGGGTCCTTAAGGTCCTATTCATTTGTTTCAATTTCTTTGTTTCTTCTTTCTCTATCCTTCACATTGAGTAATTTCTATTGATGTGACTTAAAGCTCACTGACTCTTTCCTATACCATCTTTATTCTTCTACTAGTGTACAAAGTGACTATAGTCCATCCTCTTTCTACCAAAATGAAGAAAATTATCCTCATGCTAGTCATTGTTCCAAGTGTTTACTGCCCTATACCATCTATCTCCTTTTAAATGCTCATTGGAACCTTTGGGTAATCATTTTTGTACTTTGACCAGAGTTTATAGTTATATCAGTTAGAGGATTAGTCTGAGGGGATCACATACACCATTATACCAGAAACAGAACTCTTGAGCTGGTATTTTGGACTCACATCAATACCTTGCTTCCTTCTGACCAGTGGCAGTGCCTCCTGGGTGCCCCCCAGATGCTCCAGGCTCCAGCCAACTGTCTCCCTTTTCTATATAGCATTCATTACAGTCTGAAGTCCTCTGCTTGTCAGAGTGATGACTTTGTTGGTGTCCATCTCTCCAATTATATTATAGACCCCGTGTTTATCCTCTTCACCAAGATATTCTTGGGGCCTAACATGGGAAGTTTGTGTAAATGCATAATGAATGAGGTTTATCAGATCACTGACTCCTGATCTGCTAACCAGGGAGTTTTGTTCTCCCTAATCAGAATTATAAATATAAGTACTCTTAAATATTCATTCAGAATAACATCAGTGTGGCCAGATATTTCTACTTCATATTTTTATCCAATATTGTAATGTTAAGTTGATATTAAAGGAGTACATGAGTTGCACTGAGAGGTTTGTAACTTAGAACGCATGTTCCCTTGAACTGTGTTAGATTTGCTTATTCAGTTTTTAGTCTGGTTCACAAACTCATATGAAATTCCCAGTGTGACAAAATTGTGAATGCCTACACCAAAATAATATAATACTATTGCAGTACTGATAATCTTTAAAATCTGGGTAAATAAGATATAATATTTTTAATATGCAACTTAATTAAAAGTGGATTTAATTAGAAAAAACTGAGTAGGTAGAAGAATGTTTGTGAGGATGCTAAAGGGAGCTCCTGAGTATTTTCAAGGGCTCAAGAGGTTGATGGTACTCTTTTTCATGTATAATTTCAATTCAAATCAAACGGCTTTCCATACTTTTATATGAGTGGGAGATCTATTTTTATAATGATGGGAACAGAGTGGAAGAGAGAAAAAAGAGGAATAAAGAGACAGAAAGATCCAGAGTCTGAGAGAGATTCGGAAAAATGTCTTTTCCTGTGGTCACTGAGTAAATGTTATAAAACAGAACAAGTACTAAAGAGACTTGAGGAAGCTGCCTAGGATGGGAGTAACTGGGATAAGGTTAGATAGCTGAAGGAACAGAGACAGGGAAAAGAGCAAAGGCCCTATGAGCTTCCTGAGGAAGAACAAAGGACATTACAGAGATGACAGTTCCAAGTCTGACATTGTCCAATAGAACTGATGGAAATGATCTATATCTGTGCTGTCCAGTATGGCAGCCACTAGCCAGCCACCTATAGCTTTTGGGCATTTGAAATAGGTACTACAATTGAGGATTGGGATTTTTAATTTTGTTTAATTTTAATTAATTTAGATTTAAATGTATATAGTCACACATGACCAATGGCTACTGCAGGATCATTCATCATTCATGTACCATTCATGGGCATAAAGAAAGGATATGGAAGAGAAGTATTTCTGGCCCAAGACAGCCAATGTCTGTATGTAATAGGTGAGTGACATGTATAAAGCAGGCATGTGGAGGAAGCAGGGAGTATGATGTCTACCAGTAATGAACATAAGTTCATTTTTTAGCAGGCTTTTAATAAGGTGGCAAACTATATTTAGGTAAAGATAAAAATTACTAAGCTATTTGACACCTGAAGACTTAAAAACAACTAATTTGGACTACCTTAATGGCTTTCAACATCACTATGGAAGAAGATATCCAGATAAGCACAAGATAGCATTGAAATTTGGGCAGAGAATAGAGGGGGCATACAGATCACTTCTAAGGAGCATGCAGGTGTGTTTTGGGCCCTTCTCTGGCACAGTGCCTGTCATAGGGTAGGCACACCATAAATATTTACTGAATGACTATCTCCATGCCAGGGCAGGAAGGAACAAGGCAGGATCCCAGACCTGGTAGATACTGAGGGTGATGGGGCTCTCATCTCTGGAGCATCCTTCAGGGATAGGCCTTCTGGGCTTAAAAGAGCAGGAATGAGGCAACCCTAAGACTCAAGACTGAATGAAGTGACCCCAGAAGGAACCTGGAGAGAGTAAGTGTCAGACACAGGAAAAGGAAAATAGAAGGCTGAGATAGAGCTATTCAAAATGTAGGCAAATGAGGAGAAAGTGGTCTTTCTATGGATGTAAATTTCTTTATAGGGGAAAAAATACTTTTCTGATATATACTCCATCACTTGGCATTCTTCTCTCAACTGGATGTCTAAATTGAGTGATTACAAAAAAGAATAATATTAAGTATCTTAATTTGTTCTTCATACCAAAGACAGACTCTTGCCCTCTGTCTGTCTCTGTCTCTCTCTCCACACACACACACACACATACACACACACACACACACCAAAGCATTATGGCCTTTTAGTAAATTAAACGTTGTTGTTAGTTTGCTTTGGTTTTTTTGTATGCCCTCAATAATAATGTGTTCTGCAGACACTCTTGAGAGTGTAAAATGAAGAGTGATAACTGAGTAATAACATGAGTGTTTGCTTTGTAGATGTTCTTCAGTTTCTGTGAGAAGAATGTGGATTATGAAACATTTAAAGCGCTCAATGATGCATGTCTTGTCTATGATGGCCGGCTTGTGATTGATACCAACTTCCACACCAATGACATAGCCATTAGAGCTGCTGGCTCCCTCACCAAATTCTCCAATAAATATTACTCAAATGAGTGGACTCATAGCAACTTCAGTTCCAAAGAAATTGGCTTCCAGCTGGCAGCAGCTATGCTCAGTCTCTTTGACCCGACCCTTGAACCTGTGACTGAGCCACCAGCTGATCTTGACCGACTCATCCCCATGTACAAGGGAGCCAAGATCCAAGGTGTGTAGTAGCCCACCTTCTTCCCTCTGATGAAGCCACCCATTGGATCTGGATCAGTGTTCAGGGCAGCCCTCCAATGTTTCTCTTAGTCTTGGTGAGGAGCCTCCTCTGTCTCTCAGTGGGTTTGCACAGAGACAGAGGAGTGCTCAGTCTCATTTTTAAACATTTATTAGGGACCTGGTATTTTATTTTGGTCCTTTGTATTTTGAGCATGTAGTATGGATCACATCATAAGTGTGGTCCCCATTTTACAGGTACATAAAGAGAGACTGGGAACAATGAGTAACTTGCCCAAAGGTTACTCACAACTGGTTAGTGGGGCAATGCCCTGACATCTTGCTAAGTTTTTGTTCCCACTATAAGCTCAGAGATAAGGAGACCCTTCCAAGCCTCCCAAGCCTTGACCTCTTATCTATATGAATAAACTAAACCACTCACAACTGTAAAAACAGTCCACTTTCATCCCCTAAGTCATATTGACCTCTAAGGAGATCATGATATGAGTAATAGAGAATTTCTTTGTGTTTGGCTGATGAGAAATATCTTTGAAAGTAGTGTCGTTGAATGTTGTGGACCTTCTACCACAAAATGCAAATAATTGCAAAATTGTAAATTCATTTCCAGGAGGGTGATTGATCAACCTCAAAGCCATCCATGGACCCCTAGGGTATCCATGGACCCTAATCCAGTAAACAGAACATGAGATAAAGAGACACAAGCTGTACATACCAGTCCTTTTGGTCTGGTATGCCATTTTGTCATTTTCTACCTAGCTAAATGGATTCTGATAGATCCTACTCTATGTCTCACTTTGGATTGAGAACTTAGGAAAGGTGGTGGCCATGAGAAAAGAAGACAAGGGATGGATGTCAAAGACCAGAGTTAGATCAAGCTTATACTATGGGACAAGTTAGAAATAGTAAGAAGTTCATAGTGATAACTTTCTAAAATATTGAATAAGAACTTTGTTGATTTTCCTTAATAATATCCACTTTAATATTTTGGTTACATAAGGAAAGAGTGACAGGGAATGGGAATATCACTGCAACATTCAAGGCCTTGGTCTGGTCTGGCTTGGGCAGGCATAGTTTAGGGTGCCGGGGGTTATGGGAAATCACAGGATACACAGGATTAGCTTAGCACATTTTCCTAGGGCATTGCTGGCTATATTATGGGGTATAATGGAACATTCACATTGATTTTGTTAAATAACATTAATCTCAGGGAGTTTCTTGCTAGTACTAGTACTTTCAGGGGATAGTTTGAGTAGCATACACCATGATAGACATCTCTGTTTATCCTATATCCTATGTGCTATATACTGATATGTAAACTCCATTACCACTTCATTAACAGCTAAATTAAAATGTGGAAAATTTGCCATTTCCTATAGGAGGCATTCTTCCTGGGTCTTACCATTATCTGCATGTTGCCAAACCTGCCATTCCAACTCCCTTAGAGGTACAAATGGCCCAGCCTAATTTTGTAAGTATTATCCCTGAATTTCATTTTACTTTCAAGTGTAACACTTTGTTTACAGGGGGATGAAATTCTCTATTCAGAGTCTTTCATAAAATGTACTGGTTCATCAGAAAAGCCACTGTGGTAGCCAACTCCCAAGATGGCCCCATGATTCTGGCTCTTTGGTATTCATGTCCTTGTGTGGTCCCCTCCCGCATGAAACAGGGCTGACCTGTGTAGCCAACAGGATATTGTAGAAATGACTAAGCCATTCCAAGGCTAAGTCATGAGATATTTTACAGCTCTAACCTGCACCCTTCTGGATCACTTACTGCCATGTTGTAAGGTCACTCAGGCCACCAACTGGAGAGGCCGGTGTGGTAAGGAATTGAGGATTCCTGTACCAGCCATTAGCAACTTGTCAGTTATGTGAGGGAGCTGCCTTGGACATGGATCCTCTGGCCCCAGTCAAAGCTTCAGATGATGTGGCCCCAGCAGACATCTTGACTATAAACTTATAGGAGACCCTGAGCCAGAGTCCCCCCAACTAAGCTGCTCCTAATTTCAGACTCCCAAACATTGGGGTAATAGTTTATTATTGTTTAAGATATTAAGTATTTTTAATAGAGTATTTTTTAGAGCAGTATTAGGTTCGCGGCAAAATTGAGAAGAAAGTACCAAGATTTCCCATGTACCCCGATCTCCATTTACACGGAACCTCTTTGGTGATCAACACCCCACCAGAGTGGTTACACTCTGGATGTGGTTACACAATGGATGAACTTACATTGACACCTCATCGTCACTCAAAGTCCACAGTTTACTTTAGAGTTCACTCTTGGTGTTAAACATTCTGTGGGTTTGGGCAAATGTATAATGATGTGTCCATCATTACAGTATCATACAGGGGAGTTTCATGGCTCTAAAATTCCTATGTTCTCTGCCTATTTTATCTACTCCTCCACACAAACCCCCACAACCACTGTTCTTTTCACAGTCTCCATAGTTTTGCCTTTTCCGGGATGTCATATAGTTGGAATCATACAGTATGATTTCAGATTGCTGCTTTCACTTAGTAATGTGCCTTGGTTTCCTCCACGTCTTTTTATGGCTTGAGAGGGAATTTCTTTTTAGTGCTGAATAATATTCCATTATCTGGATGGAACACAAATTATTTACCCATTCACCTGCTGAAGGACTATAAGTGGCTAAGTTTTGAGGTAATCTGTGATGCACCAATAGATAACTAACCACCTTTGTGACAGTGTACAAATACATTGTTTAGGGTCTGGGATGTCCATCCAGAACCCATTGTTCTCCCTCCCTGCCTGAATTATCCCAGAAGGGCCATCCAGGAAAAGCAGAAGCTGTGGGGTGGGATACCCCTGGGTTCAAGGTAACTAGAAAGGATGCAGTGTGGTTGGTCAGTAGGCAACCTCCTCCGATTAGATCCTCTGGCAGATGGTCCCAAACTGGTGTTTGGTGTTATTTGGGGGTCACCTTTCTGATGTGTCATGCTTGCTTTTTTGTTGGTGAGGCAGATACCGTAAGTTGCCTATTTTCTTATCCTGAATATTTTTAAGGGTTAATAGGCTGACCAATGTAAAATAAACACATTTCCCAGATTTTCTTGAGAATAGGGTTAGCCACATGGCAGGTTTTGGCCAATGAGATGTAAGTAGAAACTGTTGGAAAGTTCCTTTAAGTGAGGCAGAATCAAAATGGCACAGGCTATTTGCCTCTCACCTTTCTCCCTTTTGGAAATCAGGATCCCCGCTCTACTGTGTTCTTCCTCCAGATTTAGAACAAGTTAACAACTTCTCTGTATTTCTGGTCCTATTAGGGATCACATATAATGTAACAGTGCCTTTAAGGGACAAAACAGGTAACTAGTCCATGGTGGATGTTGTTCTCAATTACAGTTCCAGATAAATAATGAAACCTGGTTCTTGCAGTGGAAGGATAGATGCTATGTATTTCAAACTTATTTTCCTTGGGCTTTTCCCAGGTTCTTTTAGGCATATCCTATATACATAGTCTGATTCCATATTTTCTTGCAAATAAAGGAAAGGTCATAGAGAATAGTGTTATGGTGTCTATTGTTGTGTAACAAAACTTAGCAACATGAAACAGACATTTGATTCTGCTCACAGATTCTGTGGGTCAGGATTTGGACAGGGCACAGTCAATGGGAATGGCTTGTCTCCGCCCCGAGGTTTCTGGAGCCTCAGCTGGGAAGACTAGAAGATTAGTTGTGACTTGGTGGGTGGGTTCTCTGAAGGCTTGTACTCACCTGGGCTGAGATGATTCAGACACGGGGGCTGCTGACCAGAGCATCCACCTGCACTATCCTGGTCCCCTGGGCTTCCTCACAGCATGGCAGCCTCCGAGTAGTCAGTCTTCTTATATTGATGGCTCAGGGCTCTGAGTGCAAGTGGAGCTGCAGTCACACAGTGTCCCTTCCCCACACCATCTGTTGGAGCAGTCACAGCTTACTGGGATTCACAGAGACAGGACATAGAGGTCATCTCTCAGTGGGAATAGTGTCAAGGTCATATTGCAGGTGAGAATGTGGGATGGGGGACATTATTGTGGCCATCTTTGGAAAATACAATCTGCTACCGATGATGTGGGGCATTAGATCGATAGGGTGAAGCCCAAATATTGTGTTCAGAGGCTGAGCACTTTGGTCATTGGAGATAAATAACTGGACCCAAATACTATGTTTAAGAGATAGAAAATACTGGACTTGGTTTCAGACAGAACCAGATTCTTCAAGGACATTGTGTGATTTCCTGCATGCAGTGTCATTTATTTATGAACCCCTGGCCCTCTCTCTGAATAAAGTCAGAGTAGGCTTTTAATAAAGACCCCCTTAAAAAGGGCTTTTTTTTTTTAAGATAATGAGTTTTAATAAGAATGCAACTTAAATAGATTCTTTGGCTGGTGCTATGACAGTATTTGAACAGGACCCCTGACTTTAATTAACCATTTTGCCAGGTGGGCCTCCTCTTTAATTAGTACAGAAGATCTAAACAGATTTTTTTCCATTTTATTCACCAAGAAAAAAAAATGTAGGATGGTTCCATGGCAATCTTTTGGGGTTGGAATTAATTTAAGTAAAATTGTTGCCAAAATGGTCAGGCAGTCACCTAAATATAACCAATTGATTGAGAATGGAGCCCACTGAATAATATTTCATGAGAGAAGCTGAATTGCTATTCTTAGAATAAATGTAGAACAGATGAATTTTATCAGACTTTTGTAGCACTCACTAATTGGAATCTTTAAGTAAGAAGACACTTTAGTAATTCATGAGCTCTCTGAGAGGTAACCTGACAAAAAGAAGAAAGGGGACCCCTACATAATAAACTAATTTACAGATTCCAGTCCACATGCTTTGTTGGCTTATATAGCATGGAAAAAAGAAGTTTGTCACAACAAATTCTGCCTTGGATACCATCAAATTTAAAATTGTGTGTTCATCATGAGAGCTGAGGACTTGATTTCTTGCACACCAAGTCTGACTACTCCTGTATCTTCCATTTGGCATGAATTCCGGAGCCATTTTCCAACCTTTGTCAAAATCATAAAGGAACTCGAAAGGATAATTGTATTCAGGAAAAAGGGAAGGGGGAAAAATACTACACCACAACCAGTTACTCTGCCAAAATCTTAAATCCACATTTCAAAAAAAAAAAATCCACATTTCCTAACAATTTACTTATATACTTAAAGGATACATCCTAGATACAACTAGATACATCCCACAGAATTGGAAAGTGTATGAAATCATCATCATTACCTCAAAATCCCTTATGGAGTAGCAAGGCTGGAAGCTGCCTCAAGCCATCATTTCGTGGAACAATTTTCTGTAATGATAGGTGGAGAGAGTTCTGGACTTCACTGGATTTTCCTAGCCTGTGAGTAATTGCAACTAGGAATAACCTAGGAAATTCAGAGAAGTCTGCCTGGTCCTATCAGAGTTATTTGTGTCTGAGAAACCCATCTGTAGATGGCTTGTCTTTAATGTCAATGCAAAATATTTTGATGCATTCCCCATTCCCAGAACGGCCCCCTGGTTATGCTGACACAGTGCCAGATCTCATTAAAATGGACAAAATTACTTCCATAGTTGAGATTAGCTCTCGTAGCACAGCATGGTCATTTTTTTCCCACTCCAGTATGGCCGATTTCTGCCCTCTTAAAGCCCTCATAACTCTAATGTGCAAAAACACACAGAGGCAACCCAAAGATTGTCATTCAATCTCTAAATTAAAACATAAGACCAAACAACTCCCAACAGATACCATGACAACAAATCATTGCAAGCGATGCTGACCGTATCACCCTTCTGTGGAACAACGTGGCCCAGCTCCACAAATACTTGTCAAGACGCCACCAACTAAGTTACTGTGGCCCTCATGTTGAATTGTTCGGCCTTGGCCAAATCAGTCCCCCTAAACAAAGAGTCTTCGTGAGCAGAAGCAAAATGCTTTGCAAAGTCCAATTCTGTCCTATGGGCGAATCGCAAGGTATGCCCCTTTGATGCCTAGGTTCCCTTCCTTAATCCTTCAGCTTAAAGAAATTTTAAAGAGAAGGTGGAGGGACCAAGACCTTGTGGGATTGTGGACTCCACCCTCCAGTGAGTCCTGAGGAAACCTGTTACTAAATCTATGCTGGAGTTGTTGGCAGTGCCCCCCTCCTGAACCCCCCAGCTGCCCTACCCCTGAAGCCAGGGAGCAGCCCCTCCTCAGAGACTCGCTCAATTTTCTACCTAGGCACCCCTTCTGAGAAAAAAGGTGGCCTTCCACCCCTGGGTGGAAAGGAGGCAGCTAAGCCTAAACCTTTGAGTGCCAAACTCAAAGGGTCTTTGGTCTTGTATTTAATCTTAGGAATGCACATGGCGGGCACATTCTTCACTCTCATAGCTCTGGGTGTATTTAATTCAGAAATAGCCTTTGCTCCAGTAGGCTGCCAGATAAAGCTGACCCAATGATGTCACACGCCCCACTCTGGGAGTTGTTCGTTGCTCAGTCTGAGAAGTCAAGACTTGAGGAAACATACCCGATGGAAGAAAGTCTGTGGGGCTATCTAAAGCAAGAGAGGTAACTTGTGGCAGGAGCAGAGGGCGAGGGGATGATCAGATAAGGAGAGCAGGCAGTTTGCAGCCAGTGGCTCAGGCCTGGCCTTTTCCAGATTCTTCTTGAGTCCAGACAAGCCCCACCCTTCAGCACCCGAGTCCTCCCTTCCAAGATCCCTCCTTCCCTCCTTCTTCCTTCTCCCCTGCTCCTTCTACTTTGTTTCATTTCTCTTTCTCTCTCTCCCTGTCTGATTCCTTGCCACAGCACAGCCACTGTATTTAAAAATAACTTTTTATCATGTTAGAAGTGATAGTCATTTTTAAAACATAGAAACAACAGATAGTCAAAAGAGCAGAAAGAGAAACACTAATAGTGACCCAGTCTGTCAACTACAGAAATTGACCATTTGAATGGTTTCATGTATTAACAGAAAAACAAATAGAATGATAAAAATAGAAAGATACTGTATAAGTTATAAAATATAACTTTTTATACAATACTCATGTAGTATCAAATGTACTGTAAACGTATTTTCCTGTTGTGGAATATAGTTTACCAATGATTTCTGATGGACGTGTTGCATCCCATTGTGTGGATCTCCCATTGTCCTGTTAGCTGATGCTTTCCGCGCTGCTATGGAGGTAGATTTCCTGCCTGTATCCACCCATCTCGTGAGTGATGGATGACTGGCACTTCCCTTGAGGTGCCACCCCAAACCCTTTCCTAAGCCATATCTGCTCTCTCCCTGACCCCCAGATACCTAGTTTCACACATATACGTGCGGCATGGTTTACCTGACATCCCTCCTGTATATCTCACCATGTGCTCTTTCTGTTGGCTGATTCCTCCCCAGGGCTTTGCCATGTGATGCCCAAATACCTACCAGTTGTTTCAATTTATTTAAAAATTCAGTTAAACCATGTGTCCTTGTTTAGACAAAATCCCCAGGGGATGTCCAGAACTAAGTAAATGTTTGGGATCAGTGTAGCCCAACTTGCCTTGGATTTCTAAAATGCCACATTCAAGTGCAGAGCAAAAGCTTAAATCTATATGCTTTCAGGAGAGCCTTATTGAATATAACTGTGTACTAAGTTCAGAGTCTAGGGGCAAAGTGCATGTTCAGCTTCCACCAACAGAACCCATGTTTTTCCACTGAGGGTTCTCAGTTTGGTTGCCTGAGCTGGTGGGGAACATGTCTCCAGTTGGTAGGTCTATAGCAATTAGGGGCTGAAATAGAAAAAGTAATCGTGATATGGGATTTATCAAGCAGCATCTTCCCTTTTCATGTGGGTTCATGCAGCAGTTTTAGCCAGCTTCTAGGGGGACACAAAGTCATGTATCTTCACCTTTGGCAACTTACGAACTAACAAGTAGCCCGCAGCATGTACATGGGTACTTCCTGCCTGTGAACTTGAACCTTCTTCTTGGGAATGGACCTGACCAAACAGCTGAACCTCCCCAAACCTAGCTGGCAGGGAATCACCTTTTACTTGTTTCTTTTGCTTGCAGAAACGTCTTTTAAAAAAAACCCTGAAATTCTTTCCTATCACCGTTGACTAGGAGGTTTTTCTCAAAATGGGGCTGTGAAAAATTTCTTAAAAATTAACAGTCTTAACACACCTCATAGAAGAGAATAAACCCAGTTCCTTGTACTAGCTGTGCGAGGTATTGAATAGCAGAGAATTTGGTTGTAACCTAGCAACTGATTTAGAAACGCGGAACAATGCAATCACACTTTAAAATATCCCGAGAAACATTTAGTCATTAAGTCCAATATGCGGTTGCTGACACAGGGTTAGCTACTGTTGAGTTTAGTCAATATCTATTACTGTCATTTGCAACGTGTGATAAGATGCAACCTGTTTGTTATATATGAAAAATAGATTTCTGTGTAAAGTTTCCAAAGTCCAGAAATGTTTCTAATGTTGTTTTTTCTGATTCTCCCTACACTCCCCCCCCCCCACCAGGGTTTAGAAATAGTAACAGGTAATACAAAAAATGGGACTTATTTCCGAATACATATCAACAAGTACAAAATGGTGGAAACCATCACGTGCCTTTCGAAAGAGCCTTTCCCTGCCTCCAATTACATCCGTCTATTTGGCCAGCATGAGCAACTTCTCAACAACCTGTGTGCTCGGTACGAGGACAAGCTGATCCCAGATCTCTACAGGTAAGTTGAACATTACACTTTACTAAGAGGAGATGCTAACATTTATCATATCTTGTGAATGAGGGACATGTTTTGCGATACACCAGAAAGCCAAAGGGGAACCCATGGGAGAGGCTAGAGTGGCAGAAATTTTATTCTAAGATAACAGAGAGTATCTGACCACTAGCACTGAAGAGAGTGGAGGGTCACAAGGAGAAGGGCATGGACGCTGGATGTGTCTACATATGGTCCCTATGGTCACACACAGGCCCGGATCCCAGATGCATCCAAGCACAGCCTCCATACCGCAGACAGGCCCGGATGAGATGATATTCAAGTCCCTTTCAACATGGGGCTGCTAAGAGTGGTCAGAAGTTGAAGACGGAGATTTGGGAGCAGGATATGGAAGCATGTGGTCCTGGTGGGAATTCCACAACCACAGACAGGCTATTTGTGGCCCCAGCCTTCCTCCCAGCATGTGCTCAAGCAAAGGAGGAGGCCACTTGTATAAGACGTTATATATATATAATACACACACACACACACACACACACACACACACACACATATGTATACATATAAGGGGATTCTGCATGGCAGGGTGGTTAGACTGGGTGATTGGTGCCTGTGTCTTTTCAAATGCCTGTGTCTTTTCATCCTATACCCCCGGGGAGGGCTAGAATCTTAGAGTAGAAAGCTCCTCCTGGACACAGTCTGTTGCTTCGGAGGGTTAGAAGAACTTCCTTCTATGCATAAAACTAGATAATGACAGAGCCAGTATCAGCACAGATGTAGGACGTAAGTCATAGAATTCCAGGGCCCTTGATACCCAAGGTGGCGACTGCTAGGATCAGGAGCAATCTCTCTTCCCTCTGAAAAACAACTTTAAATTGGGGTGCCTAGGTGGCTCAGTCAGTTAAGCTTCTGCCTTCAGCTCAGGTCATGATCTCAGGGTCCTGGGATTGAGCCCTGAGTTGGGTTCCATGCTCAGTGGGGTGTCTATTACCCCACTCCATCTCCCCCCCACCCTGCTCATGTTCTCTTTCTCTCTCTCAATCAAATAAATAATTTTTAAAAATGTTTAAATTATAGAATATATCATACAAACAAAAAAGTATATAAAATATGTATGTAGGGGCACCTGGGTGGCTCAGTGGGTTAAAGCCTCTGCCTTTGGTTCAGGTCATGATCTCAGGGTCCTGTGATTGAGCCCCTTGTCGGGCTCTCTGCTCAGTGGGGAGCCTGCTTCCCCCTCTCTCTCTGCCTGCCTCTCTGCCTACTTGTGATCTCTCTCTCTCTGTCAAATAAATAAAATATTTTTTAAAAATATGTATGTACACTTTAAGGGATAATAATACTAGAATTCTGTGTCCCTCCCACCTTTAAAAAAAAGATTTCATTTATTTATTTGAAAGAGAGAGAGCACAGCAGGGGGAGGGGCAGAGGGATAGGGAGAAGCAGGCTCCCCACTGAGCAAGGAGCACAACTGGGGCTTGATCCCAGGACCCTGAGATCATGACCTGAGCCAAAGACAGACAACTGAGCCACCAAGGCACCCCGGCCCTCCCACCTTTCTTAAGAAAGAATTCCTGGGACCACCTGGGTAGCACCATGGGTTAAGCATCCAACTCCTGATTTCTGCCCAGGCCATGATGTCAGGGTTGAGAGATTGAGCCTATGTTGGGCTCCATGCTCAGCAGGAAGTCTGCTTGAGATTCTCTCTCCCTCTGCCCTGCCCGCTTGTGCTCATGCTCACTCTCTCTCTAAAGTTTAAAAAAACAAATAAATAAATAAAAATTAAAAAAGGACTTCTTACTTCAGAATGTTAGAAGCCCTCTCTCGTCACACCAGCTCTGTGTCCTTGGAGGTCATGAGGATTGGTTAATCACTCCCTTTCTTTCCTATAAGGCAGGGATCAGCAAACTTTCTCTATAAAGGGCCCAATAGTAAACATTTTCGGTTATGCAGGCCATATAACTCACAGGTACTCAGTTCTACTGTTGTAGTGTGAACACGGCCACAGATCATACACAAGCAAACAGACATGTCTGAGTCCCAATAAAACTTCATACCAAAGCAAGCACCAGGCCAACCCTTATTCTAGAAGTGTGCCACATAGATATGATTTCCTAAATAACAAATTAATTTGTTTTGCTTGCTTTTGAATCAATTCCATGGCTGGATAGAAAAAGTCAACCCTCCCTCTAACACCATTTGTTTACACTGCTGTATAATATTCCCTCATACTACCGCCACCGCTCATTTGTCTGTTCGATTGATTGATGTTTAACTTGCCAGCTGGGACCCATCGCAAACAATGCTGCAGACACTTTGGGCACACCTCACGTGTGAGGACTTCTCTTGGGTGGACTAGGTGGTGTTGAAATATTCCCCAAGTAGTCCTGTCTACGTAAACTCCCTTCCACAGCACCGGAGAATGCCTCCACAGCCCAGTCAACCTGTGGCACTGTTGGGACTGGAAAATGTGGTCATTCTGGTGGTGTGAAAAGGTATCCTTTTTAATACCAAATTTTAATCCAAATTAAAAGGTTTTAATTTCCCTGCCCTGACTAGTAACACGACTCAGTGTCTTTTAATTTGTTCATAAGCCGTTTGTGATAGTTTCAGGGCAATGCCCATTTAGGACAGTTGTCCATTTTTCTTTTGGGTTGTCTTCTTACACATTCACAGGAGTCATTTATATACTTTGGATACACACTCACATTAGTTATATATATTTTAACATTTTGAGACTTGTCCTTTCACTTTATGGTGTCAGTTAACAGAATTAAAATGAAATTTTTAATTTTAATGTAATCTTTTCATCTTCTTCAGAGTGTCTTGGGTATTTTGTCCCTTTCCTCTTCCAATAGTTTTTATAGTACACTTGCGAAGCCCCATGAAAAGCCCCACTGGCTTTTATAAAAAATGCATTGAACTTTAGATCAATTCAGTGAGAATGGACATCTTTGATATTTGATATCTTTGATATTCATCCCATATGTTATGATATAACATAGTTTAGGTCTTGGTTTATTTAGGTGTCTTTAGTATCTGTCATTAAAGACTTAAAATTTTTTCCATGATGGCTTGCAAAATTTTTGTTTCATATAATCCAAAGTGCTTTAAATTTTTATTGCTGTTGTAAATAATCATTTGCTTATCGATGGCTGCTATATAGTGCATAGAAATGCACTTTTTGTAAGATTTCACCTTCTGCAAATTTGCTAAACTCTCATTTATTCATATCATTTCCCTCTATGTTGTTTTAGATTTTCCACACAGAAAAATTAATATCATGTGCAAATAATGACAATTTGTTTTCTCTTTTCCAATATTTGTACTTTCATTTCTTTTTCTTATTTGCTACAGTGACTAAGCTTTGCAGTAAAAGGTAGGACAGAAGTAGTGAGAGATGGCACCCTTGTTTCACTCTTAATCTCAAAGGGCATATATGTGTTCAGTATGAACTGTATGACATTTGCCATATATTTTTGTGGATGCCCTTTATCAAGATAAGAAAATTTCCTTTTATTACTGGCTTGCTAAGCATTTTCATCACGCATGGATTTTTATTGTTTTCCACAAAGAGTACTTAATTTTTGAAATCTTTCATAGATGAGGATCTTTTCCTATATGCCTCCAATAAAAAATTATATTTTGGTATAGTATCAAATTTGGTAAAGTATCAAATTTCTTAATCAAAGGTTTTCCCTCCTCAAATCTTTATAGACTTGATTTCAATATTTATTTAAAATAAAGAAAAATACAAGTATTTGTAAAAATGAAGTCATTTGTTCCTTAGCTTGTACATAAGATTTTATTATTGCTTTAACCTCCCCCAAAATATTAAATTAGAGAGGAATCAGTTGATAATTAAAGAAAATTTTTACTCCAAGGGGAGCCCTATGTCAAAAGTCTTCTCTGAAAAGAAAATGTTTTCACATTTGACCAAATTCAAAAGCCCTCGCTGGTTTGTTTTTCCCCCAAGAGGAAGATGGTGCTGACACAGACAGACTCTGTATGCTTGGGACCACCAGTTGGGCCGCAGCTGTTGACTGATGATAGTAATAATTTTAAAAGTTAATTTATTTGCTAAGAGTGAATATTTGGGATGGCAAAATGAGACACCACTAGGACGGGCCATATCCGGTTGTGCCAATTGCCATCTGTAAGAAGGAAGCAAGGCGGCCGGAAAGATGCTGGCTGATCAGCAGAGGTCAGTACTCATGGTCAAGTGACGGACTGAAGCCATTGCCGGGCCTCGTCAGGCCCGTCAGGCCTACACACACATGCATTAGTGTGTACTTGCAGCTGTGGCCACATTCTTCTCAAGTGCCATGAAATGCTGCCAGGCCCCCATGCTAATTCTTGGCCCACCACTGCCTGCCCTGTCTGTTGTTAGACAGACTGGCAAGGCTCTTTGCAAGCAGGAATGGCAAATGGTTTCGCTTATTTTGGCCACAGTGTGATTACCGACGATTGCCCTGACCTCCACAGCAGTGGCAGTATGCTTGTTCAAATCCAGGCCAGTGTTAGTCCAACCACGTCTAGGGCCACCATTCTCCATGCTGTGGGGGGAGGGATGGGGATGGGTGTGGCGGGGCGGGGGGATGGTGGCTGACCATCAACCAGCCACTCCGTCTTCTGCAAGACGGACGACATGTCAGGATGAGGTTCCTCCTCAGGTTCAAAGAACCCCCAGGAGTCTTTCCCTCCATTTCCCCCAGCCCATTCTCGCCCCACCAAGGGCCAGGATGGAGCAGGCCCTGGCAGGACCAGCAGGAACAGTGGCAGCCACAGGGGCAGATGCTCGAGCAGTTGAGGCCTCACGAGCACTGGCTCTGGCTGCCTGTGGAGGGGCTTGCTTGGAACCATTTAGAAACCCATGGTGGTGGCTGAGTAGTCAGCCACCGTGAGGCACGGCTGGACAGCTGCCACAGGACGGCAGTGTAGCTGAGGGTCTGGGGCCCAGGCTGGCATGGATCTAATTCTTTGTTTTCACCTTGGAGTGCCAGGACAGATCATTAACAATGAAGAGCACAGATCCACCACCGGTGACTCTGCATGCATGAGTGTGTGTGTGTGTGTGTGTGTGTGTGTGCGCGTGCGTGCCTGTGGGCAGGCACGTGTGTGTGTGTGTGTGTGTGTGTATAAGACAGAGAAATAAATTCATCAACTGATTGGCTTACCACTTTGGAAAAAGAAGGGAGCCCATTTTTATCATTTGTTCCTTTCTGAACCAGTCCGCATTTAAAGTCACGGAACAAACGTGTGACTAGAATGTACTCTTCCCCCGAGGAGCATGTGCCTCGCAGCGTGTCTTGGGAGAGCAGACATACACCTACCACAAACCTTGCAAAACCCTGTGTGCTGAGTCCTGTGATGGTGTTTAGAATGAGCAGCCCCTCCCACCCTGCTGGTACTGTTCCTCCTTCAGGTGGGATGGGGGGTAGGGGAGATGGGGCCGAAGGAGGTTCCGTGAGGCTGGTGAGAAATCAGAAAATGGGAACCTGGGAGAGGCGAGAGAAGGCTGAGGATGCTTCCCGAGAAGTCCGCTGCAGGCTTTAACAAGACATGTCCTGTTCCTACTCTCCTTTCTTCACACTGCCTCATCTTCATTTTCCCCCTTCTGGATGGCTCTGCAAAAACAAGGTCTTGCCTACCAAATCCCTCCCCCCTTATATTAATTAACAGTCTGGAGCATCCTTTTTCCTGGCGGCGTGAATAGGTCTTGCCCTAGCTTCTTTGTGTGAGCCCATCAGATGCTCGTAAACCTTGATTAAATCACCTCTTTTCACATCTTAACATGCTCCGCTCTCAAAGACTGCCCTCACATGGCCCTCTCCTCCTGCGAGCCCCTCCGCCCTCCACACTTCCCCAAACACTCGAGTGGCCTATTTTTAGTGGGTAAGTGCTGCTGTGCACAATATTCTAAATGGGCTTTGAGGAAGCCCTGTAAAAGGCTGCCATTACCTTTTGAACTCTGAATCTCCAGAAGTTACTCCCTTAGGAAAGCTGCCTTGTGCAGCCGCTGTCTTCGGAGCTGTTAAGCAGGATGCTGCCAACGCACATTGTCTCCTAATTCACTTATTAGACTCCAATTGGAGTCATTTAATCATGACTTAAATGCTTTTCTGTTCCTCTGTAGTCAGTGGCCTTGTGCTGTGTCCAGTAGTAAAATCACACACCAAATTCTAGGTGCCCATTTTTCCAGACTTCTCAAAATTCCTTAAAATACGACTGCCCACTCCAACTTGTCCGTTTTTTTTTTCCTACATACCTAAAAATTGCTGGATAATCATTCCCCCAAAATGCAAACTTCCCTGTTGGCCACTTACCGAGTCACTCACCCGCCTTTCTTGTTTCTTGCTTGTCTGTTTCATTTCATGTGCCGCCAGTTACATTTGATAGCCTTATAAATAGGAATCCTTTTTCAGATGATTTGCTGAAATCAAAGTCTCTTCTCTTCATTTTGCTTCCTGGTCGTTTAATTATCATCTTTTTCTCCACCCTCTGAAAGATGATTTTGAATGGGCGTGCTCACATGCTCCGTCTGGGGCTCCTCACTGGTCATTCCCTGTCCCCCCTGCTCTAACCAGCAGCTTCTTACTCAGTGCTGTTTCTCATACGATCACACAGCCTTGAAGCTGAACCCATGTACTTGAACATCCTTCTTACTGAGATGGTGAACCTTAGATCTGGAAATATAGATCGATGTGGGGACCGAATTCTATGGGACACAATATATGTTCATTTTCATTTGTAATATTGTTCTAATTAAAAGACTAGGTTTTTTTTTTTCTAGTATATGTCAATTCCCTCCTTCCCACTGTGACATTTGTGTAGAATTAGCCTTTCCTGGGATGAAAAGCAAGATTGGTTTGAACCATCCTAAAATTATAGCCAGTACAAGTCCCTTCGGATATCCATGCCAAAAATTATAATGTGAAAGAAAGATAAACACATCCATTCACATAGTCAGGAGTGAACACCATAGAGCTCTGCATAAAGTATGGAGCTTTTTTTTTTTTATCAAAGTATAACTGACATACAATATCCTCTTAGTTTCAGGTGTACATCATAGTGATTCACTATTTTTATACATTATGAAATCCTCCCCACAATACGTTTAGTTAGCAGCTGTCACCATACAAAGTTATTGTAATGTTATTGACTATGTTCTCTCTGCTGTACATTACATCCCCATGAATTCCATTGTGTGTGTATGTGTGTGTGTGTGTGTGTGTGTGTGTGTGTGTGTGTATACCCAACATCTTTATTCATTCATCTATAGATGGATACTTAGGTTGCTTCTATATCTTGGCTGTCATAAATAATGCTACAATAAACGTACGAGTGTGTATATCTTTTCAGATTAGTGTTTTCATTTTCTTTGGGTAAATACCCAATAGCGTAATTGGCAGATCACATGATAATTCTATTTTTAATTTCTTGAGGAACTCCATACTGTTTCCTGCAGTGGCTGTACTAGTTTGCATTCCTACCAGCAGTGCATGAGAGTTCCTTTATCTCCACATTCTTGCCAACACTTGTTATTTCTTGAGTTTTTGATTGTAGCCATTTTGACAGGTGTGAGGAGAGATCTCACTGTGGTTTTGATTTGCATTACCCTGATGATGAGTGATGTTAAGCATCTTTTCATGTGTCTATTGACCATCTGGATGTATTTGTAAAAATACCTGTTCATGTCCTCTGCCCATTTTTAATTGGATTATTTTTGGTGTTGAGTTGTATAAGTTCTTTTTTTTTTAATTTTATTTATTTGAGATAGAGACAGAGAGAGAGCATGAGAGGGGAGAAGGTCAGAGGGAGAAGCAGACTCCCCGCGGAGCCGGGACCCTGATGTGGGACTTGATCCCAGGACTCTGGGATCATGACCTGAGCCAAAGGCAGTTGCTTAACCGACTGAGCCACCCAGGCGCCCGTATAAGTTCTTTAAATAAATATATTTTGAATATAAATCTCTTATTCGATATATCATTTGCATATATCTCCCTCATTCAGTAGGTTGCCTTCTTATTTTGTTGATGGTTTCATTCCCTGTGCAAAAGCTTTTTATTTTGCAATA
The DNA here is from genome assembly GCA_028533885.1 of Nasua narica. Classification (NCBI taxonomy): domain Eukaryota; kingdom Metazoa; phylum Chordata; class Mammalia; order Carnivora; family Procyonidae; genus Nasua; species Nasua narica. The sequence continues at coordinate 82,300,065 of CM052811.1, read as the reverse complement.
GTCCCAATAGTTTAATTTTGCTTTTGTTTACTTTGGCAAAGGAGACATAACTAGAAAAATGTTTCTATGGTTGATGTCAAATAGATTATTGATTATGTTTTCTTCTAGGAAGTTTATGTTTTCAGGTCTCACATTTAGGTCTTTAATCCATTCTGAGTTTGTTTTTGTGTATGGTGTAAGACAGTGGTCCAGTTTCATTCTTTTGCATGTAGCTGTCCAGTTTTCCCAACACTAATTTGTTGAAGAGACAGTTTTTTTCCCACTGGATAGTCTTTCCTGCTTTGTCATATATTAATTGATCATAAAAGGGTGGTGGATTTATTTCTGGGCTGTATATTCTGTATTCTGTTCTGGTGGTCTATGTCTCTATTTCTGTGCCGGTACCAGGCTGTTTTTCAGTACTACAGCTTTGTATTATATCTTGAAATCTGGGATTGTGATACCTTCAGTTTTATTCCTCTTTTGGGGGTCTTTTGTGGTTCCATACAAATTTTAGGATAATTCTAGTTCTGTGAAAAATGTTAGTGTTTTGATAGGGATTGCATTGAATTTGTAGAAGGCTTTGGATAATATGGACATCTTAACAATACTGATTGTCCCAATTTATGAGCATGGGATATCTTTCCATTTGTTTGTGTCATCTTTAATTTCTTTCACCAGTGTTTTATAATTTTCAGAGCAGAAGTCTTTTGTCTCCTTGGTTAAGTTTATTCCTAGGTATTTTATTATTTGGGTGCAATCGTAAATGGGATTGTTTTCTTAATTTCTTTCTGCTACTTCATTATTGGTGTATAGAAATGCAACCAATGTCTGTATATTAATTTTGTATCTTGTGACTTTACTGAATTCACTTATCAGTTCTAGTAATTTTTTTGGTGGGGTGTTTAAGGTTTTCTCTATTAGTATCATGTCATCTATAAACAGTGAAAGTTTTACTTCTTCCTTATCAATTTAGATGCCTTTTATTCCTTTTTCTTGTCTGATCGTTGTGGCTAGGACTTCCAGTACTATACTGAATGAAAGTGATGGAAGTGGACAACCTTGTCTTGTTCCTGACCCTATGGGGAAAGCTCTTAGTTTTTTATAGGAAGGTGTAAATTCTTATTTCAACTGTCTCTGTCTTATACATGTTAGTAAGAATCTTTGCCTTGAGGATAGCGCCTGTGAATGAATGGAAGAGAAATGAGTACCCCATCTCACAGCCAAGATTTTTTTTAATGGTAAGGGATTTATTAATGAGAGTTTAAAGCCAGCAAACTCAGTGCCTGTTAACATCAATTTAACATGGGAGATGAGGAGTGGGAACTCATATTTATTAATGAATGGATCACTCTTCACCAGATTTCTCTACTCACCTTATCCAGTGTGAACTCCCATAGTCCTTGTATCACCCCTTTCAAGTGGGCATTACTACCTCATAAAACAGAGTAACCTAATAGTCTCTATACTATAAAAGAAAACCAGTATTTTCACTATCTGAAAGGAAATGTGTGTGTTTAAATTATGTATTAATACCCGGGGAGACAATTTCAGTGCAGGGATGACCCTGGATCCCAAAAGACTATGCCACATGTGAACTGTACATGAATAAATCACATAAAGTATAAGACATAACTCACATATGTATCTGTTGGACCAGATCTACAATATTATTTTAAAATTCAAACTTTTCACCAAGATTTAAAAAACAAGGAAACATCTTGTGGCAAGACATTGCAGCCACCTCCAAGTTATCTGTAGCCGCCATCTCCATACCTGCTATGCTGGCCACCATCTTTGTCATGCTGGGCTTTTGGTATATATTCTAAGAGAATTTAGTTCAAAAGTGTTAAAAAGTTAATTATTCTCTTTCCTTAGAGTGCAAAGGACATTAAGCTAAAACAGAGGGTTCAGTTCCTGCATTGTTGCTTATTAGCTTTGTGAATTTTGGGCAAGCCATCTTATGTCACTGAGCACCAGTTTCCTCATCTATGAAGTGATGATATAATTTATGATAAATTTTCCGACTTCACAAGGTAAAAGTAGATGGTGATGTAAAAGTATTTAAAAGATGTATTCTACACGTGCAAAGTGTTGTAATTACTTTAGCTCAAGTGTTCATGTTTGCTACAAGTCCACATTAGCTTTTATAGAAAGGAAGACCTTTTCAGGCTTTTATGCAATATTTCTTCTCCATCCAAAATTAATGTAAGTTTAGGAAGATTTAGTGCTTTTTTTAAAAAATTCAAGTTAACAAATGCTTTCAGATTGCATTAATATATGCACTTGCTGTATTTTATATTTTTAATTATGTATTTGGAGTTACCTATGAGATTTCACATTCTTTTTTTTTTTTTTTCAGAGTCATACTCTGAGGGAAAAAACTACTCAGGGAGAGGTCATTATCAAGAATTAAATAGATGTGAAATCAGGTGCTTTCAATCAGTAATTCCATCAGTAATATATGAAGACTAGACTCAATAGCATACCTCCCAGGGTACTTTATAGCACAGGAATGGATCAAAGTTTTCTATGTAAGCAACACTTTTAAAGACATTTCATTTCAAACCACTGGCACCAAAAGCAACCAAGTAGGTTTAGAATATCATTTAAAGTTGAAATGGAACTATTTGAGTTATAAAGAAGGTCTCGAATCTAACATATAGTTAAAAAAATTGCTTTGGAAAATTGTTTCACACGTTGTCCACAGTTACAAACACCTTAGATGTGCACTGTCCAAAATGATGGCCAATTGCCAGATGTGACAATTTAGATTTTATAAATAGAAAGATTAAGTAAAATCAAAAGTTCAGTATTACAGGGGCGCCTGGGTGGCTCAGTGGGTTGGACCTCTGCCTTTGGCTCAGGTCATGATCTCAGGGTCCTGGGATCGAGCCCCGCATCAGGCTCTCTGCTCAGCAGGGAGCCTGCTTCCCCCTCTCTCTCTTCCTGCCTACTTGTGATTTCTCTCTCTCTATCAAATAAATAAATAAAATCTTTAAAAAAAAAAGTTCAGTATTACAGTCACACTTGCCACGTTTTACGGGCTCAACATCTACATGTGGCTAGTGGCTACCACACTGCATAGCAGACAATAGATGATTGGCATTATTGTGAAAAGTTCTCTTGGACAGTGCTGCTATAGACCAGTCATATTCATGGAATTTGCAATGCACAGTGTTGGGCCTATCTATGGAAACCCTTTCCTAAAATGCTAATCACCAGCCCCATTTGGTTGTGAGCCCCTGATGTGCAGATACGGTACTAATAGATGGTTGCTCAGTGAAGGCCCAGTGAGTAGAAGGAGGAAGTGATTTCTGTCTATACCTGCTCTGTGGGGTCACCTGGGAAGAAAATTACGCCCAGATCACATACCAAAGGTGAACAGATGGGGAGAGAGGATAGCATGGGAGAAAGGAGAGAGCAGGCAAGCTCTCCGGAATATTTGGTCACAGTGTAGAAACAGCAAGAGGCACCACATATGTCCTTCCTACCCATTTATGTTTGTGTGCAGCCCAACTGGCCAAACCCCAGCCAGCCTGCCACTTCACCAGTTATGCGTGGCAGCCTCAAGGACTAACATCCCATCCTGTTGTCAGATTGTAGGTCCTGGTTTGGGATTCGGGAGATATGACCGGTATGTTCAGAACTGACTTTTGTCCCTCTGAGCATCTTTGCAATACCACTCTTCAAAATTTTGCTGCAGGAGTTAACGTTCTTTCTAGATTTTCTTTCTCCTTTCTCATCTGGCAGCATGTGGGTTGAAGGTTATTATTTATGAGTCTAAATTAATAGCTGATGAGCCAATGGTTATCTACAAGGCTACTAAATTGCTTTAGTATAAATACCTCTTTACCAAGCTACAGGAAGCAGTAATAGAACTGAGTTGTTCTATTGTTATTGGGATTGTTAAAATAAATATATTTCAGAACTCATGTTTTCACTCTACTGAACCATGAGAAGAAACTGGCCTGTCTGCTTGAATTTTTTATGGCAAACTAACAATTACAAAAAGATGCTTTGAAGCCAACTGGCCAGCATGGAGTTATCATGCATGAAACATTCTCATTCCTTTCCTCCTAAGCCTGGATCTTTTTATGTTTCTTTTTGAGGATTATCTTGTACATATTTGTTTATTTTTTAGTATTTTCCATTACAAAAACAATGGATACTTATTATAGGAAATTTAGAGAAATATTTTAAAAGCTAACAAGAATACAAAACCCATCCTAATCTCACCACTTAGAGCATGTTATGGATGATTAACCTATTTGAGATGAGAAGAGTTGAATGATAACTGCTATTTGCTCCTAGAATGAAGACCTGCAACAAATTCATGAACAGTACGACTTGCCTTTCTTGGAACTAGGTGCTAGGAAGGACCTTAACTGCAGACCAGTACACTCACCTCCTAAATGAGAAACCCAAAGTGGCAGGGCTCGCCATCAGTCACAACCAAGATACTGGCATCAATAACAGTGGAACTACAGCCCCTTGACTCTCAGTTGCATTCCCTTTATACAGGGACAAGAGGAATATGTTCTCCATTGTTCAGTGACTTCCTTTAGAGAAAGCATCTGCTTGGAACATGAGAATAATTTTTCCCCTCTACAAAATACTGCAGGAGATGCTCAGGATAATTCATGTGTGCAGGAAAGAAATATTAGAACCCCTATTTGTATTTTTATTTTTTTTAAATAGGAATCAAGCTTTATTAGGATTTGAAGCATAGATACTGGCACCTTCTTGGACCAGATGAAAGACAGATAGATGTGGGTCCTGCAGGGACTCAACACATCCAAGGTTGCAGGGAGATGTCACAGCATAGAGGAATCCACCTTATTAGTGAACTTCGGAATGTACCATAGCTTTTGTGTATCTGGTTCTGTGGATTTATAGAAACTGTATGATTTTAACTAAACTAACCTCCACAAAATGGACAAGATCATTTAAAGGACTCCTCTAAGGAAACCACAGGTTGAAAATCCTGATAAAGAATGCATGAGTGAGTCAGGAAGTGGCAGAGTCAATGTCTCCTACTCCTCAGGCTCTTTACCAGCCTCATTAGGAGTACTTATAATGATTAATCTATCAGAATTCAGTTGCAGACAACAGAATCCTCTCTGCCTAGTTCAAACAGGAGGTGAGGTACTACTAGTTGTGGGTAGTTTATAAAAATTCCTTGAATGGGCTGAAGACTTTAATCTGACTTTCAGGAAAATTTTAGAAAATGGCTTTGCATACCTGGCTGACCTTTGCCACAGTGAGGACCGACTCTGTGATCTCACCTCTCTGCTACAGTCCACACCAGCAAAATGGGTACCCTAAGTCCTGCCTCTTGCTGCCTATACGATTCTGCTACAGCCAGTGCCAGACAATACCATGACCAGGCTTACCAGAAAAGCAAGGAAAATAGTGGAAGCAGGGTCTCCATCTCAGTGGAGGGGTTCACATCCACCTTCCAAGTTTTGCATGAAAGTGTCTCTTTGGAGGAAGCTTGGTCCCATGTATAACCCCGATTACAGACTCAGTTCCATGTAGAACCCATGTTTCCACTGTATGGGAAATGTAGTCTTCCATTTTCCTGCCTGTGATATTTTGGGTAAGGCATGCTACAAAGGGTCTGAGATGCAACTGGCTGAGTTAATTGGCATTATCTCCAATAACTGGCTAATAAAAAGTACCAGAAGTCAGTCCCCCCAAATGCAAAACTATCATCAAGAAGACTACTTAAAATTTGCGTTTACATCTTTTATCAGTAAGGATGAATTTTGCCCTAATTATATACAGACCAATAAACCCTTATCCAAAATCCTAGATTTTGTAGCATTCCATTAAAAAAAGTCTTTATTGTCAAATTAAAAAAGGTAAAAAAATAAAATAATTGGGGGGAGTAGATTTACCCTCTCACTTGAAACAACTAAAAACTGCACAAAATATTTTAAAAGAAAGCATTCAATGAAGGATATTGGGTATAAGGCAATGAAGGACAGTGAAATCTGAGAGACTGGAAA
>CM052811.1:82092593-82285092 GCA_028533885.1 Nasua narica | reverse complement strand
TGGTTCAACACCCCCCACCGATTTCCCCCCATTCACCCTTCCCTTCCTTCTCACGATGCCCTCCATGATTTTCTTTATACTCCACACGTAAGTGAGACCATAAGATAATTGCCTCTCTCCGCTTGACTTATTTCACTCCGCATAATCTCTTCTAGTCCTGTCCATGCTGATACAAAAGTTGGATATTCATCCTTTCTGATGGAGGCATAATATTCCATTGTATAGATGTACCACATCTTCCTTATCCATTCATCTGTTGAAGGAGATTCCTCAGGAAATTAGATATACAGCTACCCTATGACCCTGCAATTGCACTACTCGGTGTTTAGCCCAAAGAAGCAGATGCAGTACAAAGAAGGGCCACATGTACCCCAATGTTCATAGCCACAATGGCCACAATAGCCAAACTGTGGAAAGAATCCCATTCTTCTTAATGGCGTCTCTATATTTTATGAAGTAGCTAAATCCCAATTGACGTAACTATTTTCCTATTAGTGAAAGTTCAGTTTGTTTTCCATTTTTTCCCTGTTACTATAAGTCACGTGCTCATTACTTTGTGTGCACCATTACTGAAATTTCTAGATCAACGGGTGTGTGCCTTTAAATTTTGATCAAGAAAAAATAAATACATAAAGAAATTTTGATTAAGCTAATGTCTATTAGCTTAAGTTATCCTCAAAAACGGTTACTTCAATTTATATTCCCATCAACAGTTATGACCAGGCTTGTTTCTCTCCTTCCTCCTCAACATTGAATATAGTCCATGTTTTAATTTTTCCCAACCTGCAGGAAGAAGAAAAGGTAAAAACACAACTTTCATTCCCTTAGTGTCAAGGTACTTGTTCCTATCCTTTACCCATTTTCTTATTGGTTGCCTTCTTTTCTAACTTATTATAGTTATAGTTATTAATATGTATTATTATATATGTATTATATATAATGTTAATATATTAACTATTTAGTTATTTATAGTAACATAGGCTAACCATTTATATACATAAATGGCAAATATTTTCCAGTATATCATTTTTTAAGGTAATTGACTACTTTTTTAGAAAAGTTCTAAGTTCAGAGGTGCGTAGGTGGCTCAGTCAGTTAAGCGGCTGCCTTTAGGTCAGGTCATGATCCCAGGGTCCTGGGATTGAGCCCTGAGTCAAGCTCAACAGAGAGTCGACTTCTCCCTCTCCCTCTACCCCTCCCCCTGCTTGTGCTCTCTCTACGTCTCGCTCTCAAATAAATAAATAAAATCTTAAAAAAAAATTCTAAGTTCACAGAAAAATTGATCATGAAGTCTAGTTTCCTTATACCCTCCCCCCAACTAATTAAACTTTAATTAGTTTAGATCTTTAATTAGTGTGGGATATTTCTTTATATCTTTAAATCTTTATATTTCTTTATATCTTTAGTTTATATCTTTAATTAGTGTGATATGTTTCTTACAACTGATGAACTAATATCGATAGATTATTATTAACTAAAGCCCATAGTTTACATTACAGTTTATTCTTTGTGTGGTGCATTCTATTGGTATTGACAAATGTGTAATGATATGTGTCCATCATTATTGTATAACTGTCCTAATAGTCTCGTATGCTCCGCCTATTTATCCCTCCCTTCCTCCATACTCCCAAACCCCTGGCAAACACTGATCTTTTTACTGCATCCCTAGTTTTGCCTTTTCCAAATGTCGTACACTTGGATCCACATAGTACATAGCCTTTTCAGATTGGCTTCTTTCACTTAGCAGTATGTATTGAAGGATTCTCCTCCATGGCTTTTGTGGCTTGATAACTCATTTTTGTATCATAGACTAATATTCCACTGTCTGGATATATCACAGTTTGTTTATCCATTCATCTATCAAAGGACATCTTTGTTGCTTCCAAGTTTTGGCAAGTACAAATAAAGCTATAGACACTTGGGTGCAAGTTTTCATGTGACTATAAAGTTTCCAACTCATTTGGTTATAAACCAAGGTGTTCGATTTGGGATTGTGTGGTAAGAATGTGTTTAGTTTTGTTAGAAACTATCAAACTGTCTTCCAAAGTAGCTATAACCCTTTTGCACTCTCACCAGCAGTGAGAGAGAGTTCCTGTTGCTCCACATCCTCACCAGCATTGTGTGTTGTCAGTGTTTGGGACTTTAGCCATTTTAATTGATGTGCAGTGATACCTCTCCACAGGACTTCTTACAAATCTTCCTTCCTGGTAAACCAGATCTATGTGAGATAGGAAGTGCTGGGCACTCGCTCATGACAATGTCAGGTCTGACCTGCCCTGGGTGAATGCTCAGTCTTTGGCGGTCATCCCACCTTGTCCTCAGACAGTATCTGTCTCCACAGAAGCCATGTCTCTGGTCCTGTGGGCACAGGCAGACTGGACTGGTTTCATTGCTTTTCCACTTTGTAACATAAGCAAGCTTATTTTAAAACCTGGACTTTAAAGAGTCACTTGATATTTTAAAACACCCCACTGGGTTAAATCTGCTAAACTGCCAAAGTCAGTTTGGGTATGTGGGAAGACCCCATGTAACAAAACCATTGACTATGCGCCCCACAGCAGTGAGGGGACCATGCCCTTGCACACACTGAGCTCATGGCATTTGCACTGGGACACGTGTCACGTGCTTTCCTGGTCTCGGAGCACCTCAGGACAAAAACTCATCTTCACCTGTGATCCCTGGCACCTGGCACAGTGCGTGGCACATAGTGCTGAACATTAGTGAACATACGACTGATCCCGACCTATTGTGTCTGTCTGTCTCTGTCTTTGGCTGCGTGAGTAGACAATAGTCATCTCATTTCCCTCATTTCAACTGAAGCTTCTCCCTGTTAAGATTCTAATGGTCTCCTGATGACCAGATGCAGTATAATTTTTGGTCTATGATTTTTATTTACTCACCCACTCATTTAGCAAATATCAGTCACCTGCTGTGTACTATATTCTGCTGGTACAGTTGTGAAGAGGGCCTTCTGGATTCCATATTCTAGAGGAGGACAGCCGACTACATACAAGAAAATAAATGTGAAAACAAGATCATATTAAAGAGCAGAAAGGGCTATAAAACAAAGAAGAAAATGTGGCCAGGAGTTGAGGGGGGTGGGACAGACCCTCTGAGGAGTGAACGTCTGAAGCGGAAGGCTTGGTGAGATGCAGGCAGACACAAAAGAGCTGGAAGGAGGAGGCCAGCCAGGGGGACCAGCAGGTGCAAAGGCCCTGAAGTGGGGGAAGCTTAGGTGTATCTGAGGAACAAAAAGGAGCCGGTGTGGCCGCAGCAGAGTAAATGAGGGTCAAAGGAGCTGTATCACGTAGTCTTTGTAGGTGGAGCTTTGAGCTTTTGACATTTGTTTCCACGTATGAAGAGAGCGACCTGCCAGCTTATGTTTTAGAAGTTGGCGGTGGCTGCCGTGGAGAGTGGACGGTAGTCTTTATTGAGGAGGCTCGAGCCGTTATCCCAGGTGAGAAACGGTGGACCAGGTGGATACAGGGTGAGGTGGTCAGATTTGGTATGCATTTTAGCATCAGTGTATAAGACTTGCTCTAAGCGAAGTATCCAACTATTGACTCGACCTTCAAACTTAACGTGGCCAAACAGAACTCATGATCCACATCAGTAGTGGGCACTGCGGGTGGTCTGCCTCCCCCCATCCCCATCACCGGTCCGTTGCCCCCATTCCCCAGGGGTGTGAATGTTGGCCTGGAACTTCCAGCTACCCCCAAGGTATAGCCAGCAAGGAGCCACCTTGCCCAGAAAGGGACGCTTTGCCTGTTCCTGAGAAGACCACAGCCAATGACAGGCACAGGCTCTAAGAGGTCCCCTGCCTCAAGGTCCAGCCACCTCTGTGAATGATGTAGTTCACACTCCAAGACTTCCCCTTTTCCCAGGCTGAAGCCACATTCCAGTTCAGACCCATTCTCGCTCAGCTCCTTCCCTACCCCCTGCTCTCTTGGCCTGCCTTCTGTCCCCCCTGTCCCAGTCATGAGCACCTCGGGAGACAGAGACTTCAGAATAAAGAGACGAGTATCTCAACATTTCAATGTCCAGCAGGAAATGTAGCTTAAAATGGAGAACACGGTGTGGGATTTCCCAGAAGCTTCCAGAGAGAAGTAGTGGTCGGCCATGTCAGATTTCACTGCAGGGCTGAGTAAGTTGGGTTGGGGACAGAGAATTGGTCACCAGATTTGGCTTTCGTAAGAGCTGCTTCCAAGGAAGTGGAGGTTGGAAAGAGCTCAACAGAGTGGATGTAACCCGAGGAACTGGAAATAAAGCCAAGGGAGCCAAATTTTATAAAGTTCTGCATGAATAGAGAACAGGGGGATATTTGGGGAGTAGGAAGACATGACAAATGTTGTTCATAAAGCAAAGAAGTGATTCAGATGAGAAAGGGACTGGGACAGAGCCAGGATAATGCTCTTATCCTAACACCTGCAGAGAGAGAGAGGCACAGGAGAGAACAGGTGGGCAGGGGGGAGGGGGTGGGATTTCAGGGTAAGAAGATGAGGCAGTGCCCAACTGCTTGTTTTCTCAATCAAGCACAAGTCCACTGACAACAGTCAAGCAGAAAGGGGACTTGGATGTTTGAGGAAAGAGAAAAAGTCATCTCAGAGGTCAAAAAAGTGAATTGACCAGGGCAGGGTTGGGGGTCACTGGGCAGTGTGGAGAGCACAGAAGAGATCTCATGTGATGTGGGAACAGGCAATAAGCTTGTGTGAGGTTTTTTCCATCCCTCTTTGGCTTCTCGGGCACCGAAGAGAAGTAGGCAGACAGCAGGTGACATGGAGGGGAAGGGAGAGAGGGACGAAGGGTGTTTGCAGGGGAGGGACCCTAGAGCCTAAGGAGCGGCTGATGCTGTCGGCCACTGACTCCTCCCTTTTCACCTCAGCCTCCCGGCTCCTCTCTGAGAAAAACAGGGCTCCAGAAGCCCGCATCCATGATAAACAAGGCTCAGCCGGGACACACAGTGCTCAGCCCAGGTTCGTTTGTCCCCCTTAAGAGACAGGACAGAGAAAGGGATGCTGTAGCCAGAACCACCACACTCCCTGTCTTCAGAATCATGTCAGTGGCTGCTGGTGACAGTTCCAGTCCCGTTTTTCAGCCTCCTGCCCCCCTTCACAGAAACCAGCAAGACAGCCAATCACCAAATGGCTGCCCTTCACCCTGACGTCTTAGGGACCTCCCCACTCAAGCCCACATCCTGTAGTAGGCCCTCCAGCTCCCCCTTGACCCAGACACCCCTCAGTGCTTTGCTTCCCTGCTGCAGCAGGATGGAAACCCAGCTTCGCTCTGTGGTCACCACAGGTTCCCAGGGGGCATCAGCCGCTCGGAGCTCCTGGCTCCCTCCCTGTATTTCTGGTCCCTTCTGATGGTGATGCTCCAGCCTTTCCTTCTGCTCCCACCATCCCACCAGCCCGCATGGGATATTGGTGTCTCCCTGGCTTTGTCTAGTTATCTCCTTCTCAGGCCACCCCTTCTCTCCTGAGGCCCCATCTGCTCGTTCTGCCCATCTGCTCATTCTGCCCAAAGTGTTGACATCAACACTTCAGTTGTCTGCCTCTACCTCATGTGAAAAACGGAATGGGCTCATCACCGCTGTCTCCACCCTGTCGTCCTCCCCTTCCTAGAGTCTGCTTCCTGCCTCTCCTCCAGAGCCAGGACCCAGGGGCAAAGGCATGCCCCCTTCCCTGCTATGCCTCCCCTCCTCCATCTCCCTCAAACGTTCCCTTTAACCATCACAGCTGCATTTAGCAAGCCCCTCGGCACCTGGCCATATCCTAGTGGAGTGTAGCAGATCTGAAACATTAATAGGATGTCTACACCCCTCATTGGGCTAAAACCTTTCCATGGTTCTATATCATTTATGCAATAAAAGTCTAAGGCTCCTGGACAAGCACTGGAATCTTCCCTCCCCGCCCCCACCACTACCACTTCCCACATTTGCGTCTGACCAGATGCTAGAGCCGAAGACCATTGTCACGCCCAGAATCCCCTGAGCAGCTTCCTGCCTCCACATCTCCTCTCGCTCTTCCTTCTGCCTGGCAAGCCGTTTCCATGCTTCAGTAATCAGCTCCCTGCGCGTTATCACCGGAGCTTGTCCATGCTCTTAGGGCACTTGTCGCCCACTATTATCATTGTCTTTCACATGTCCGTTGCCTCTTCTTGTCGGAGAGCCTCTGGCTGCAAGGCTCAGGGCATCTTTGTCTTTGCATTTGGAATATTTCTCACGGTAGGCATTCAGCAAATGCTGGTTTTTATTTTTTTGTTCAACTCTAGACCAGCGCTGTCCAGTAGAAATGTAGTACGAGCCATGTATGTAATTTGAAACTTTTTAGTAGTCACATGAAAATCATAAAGAGAAAGAGATGAAATTAATTGGATAATATATTTTTATTCAACTCAGTATATCCAAACTGTTGTCTTTTCAGCATTTAAGCAATGTAAACATGTTGAGATATATTATGTTCTTTTTTTATACTACGTCTTAAAAACCTAGTGTCTCTTTTGCACCTGTAGCCTATCTCAGGTGGGACTAGCCACATTGCAAGTGCTCTTAGCCATGTGTGGATGGTGGCTGGTGGGTCCTGGACTGGGCAGCTGGGGTCTTGGGAGTGGCTACTCTGGACCTCTGTTTTCTTACCTACAAAACAAGAAGGTGTTGAAAACCTGTCATCTCATATCCCTTCCAGTTCTTAAAAAAAAGGGGGGAAGGGCTTCTAGTGTTTTGTGAAGTGAAGACAATGTCCCCTCTCTGAGAGTGAAGAGTGTCATTCCACCAGCGACCGGATGGACCCAGTAATTTCCCTGTATTTCCCCCATCCCTTGTGCTCAGTGTGTAGTGTACAAAACCCTCAGAAGCAAGGTCTGGCCAACAGAACTTCTGTGGGCTGAGCTCTGAAAACTTAACTCCTTGACCATTTCTTTACTCAGAGCAACACAATCAAGAGGCTAAACAATTAGTGATTTCTTTTTTTTTAAAGATTTTATTTATTTATTTATTTATTTATTTATTTATTTATTTATTTATTTGGAAAGAGAGAGAGTGAGAGAGAGCATGAGAAGGGAGAAGGTCAGAGTGAGAAGCGGACTCCCCATGGAGCTGGGAGCCCGATGTGGGACTCGATCCCGGGACTCCGGGATCATGACCTGAGCCGAAGGCAGTCGCTTAACCAACTGAGCCACTCAGGCGCCCTACCGATTAGTGATTTCTTTTAAATTTTTATTTCAAAATAATGTCAAAGCTCCAAAAAAGTTACACAACTAGAACAAAGTAAAAAGTTGCATATTCTTCACCCGATTGCCTAAATGTTAACATTTCACTGTACTTCCTGTATCATTCTTTCTTTCTCTCCCTCTCCATCTTCACACACACACACACACACACACACACACACACACACACACACAGTTTATGGATGGGAAGACATAAGTGTTTTCCTAATGTTTGTAAGTAGATTGCAGAGACACGCTGCCCTCTAAATCCTTCAGTACGCACTTCCTGAGACTATGACATCCTTCCATAACGATAGTAAATTGTCCACATTTAAAAATGGCATGAATACAGTATAAATGGACTTTTCAGTCTTAGTCTTGCTGATTGTCCCACTGATCTCTGCCTGCTGATCCAAGATTAGTTGTGTCTGCGGAATCGTTTCCAATCCAGAATGGCTCCTGTGGCTTGTAGCTTCATGAGCCTTCACCTGTAAAAAGCACAGCTCGTTACTTTGTAGCACATCTACCTGTTTGGGTCTGTCTGATGTTCCCTCATTATTCCTGTCAGGTGATGCCTTCTCCGCAGAACCACAGGCACTGTATTGTGTCCCTCTCAGGGCATCCTCTCAGAAGGCACAGGTGTGGGTCTGCTTTCTGTGGTTGGAGTGGAGGCTGCAGGTTCCTCTGCTGGAAATGTAGTATTTTTACTTTTGTAATCAATTAGTGGTATTTTGAGACTGTGTAATGTTCTATTTTTTTATTCTTTTTCCTTTTCTTTTTTTTTTCAGTTGGTTAAATTGGAATATTGATGATGAATTAGCTACTCATACTGTATCAATGTACAGCATTAAGAGAATGTCCTCATTCTAAGGAAATATACACTGAACTATTTAGTGGTAATGAGGCATTATGTCCACAACTTACTCTTAAATGACTAAGAAACAGATTGTGTGTGTGTGTGTGTGTGTGTGTGTGTGTGTGTGTGTGTGTGTAGGGAGGAGGAAAGAGAGAGAGGATTCTGGGTAAAAAACATGTAGAAATTTCTTGTCCTGTTGCAACTTTCTGCAAGTTTTAAATGATAGCGAAACAAAAGACAAAAAAAAGAGAGAGAGAGAGACAGAGAGAAAGAAAATTGTCTTTGCTCTACGTCAAAAAGCAAATGACAAAACTGGCAACCTTGGGCCCCTCTGAAGAAGACCGAGCCTTGGCCCAGAGCGGGTTATCCAGACTAGAGAGCAGAAGACTCGCTAGTTTATGTTTTGGATGTTTTTGCATCCATAAACAATTCTTGCTGGAAATTTCTGTTACTGTATTAGTGTCATGGGGAGATTTTGCAACTCCTTTATTTATTCTTCACGTAGCACTTAGCTTTTGACTGTAAGGAAGAGCTATCCCTTCTCTATGTGTGTATTCACTTGTCCATATCTGTGTGGACTTACGGATTCTCATACTGTCTCACGGGTCATAATCCACTACCCTCGTTATTGTGTGTGTGAGAAGTAAGAACTAGGAATATGTTAGTTGTTGTTCTGTTGTTGTTGTTGTTTTAAGTAGGCTCCTCGCCCAATGTGGGGCTTGAACTCACAATCCTGAGATCAAGGTTCGCGTGCTCCACCAACTGAGCAGGCCAGGCATCCCACTGTTTGTCAAACTTTAATACTTGATTTTTGGAAACTGCAAACCTGAAAACATAAGAGTGACAAAGAAAGTGAAGGAACAGTTTATAGTTTGTCATTGCATCTGGTAAAAGCCTCAGTTAAAAAAAAATAAACACATTAATTAGAAAAGCCTGTTATGAAAGGGAATTCTTTTCAAAGATTTTTTATTTATTTGAGAAAGAGAGAGCACAAGAGAGCACGAGCAGGGAGGAGAGGGGGAAGCAGGTCCCCATTTGAGCAGAGAGCCCAACATGGGGCTCGATCCCAAGATACCAGGATCATTACCTGAGCGGAAGGCAGACGCTTAACCGACTGAGCCACCCAGGCGCCCATGAAAGGGAATTATCTTAAACATGTGTTAATTACTGAGTTACTATAAATGTGTATTAAACATGCTATATATTCTGTACCAGTGAGTGATATTTCTGTTAAGCACTCTTTTAAAATTTATAAGGGCAGTTCATTTAACCAAAGGAATAACGAAGCAGCAAAATATCTTGTTTTTCTGGTGTTGGCTAGTTCTTATAGCCTCAGTCTCATAAAAGGTAATTCCACCTGGTTCCTTTGTTTCCCCCCACCCTCGGACTTGTGGGGCTTATATGTGCATATATACACTTTTTTTTTCTTTTCCTACAGAAAATAGATGGGAAATGGCCATGGCCGTGAGCGTGGCTGAGTGGCTGAGCGGCCTAATGCTAGCCTGTGCTCTCTGCAGCCTAATTAAAGGAAAATGGTTGTGCTTTCTATGAAGAGAGACACAGAATAACAAGAGAGGGACACAGGAAGGGAAGCTGAGCACTAAGAGCTTTCCCTTTGCTGCAGCATTAAATGCTAACCTTGCCTCATACTCTTGGGCCTGAATTTATATAACAAATCAGTGTAAATAGCTGGACAACTTCCAGGGCATTAGACTTATTGTACAGATTCAATTAATGCAGCCCCTAATAAACCAGCGATGTGCAAGGAAATGCCACAGATGAAATAGGAGGCCAGAGGCGTAGAGCTGGATAGCACAGACTCGTCCCCATGCTCGGACTCCGGGCACAGGCGGCGTCCTAAGGGACTGCCAGACCCATTTGCCCACTGTGGAGAGAGGTCCGGGCAGACGCGTGGCCCCTGTGCTTTCACCAGTAAACTTAAATAGAAGGACAACTCTGACGTATATAAAAATTACTCTCCTTCTACAAGAAGACCGGTTTGCTGGCAGGTCAGGCAAAAAGGCAGACAGATCCGAAGAAAATCTGGCCCAGCAGGGCCTTGACATGCCTGCTCCTTGGCCACGGCCCCCTTTCCTAACCACCATCTTGATACATCCTACGAGCCCTGCTGGGTTAACCCTTTTTGTTTCAATTGCCTCCCTCTTCAAAAAAAAAACCAGCAAAAGCAAGAAACTCCATCTTTCCTCTTTTTATTGAACCTTTATCAGTTCAGACAAGAAAAAAAATATATCGAGGCCTGGATTTAACCGTTTTTATGTTATTTTTATTGATTCCCACAGAGCTCTTTAGTGTGTGACAAAATATCATGAAGGCCTGTTATGAAGTCTCTCTTACCTTTAGTGCAGCTAAAATTAACGCTGCCGTAAAACTGCAGCTAAAATAGGATATGCAGACACCCTTGAAGGTGGGAAAAGCAGTAAGCAGTCCCCGAGGAGAGAAATTGCAGAGTTATGCCAAAGAAAGACTCTCTTCCAATTAAACAACAAACCAAGAGTGCGTATTTTAATTATTTCTTCTCTAATTCGTCCCAAATATATACAATAAGATGTAACTAAGAACAATCATCATCAGAGCAACACAATACATATGGAGCCCTTCCCCTGCACGGGTCATAAAGCCAATCTTGTTCCTAGATGGTCTGCTCGAATTCTGACACTAAGCCTTTGAAGTAAGGACCACTGTTTTCCCCATTGTACAGCTATGAAGACCGAGGCTGGGAGAGGTGAAAGCTAACTAGCTCAGGATTACATAAGCAACAACAGCACAGTTGGGATAAAAAGGAAGAAGGCCTCGAGAAATGGGGAGTTAGGGGCAGGACAGCTGCGTGAGGCTGAGCTGTGGGGCAAAGGCTGGGTATTCAAGCACAGGTCTTTATCTAAAAACTTACACACTTGGCTTTGAGTTCCGTCAAGGAGGGAAGTCTCATCGGAGGTTGGTTTTGTAAGGACCACAAGATAAATGTATTCCATTTTCTCAGGTGAAGCAGTTTCTCCCGGTCTAAGCATCCAGGATTCAGAAAAACAAATGGGCAGCAGACAGATATTCCAGATAAAGTTCAATGAATCAGATTTCTGAAAACCAGGACTCCAGTGACAAGCGAGGCGAGGAGTCTGGGCTCCGTCCCCAGCACCTCCCTGGTGCTGACCCTTACATATTCAGGACAGATGTGCTCTGGGAATCCGTGTTCTTCGAGACACTGTAAAGCCTAAGAAAAATTTGTACTTGAGAGAGAGCTTTGCTCCCCACATGGGTGTGGGGGTGCCAGGGCCCCCGGGCTGGTCAGGATCATCCTCCAGAAACAGTTCTGCAGGTGTCGAGCTCCTGCACAAATACATCACGCCAGGTCCAGGGGCCTGTAGCCGACAGCAGGTTCTGAGAGCCGAGCAGAGCATGCTGGGCAAGGCAGTGTTTCCCAGCACCTCTGTGACCAGACGATGGCTTCCAGAACCCTGAGGGACACAGGCTTCAAGCAGTGTTCGCTTTTGGTTCCTCGGTACATCTGGGTGGTTCGCCGAACCCCACCTCTGCGCGTCCCTGAGCTGACCAGCAGTAAGAAAGAGGTTGCCCACAGGCCGTTCAGGAGATGGCCGACAACTTCCGCCCAAGATTAGCATTTGGGTTTTAGTGCTCGTGCGTTGCAAACCATTTTTCCTTAGAGCAGTAAACAGCCATTATCGTCTGAGGCCAGTTCGAGATTGTGACAACAAAACCATAGCCGATCTTCAGCAAGGGACATTTAGGACTGGTTATCAAATAGCTAGTTGGTTTTTGCCTTCAAAACCATTAATCCTACCTTTCCAGAAATGCCGCAAAGCAGGAAATTGACCAGATAGAGATTCTGGCAAACTCAAGTTGGACAGGAAATATTTATAATCAGACTTCCATTTCAGGCTTTGGGGCTTGTTTGTTTTTGTCTGCTCCTGTGTAAATTCCACTGCCCCAGAGATGTGTAATTTAATTTCTGAGCAAAGCTAGGGTTAACTGGAAATACTTATTGGTTCCTATTATTATTTTTAAAAATTTTGTGTTGAAATGCACGAATCCACTTTCTTTCATGGGCAGAATAAAATGACCAGAATACAATCTTACAGTGCAAACACAAATTGTTCCCTGTTCTCTGCCTTTAAGCTTACTTGGGCTAGATGGGAATGTGCAAGGGACCGGGGCTCTCCCATGGGCTTGGAGGTGGTGGTCACATATGGAAAACATTTTGTGTGGGATTTTTTTCCTGATTGTTTAATTTGAGGACAGGCTTGAATGTAGACTGATAGATACGTTCTAGTTCTGGAAACATCAACTAAACACATTCTCCCAATTTTCATAAGCTTAACTGTAAGAAAAGAATTTTGTTCAATGTAGATGCTATGGAGTCTTTGGGCTATCATAGAAGACACAACATCTATTCTCTCTCAGAGACAGGATCCTAATTTATAGGATGTTACATTGTATTTAAAATAAATGACAGTGATTCCCAGCCTTCCCTGTGGCCAAGGAAGCCATATGACCAATCTTTGGCCAGTAAGACATAAATAGAAGTGCTAGGTGATATTTCTAGGTATTGTCCCTAAAAGTGAGGGGAGGGGCCCTCTTTTTCTCTTTATCCGTCTAATTACATGTATGTGATGACTGGAGTTCGGCTGCCATTTTGCACCATGGGGCCAAATGCCCTATGCATAGTACTGTGCTCTGATGTCAGTGGAACCACTATGCCCATCCTGGGGATTCCACCTAGCCTTTCTTTGTGTGAAAAAAAAAAAAAAAGTACTTGTTTAAAAAATTTTTTTACAACTGCAATCAAACCCAATCTTAGCTAATACAAGGGATACTAAGGAAATGAGGTGATTCAGAAAGTTGCTAGAAAGGCTCTGGAATGAGCATAAGGAAATGAGACTTCGTTGTGTAGTTGTTCAGAACATGAACTTTGAGGTCAAGCAGAATTATGGTTAAGACCTGGGTCACCTTCGTTAGTTGTGTGACCTTGGGCAAATCATTTAGCTTTTCTGAATCTATTCCTTCATCTGTAAAATGGACTGACAAGTCCCACTTTAGAGGATTGGAAGTAGGTTGAAAAGAGATAATGCACAGAAACTATTTAGCACAGTGTTTGTGGGTTTACGTCCCCAGAAAAATACAACAGCACCTTGCCATAAAGCTGTCATAAAAAGTGACTTGTCTCATAGTGTAGTAACCACCTGCCAGGTGGTATGTAAGCTACCTTAGGAGGTAGACACACCTTACTAATTATGGAATAATTTTAATAAGAATTAGAAAAACTGTACAAACACATCAAACCTGTGATTTCGCAGATATCATGGCTTAGGACAAGGCAGAAGTAATTATATCTGGGTTTTTTTTAAGGCTAATCAATCTAAAGAAGATTTCTGAAGTTATGCATAATGTCCATGAAAAACTGATGGGTTCCCAAGTGACTGAGGGTTGGCAAACACTAGCCAAGAGAAGTGAACTTAGAAATGCAATGACAAAGACCTGAGGGCAAGTGGACAGTTTTTCATCCTGCTGAGCCCCCCTCCAGCCTTGCCTTCCCAAAACACGCCCCTCTGCAGCCTGCATGTGCCTCAGTTTCCCTTACACTACCCCCCTCCCTGCAGGGTGTGCTTCTGGGGCAGGGATCACACTTGCATGGTGGTTCTCTTAGTGCCCCAAAATTGTCTGTCCGTGATTGATTAATGGCCAAGAATGACCCCTACCTTGCCACTTTGTAGCCATGGAAGTCAGGAGCCCTGGAAGATATGGAGGACAGAGAAAATAGGGGAGAGAAAAGTGCTTGTGGGAGCACAGTGGGGAATAAATGAGTGTTCAGTGAGGGGTGGTTGAGCCAGCAGAGAACAGAGACCCAGAGGAAAACAGGTGCTAGAAATAAAGAAACAGGATTTTGAAAGTCTTCATTGGATGTGTTAGGATGGATGGATGGATGGATGGATGGATGGATGGATGGATGGATGGATGGCTAGGTGAGTGAAGGGAGGGATGGATGGATGGGTGGACAGATGGACAGATGGGTGGAAGAAAGGAAGCCAGGACATAGCATGTGTTCTTAGCACCTATACCAGCATGACGAAGGAGACATGGGGCAGATGGTTTCTGAAAACATGTTTACAAACCTGCCTTCATCTTACCCAGACTCCTTCACCAGGCTTTGCACACCCACATGTCTTCTATGGCCCACAGGTGAGCAGTGATACCAGCCAGGCTGGCAATGACAGTGATGAGCCACAGGGGGCATCAGCTGAGCTGATTGCCGCTGCAAAACTATGAGGACCCAGCATTATCAAATATGATTTTTTAAGAAAATACCCCAAATCAATTTTCCAAATGTTGTTCAGACACATCTCCCGGCTGTCTGGGCGCAACCTCCATGACATACCCTGACATCTGTCACTTCATACATTCTCAGACTGTAAATGGGAGAGACAAGCCCTAGCAGCCAACGCTCCAGCCCACACTACCACAAGGCTGAGACTTGCTGTGGGCGTGACCTACGACTAGGTATTGTGGGAACTGTCTATCCTCCGCCTTGACTCAAAAGACACTGTTGGTACCAGAAAGGACTTGGACAGTGAGAACTTCATTCTCTCAGGAAAGCCTATGCCGCCCCCCCCCCCACCCTGCACAGTTTCCCACAGGGAGAAAAGGCAACCCTCGGGTGAGTGTCCAGCTTGAGCAAACTTCTGTGCAGCTGTGAGTAGCAGCTGGGGATTCTCTTCATGAGTCTAACAGCAAAAACTATTATCACTCCAGGATAAAATTAGAATGATTTTCATTAAAGAAAGAAAGATCTTGGAAAAAGGTATGCATTTCTTCTCTGCCCACCTGCCTCCTTTTTCCTAACTATTGCGTGGCTGAGCCATTTGAACCTCTGCGGGTCGGGAGTGCAGCCTAGCTCTTCTCCTTTTCTCCCTGCCTGCCAGGGAGGCTCACCTTGCAGTTAAGATCCAGGACTTGAAGGAACACCATCCTTTACCTACTATATTCTTTTCTCTTAGACACGTCGGGCTTTTTCTTAAGGTCAGTGAATGCAACTTCCTCCAGTGTGTCTTCTGGGCTTGCTTTTCTCAGCATTCAGTGTGGCCAGTGGCTTTGCTAGTTACCAGATCCCCACCCAGCTTATATGATTTTGTCAATAAAATTGGCTGATTGACCAGATGAGGATGAGCTCTGAAGAAGTCTGATCAATTACTTAATGATTGGGCCATATTGATCAGGAATGGTTAATAGAGTTCCACAAGTCGACATCTCCCAGGGCTTCTGAGAAAAGTGTATCATTTGCAAAAGTGATAATTTACATTCCCCCAAAGAATCCAGGCCAGCCACTGGCAAACTGAACGGAGACAGTAGTGTCTTCTGTTTGGGTCCTGGATAATTTGTGTAGAACTTTTTCTCATGGCCAGATCTGTTCGTAGAAATGATTTGTGTGATATTAATACCCAAACCCACACAGCTGCTGAGAGGTCACGTTCCTGCCGTGTTCCTGTCTGACATTCTCTCCTGAAGATTTCTAGGCAGCCAGCTAGGGAGGTTAGTCTTTTTTTGGACATAAACTGGGAAAGAAGTTAATATTTTCTTAGTTTTAAAAATTCAATAATCAGGGGCTCCTGGGTGGCTCAGTTAGTTAAGCAGCTGACTCTTGATTTTGGCTGAGGTTATGAGCTCAGGCTTGTGGAATAGAGCCCCGTGTCAGGCTCTGTGCTGGGGCGTGGAGCCTGCTTGAGATTCTCTCTCTCTCTCCCTCTGCCCCTTCCCCCACTCGTTCTGGCTTTCTCTCTCTCTCTCAAAAAAAAAAAAATTCAGTATTCATGGAAATAGAAGTTTCCCGCAACCTGATCACTAATGCTGAGTATCCATTGCACTTGGGGCGGTCAGTGCCGACCTGACCACAGCCTTGACAAGGATTCCTGATGCCTCTCTCCTTTCTGTGGAGAAGGAAAGAAACCAAAGTACAGAATTCCTTCAGTTTGTGGGGAGAAAACTAGACCTACATCTTTTCAAAAAGCAAAACCTCTTTCTAACATTCTTCTATCAAAAGGAGATCAGCTTGGTTTGACTCTGTTCCTATCAGTTGCAAAATGAGTTTGGTTAAATTCAGAGCTTTTCTAATTTTAATAAGGAAGCCTGACGTGTGTCTAGGATGGCTTAAAGGACGCCCAAAGGGATCTGTGCCACCCAAAACCCCCTCTTAACTAAACGGGGTCCTGGGAGCTGGTGCAGAGGCTCTCCTTGGAGAGGAGGGCGGGCAGCCTGCGCCAGACCCCTGCTCTCACCCGCAGGTGCCTGCGGGAGCTTGGGCCCCACTGCTCCCTCCCTCTGTCTCCTTGGGACCAGCCAGATGCCGTGGGACCCAGAGCCCACAGTGGGTAAGAGAAAAGGACAAGTGCCAGGTTAGCTTTCCTGCAAGGTCGGGACTACCCCGAGGAAGTGAAACCAGCGCCGAGAAAGCGAGGGCAAGAATTAGCTTCAAGAAGGAGGTTTGTGTTGGGCTCGTGCGATGGACAGTACCAGGGAAGATGCAGGCATGGAAAAGGCTGCTCCGGGCTGCAGAAGCGGCACAGAGCCCATCAGGCAGGAAGGCCAGAGTGGGAGGTCTCCGGAGGGGACGGGAGGGAGTGAGAATCTCAGACCCTCCACAGAGAGGAGGGGGCAAAGGGAGCATCGGGCAACTGAGGTGCAGTATGGAGTGGGGAGAAGCCCGAGCTGGAAACAGACACTGAGCATGCGTCCTCAAGCTGCCCATCAGCTCCCCACCCCTACTTGGCCCTGAGCTCCCCCTCCTGCACCCCCAGTGTGCAGAAGGGGGACACCCTGGGGCTCTGCTGCCCACAGCCCATGTGAAGAGGGAGTTGACCATGGCTTTTGAGTCCCCGTGCCGCTGAAGGGGTCAGCATAGGAAATGCTCAGCTGTGTGCCCCTGCCATTAGGGCTAGTGGCTGGCATTGTCCTTCCTACGTGGAATGGAAAAGGAAAAGGAATGCATGCCCATTTCATTCTTTTCCATAATGGGACTGACCTGGCCTTCTTTGAATAAAAACATTAGCACCTGCTGGAAGGAATCAGGACTCAGATAGCCTGCCATTGGGATGCTTTCGCCCTCCTGAGACGGTCTTGCCTGGCTAGGGTGTGCAAATTAACATTCTCAGCAGCCTTCAACCACCACAAATCAGCTTTGGAAATCGTCGGGGAGCAAACCTCCCTCCAGCTTTACATGTGTGTTTGGTTTGGTTTGGTCACAGGGCACATGGATTTTTCGCAAGTAGATTATAATGCCTACCTTTAAAATTTTCCCCTAAAAAATATAGCCCCCTGCACATTATAGAAAATAGAAACCCAAATAGCTTTCATCCTAAGCTGATGCTCACATCCAGCACTTTAGAAAACTCGAGCCACATAGCCATTCGTCTGAGGGGCAGCTGGCAAGTTTGAGAGGCATTGTGTTCTGTAATGGGAGGATATTACTCTATTTCAGAGGGAAATGCTAGAATATAGGGTTATTAAAAAAATTTTTATAAAATTGTTACACAGCCCCATTTTCTCTGCAAGTCAATTTCCTGAACTGTTAATTTGCCCAAGGTTTAGAGGGAAGGAGGGATGAATAGGCAGAGCCAGGGGATTTTTAGGGCAGTGAAACTCTTGGGTATGACACTGTGCGGTGGCTATGTGACAGGAAGCTTTTGTCAAACCCACAGAATGTGCATCACTACCGACAAACGAACCTCAGTGTTAACTATGGACTTTAGTTAAGAATAATGTATCAAGGAGCACCTGGGTGGCTCAGTCGTTCGGGTCTGCCTTCGGCTCAGGTCACGGTCCCAGGGTCCTGGGATCGAGCCCCGCATCGGGCTCCCTGCTCAGCGGGGAGCCTGCTTCTCCCTCTCCCACCTGCCCTGCTTATGCTCCCTCTCTTGCTCTCTTTCTGTCTCTCTCTCTCTGTCAAATAAATAAATAAAATCTTTTTTTTTTTAAAGAATAATGTATCAGTACTGGTTCATCAATTGGAACAAACTGGAACAAATATACCTTACCCATCATGCAAGGGGTTAATAGGAGAAACTGAAGGCGGGAGCCAATGCAGGGGAACTCTATTTCTGCTCTCATTTTTTCTGTACACCTAAATCTGCTCTAAAAATAAAATGTATTAATTAAAACAAGTTAATTTTCCAGAAGCAAAGGAGGTCTAGGGGAATGTGGAAATGACTTACAGATAGGGACAGAGCTACTTGGGGCTATGAATGGAAAATGACCAAGGACCACAGCCCAGAGAGTGAACAAAGGGACAGGGATCCTCATCATAGTGGCTGCTCTGAGGTCACCTGGTGGGCCCTTAAAAATCACCACCAGAAGAAGCAGTTTCTGTAAGAACTGGGAAAGAACCTTGCAAATGAGATTCTTCTCTGGGTAGATTTTTGAGTACATTTCTTTTTCTTCTTAATCAAAGGGACCCTAGTCCTTTTCACCACTATCTAAAACACCTTATATCTAATGCCTGCCCTACAAAATAGCAGCTACTTCATCTGACAATGGAGATGTTGCTAATTATGTACCCACTCAAGAGCCTGACCTGAATGCTAATTTAAACAGAACGGATGGAGGGCATCTTGGAAACTGCAGATTACCTGCTAGTCATTTTCTTCCTAAATCCCATTCGGTTCTACGTGCCATCTGATCAGAGTTGCAATCACAATAGATGACCTTCCATGATCTCAGGGTCCTGTGATCGAGTCCCGCGTCTGGCTCCCTGCTCAGCAGGGAGTCTCTTTCTCCCTCTGCCCCTTTCTCCCTGACTTGTGCTCTCTTAGCATTTCATGACCCTGTGTCCAGTGCCCCACTGAAGCTGTACTCAAACCGAGAAGGAGCCTTCGGAAGTCAGCCGACTGGTTTGGCTTCTAGGGTGTCTCTTCTCATTACTACACTTTGATTTAATGGAAACCCAGGAGTTCTTTCTCGAGAAAGAAAAGCCATATGGAGTTCTATAAACCTTTCTCTTTTATAAGGAAAAACAGCTGCCACGGATGAATTCCAGGAATATAGGTAACAAATAGTTCGCTATAGGGATTGCCGCCTTCTGGACGAGGTTCCCAAAATGTGTTCTGATAGGAGACAATGGTAGGAAGTATGGGAGAAATAAGATTTCAGTCTCCCAGATCACTGGTCTGTAAGCCATTCAAGGTCCTGTGATATGACTAGAAGTCATCAAATACCCAGGTGCCCTTTCTGCTGGACCTCGTGTGAGAGGCATAGAGAGTTTCAAAGGCAGCAAAGAATTTTGCAAAAACATCCAACTTCCTTTTCTTGCTCCCCAGCCATCTCCCTGCCCCCCAGGTGCTAAGCAGAAGGGCTTAGCAACTGCATTTTCAGAAGATGAAGGATCACGGGCTTCTCCAGTCATCAGGGTTCGGCTCTGTGGACATAGGCTAAGGGAATGTGGGCATTAGACGGTGGGCAGGCTGCGACCTTCCAGAAGTGGCGTTTCCCCAGAGTTCCCTCTGTGAAGCTGAGGGAGGTGGAGGGCACCGAGCGAGGACTGCTGCACCGGACCTGGGTTATGGGAGCAGGGCCCCGCGGGAGTGAGAAAGGCGGAGAGACTGAGGATGTGCCACTTAGAAGGATGTGGCTGTAGACCCCGAGATCAAGAGGGTGGAATCACACAGGCGGGATTTCAGCAACGGAGGAAAGGGAGCCACAAATTTAAAAGAGCCCATTGGTGGGCGCAGGGGTGGTGCCGTCATTTAAGTTTCCGACTCTCAATTTCAGCTCAGGTCGTGATCTCGGGGCCCTGGAACTGAGTCCAAAGTCAAGATCCTCACTCAGTGGGGAGCTTGAGATTTGTGTTCTTTCTTTCTCTCTCTCTCCCTCCTCTACCCTCCCCCTGCTCTGGTCAATAAATAAATAAATAAACAAACAAATAAATAAATAAATAAATTTAGAAATATACAAAGGGGCCCATTGGTTCCTAACTTAGGAATTCTGACAGTTTCAAGCTCTGCACATCTACAATTCCCTGAAGCAGGGACCATCCGGGCAAGGCTGTGCTTGAGTGTCTAGACATACACTATGATCGATACTTTGGTCCAAGAAGCTACTCTTCCAAGATGTGTCAAAACATCATCCCACTGGGCCCATCCCCACCGAGGTGGCCAGTCCTGAGCCAATGTCATTGCTCCAGGAATTAGATGGAGGTTGGACATACATACCACTCAGAACCCCAGCCAGAACTCCCATCAACTCAGCTCCATTCACGAAGAATTAGGTGGCCTTGAGTAATTCCAGAGGTGAGGTTTCCTCCGACAGATTTGCACAAAGTGCCCTTCTGACATCCTCAGCCTTGTTTGCTGCAGGGCTTAGTGAGACCATCCTGAAACCCTGGTTTCAGGTACGGCTTTCCCTCTCTTCCCAGTGAGGCTCTCTTTTTCATAACATTGCCAGTCTTGGGGCACTTTGTAGAGTTTTGTCACTTCTTTATTTAGCAGAACTTGACCCTGTCCTAAGAGAAGACTGATCAGGGCCAGGCAGTAGAGAACGGACTCAGTGCAATGTGCATTCATTCATTTGTGGAGCTCTGTGAGACACCTGTTGCTTGCAAGTGCTGTGCTAGATGGCCACAGAGTGATTACAGTGGTCCCCATTTACCAGAGGGAATATCTTCCAAGACCCTCAGTGGATGCCTAAAGCCACAGGTAGTACTGAGCCCTGTATATACTGGCTTTAACTATGCATACATACCTACGATCAAGTTTAATTTATAAATCAGGCACAGTAAGAGATTAACAGCAATGGGAATGTGGGCATTGGTGTAATTGTTCTAATATAGAACAATTACAGCCATATACTTAATAAAAGGTATGTGCATTTGGTCTGTCAAAATACCTTATCATGCTGTATTCATCCTTCTTGTGATGATGGGAGATGCCCACATGACAAGGTGAATGACGCAGGCATTGTGACGTAGTGTGAGGCTACTATTGGCCTTCTGACGATATGTTAGGAGGGGATCACCTGCTTCCAGACCACAGTTGACCTCGGGGTAACTGAAATCATGGAAAGTGAAATCGCAGATACAGGGAGACTACTATACACCATAGTCCAGACTGGACTCCTGCCTCTAGGAACATCCTTCCTGTGCATCCTGTCCTGAGCTCACCCCTTACCACTTCCCCTCTTCTCTCCACTCTGCCTCCCTGGGTGCTCTGTGCCAGCACTCCTGCCTCCAGACCTTTGCACCTGCTATTCCCTCTCTCCGGAAAGCTCTTCCCCTAGATCTCCACATGGCTCCCTCTCTCCCTCCCCTCGGGTTTTTACTCCCTGAGCTTTCCTTTGCCCCCCACCCCACATCTTCGCCTGACTTGCGTTTTTCTCCTAAGCAGTTCTCATTATCCAACACGCTGTATATTTACTTATTATTCATTACTCAAATATAAGCTTCCCAGTGGCAGGATGCATGTCTCTTTTGGTTCCTACTGTTTCCTCTGTACCCAGAACAGTGCTGGGCACATGATGAATGTTCGGTAAATATTAGTGGGATTAATAGTTGAATGACTAACAACAAAGGAGGTAATTAAGCGTGAAATTTGGTCACATTGTGGTCAAGCAAATAGGTGATAGGTAATAACTGATCTAGCTTAGTGCCATGCTGAGCATAGCAGAGACTCCTGTCATGATACTTGTCCTTTAAGGCCTCAGTGGTCCCTGGGACTCGTCACCTCCTTCTCTAAGAATTAACTTTAAGTCTGGGGAAGCAGAAGGTGTTCGTCTGCACATGGGCCCCAGTTTTTTCTTCCCCTGTGTGCACACATAGCATCCATTAGCCGTAATGGGAACAACAAACTCACATCCAGAAAAGAGTGAAACCCACATGATCGGCGTGTCCCCAGTGCCGAAGAAGTGATGTTTCCAGTTCCAAGACACTGGGCATTAAAATAAAATAAGAGTTAAAATACCAATAAATGTGCTTGGTCCTCCAAGAATCCATCAGATTTTCAGTGATCGCCTGGAAATAAAGGAGGGCCTTATTGTTCTCCAGGTAAGAAAGTATAGATTCAAACAGTTTTCAGTGAAGAGCTAGCCAATATAAACACCAAAAGAGCTGCTCTCCTAAAAAGAGATTCAATTAAGCATCAGTGCAATTGTATGGAGACCATGTTGAACACCAAGGTGGCCTGTTTTTCTGGTCATTATTAATCCAGAAACCTTAATGATGCACAACGTTTGTGTTATTGTCTACCCAAATGTAATTTGTTTATGCAGCAGTTCAGCTAATCCTGCAATCTGTTTTTCTCAAATGAGGGCAGATAATGGAGACACCGTTCTTTACAAGTCTTCAGGCTTTTAAATTCTGATAAAATCAGGATTCTTCGCTGGGTCTTGCCCCAGCTCTGAATTAAACCACTTTAAATGTAATTATGGAACCTGGCTTTACATCAGGAACATCCATTTAAAAAATTGATTGGCCAGGCTGTTCCACGAGGCATTTTATGAGCAAACGATTGCAAAGGGGCCAGAACTGTAATTTATAAAGGCAAAAAAGCAGGTAAATACTTTATTAGAGGTAATGAGAGGGTTTCCAGCTAACTGAATCTTTTCTTTCCTCCCTAGCTACTTCATGGAGCCATGGTGCATGGCCCTCTTTCACGATCGTTTTATTGATCTAAGGAAAGAGTTACGCCAGATCTTGACCTCCAAGGAGGTAAGAGTGATTAATAGATATGTGAGTTATTTCTTGAAAATTACAAGCAGTTTACGGTCGTTGATCATTTAGACTTTTCTCTACAGTTCCCTTTTTGGTTTTACTTTTAAAACCAACTGTACTTCTTATAAACAAGCTATGGGGTATTCGAACATCGTGATATTTCCGGAAAAGTGGATTATTTAAATATTTTTGGGAGAGGCAGATTTCTTTTTCCTTTTTACACATAACTGTATTTCCATTATCAGCTAACAGACAGTGTCCACTGGAAATGGGGCCTGAGTTTTATCTACTTGTTCTCAAGAATGAACACTGCATTCCTTTAGTTTCTGCCCACACTTGCCAGCCATTCACTAAACATGTGTGCACATGTGTGTGCGTGTGTGCCTGTGTTGTTATACAAATGTAAAGGGAAGGCATAAGATGTCCAAACACACCCCTTTAATAACCAAAACTTCTTTCTCAAAGTGAGAGAGAATTGACTGGAAGTTAGGCTATATTTCCCAAAGTCTCCACGCTCAGCGAGAAATTTGACTGCAATGTAAATCGTGAAATATTTGTGAAACTTCAAATTAAATTCTTTTGTTCAACACTAGAGTCCTAATGGGAGCTCTGGAATGTTAGTATCTATGCTCAAAAAGTGGTCAGATATCCATCCTAGACTCTCCTTTGCTCCACTCAGACAAGGGCCGGGGCACAGCTTAGCCTCACTGTGTTTTACTGTCTCCATGGTCAAGTCCTACGACTCTGTTACCACTTCCATTTGAGAGTACCTGTGCCCCTCAAAGGTTCCCATGGTGTGGGCCGCCATCTTGGGCAGCACAGATTGTGTGCCGAGCCCCGGCTGTATGAACCACCTCGCTTAACCGTAACAAGAGCCATTCAGGACACTCTACTGTCATAGTTTTTACTTTATCAGTGAGGAGGCTAAAGCTAAAAGATTTTTAATGACCTGCTATGGGTTACACAGCTAGGCTGAGGTCGACAAGCCTCAAACTCAAGGATCTCTTGTTCTGAAGCCAAGAACACAGGCAGTGAGCCATATGGACTAAACTGCGAGGCTTGGTACCTTCTCTTTACTGCCTGCCCACTTTTCAGTTTTATGCCTGGGGTCCGAGATAGGAAGTTGAAATAATCGTACTAATCCAAAGCAGATTCAAATTGGGGGAAATAGGTTTAAAATATAAATCAAACTCAATTGTCTTTAGGATCCACACAGATAGGAACCAGGCAGGTACATGAGGGAGGCTGAGGGGACTGTGACCATGCAAAGGTCATCCCCCGCTGAAGTCACTCAAATTTGAATAAATGCTACAAGTCCAACAGGTCCATCACTTCATGCTTAAACTGTGAGGGAGTCAGCACAGGTTGAAATATGAGCTCAAGTTGTAAGCCTGGTGTTTACTGAATTTCACCCAACTCCTTAGGTCCCTCTCTTCCTTTCAAAATGTATTCTGCGGTTCATTACCACACCATAGTAAAGTCTCATTAGTTTTCTAGGTATCCCATCAAAACTCTGTGCCTAAATCCTTCTACACCCCAAAATCGAGTTTCTTCATTAATATTTCACACAGAGCCAAGGGGGTTTAGGCGCCAAGCGTGAAAGGGAAGCTTTGCTCTCATTCTTCCAAGTAAACCACCAAACCCAACAGTTGCTTTTCATGGTCCTCACCGAGACCGCCCCTTAACCTTTTATCCAGGGACAGACATCTGCTCTGGGTCAATTCGTTATGTGTGAAGTCAGCATGGACAACAGGCCCTTTCAGGAGACCAGAGGAACCATGAACATTTGTGGAAGACACACTGAGGGCTCCTCTACTGTTCTTGTGGCTTTTCTAGATTTCCGGAAAACAAAACTTCTGGTAGAAAAGCCTCCACCGGGGGCTGGCGCTGCTTTCTGCATTTCCATTTGTCAAGTAGGCAAGGCCACAGGAAGAGGTGGTGCACACAGTTGTGTCTGCCTCTAGCTCAGATCCCTGCAGAGCAGGGATGACCTGGTCGCGCCTCAGAGAGCTGTGAGAGAAGTGAAGGAGGGAACGTGTGCAAGAAAACAGCACAGAAGAACACCTCCCAAGAAGAGCCGGCCCCCATAATTAATGGAGGTGGAGACTGGCTGGCAGTGGAAACAGTGCTTAGATAAGCAGACATGCAGGAGTTCATCTAAGAGTCTGGCAATAGGAAAAGCAAAAGATAGCCTTCACTAAAAAATAATGGTAGTTATTTTTCTCAAATAGTGAGATGAATGTAACCCATTTCATTTCACTTTCTGGCTTGGCTTTAGGAAAGTACAGGAGTCCAATCCCATCAACTGTTACCTATAGCTCTCCCTCCACGTGAAGAGAAAGGAATAAAAGACTACTATCTTTGACTATTATTATAAGCCATCTCAAATCTATGTATCCTTTATTTTAAAAACAATCTCATTATAAGACTTCACAAGTCCTTTCATGGAAGTAAAAAGGAACAGATTATAAATCCACTAGCACTGCATTTAAGCAGTGGCTCAAGCCAAAGAATCGCTGACCAAAGTGAAATTTTGCATAGTCAAGATCATTCCTCAAAAAGATAAAAGTTATAAAAATACATGCACCTAACAACAAAATCCACATATTGAAGTGGATAGAAATGAAGGAAGAAGTGGTTCTAAATTAAGGGCTGGGGAATTCCATATCTCACTTTCAATAAGGGATAGAACAACCAGATAGTAGATCAACAAGGAAATAGGGGCCTTAGACAACACTATAAACCAAAGAGACCTAACAGATACACACAAAACACTCTACTCAACAACAGCAGAATGCACATTGTTCTTAAGCATACATGGAGCATTCTTCAAGAGAGGCCGTATGTTAGACCACAAAACAAGTGTCAATAAAGTTTAAAAGATTTAAACCATACGAAGTATATTCTCCAACTGCAATGGAATAAAATTGGAAATCAAAAACAGAAGGAAATAACTTCACAAAATTGTGGAAATTAAACACAGGTTCATAAGCAGCCTCTTTGATTTTAAAGGAGAAATCAAATGAGATATTAGAAATACTTAGAAACAGGGGTACCTGGGTGGCTCAGTTGTTAAGTGTCTGCCTTCAGCTCAGGTCATGATCCCAGGGTCCTGGGATCGAATCCTGCATTGGGCTCCCTGCTCAGTGGGAAGCCTGCTTCTCCCTCTCCCACTCCCCCTGCTTGTGTTCCCTCTCTCGCTGTGTCTCTCTCTGTCAAATAAATAAATAAAATCTTAAAAAAAAAGAGAAATACTTAGAAACAAATGAAAACAAAATCACAACATACCAAAAGTAATGGGATACAGCTAAAGCAGCTTTCATATGGAAATTCATAGCTATAAATGCCTGAGGTTGTAAAAAGGAAATATCTCAAATCACTAACTGAATTTTATACCTTTAGGAGATTAAACTAAACCCCATGCTAGCAGAAAGAAGGAAATTATAAAAATTAGAGTAGAGATATATGAAATAGGAAGTAGAAAACCAACAGAGAAAATTGGTGAAACAGAAGGATAGTTCTTTGAAAAGATCAACAAAATTAACAAACCTTTAGAGAGACTAAGAATAAAGACTCCAATTATTAAAATCAGAAATCAAAGTGGGAGGGGTGCCTGGGTGGCTCAGTCAGTGAAGTGTCTGACTCTTGATTTCAGCTCAGGTCATGATCTCAAGGTTGTGAGATCAAGTCCAGGTTGTGCTCTGCACTGGGCATGGCACCTGCTTAAGATTCTCCCTTTCCCTCTCTTAAAGAAAGAAGAAGAAAGAGAAGGAGGAGAAGAAAGGAAAGTGGGAATATTTCCACTGATCTTACAGAAATAACAAAGGATTAGAAGAGAAAACTATGAACAATTGTATGCCAACCAACTAAATAACCTGGATGAAATGGACAAATTTCTAGGAACATACAAACCACAAAACTGATGCAAAGAAATTTTAAAAATCTCAATAGACCTATTATAAGTAAAAGTATTGAACTCAATCAAAAAACTCATAACAAAGAAAAGCTCAAGACCAGATGCTTTGCTGGCAAATTCTACCAAACATTTAAAGAATTAACAGTAATCCTTGTCTAACTTCTCAAAAAAAAAAAAAAAAGAAAGGAATATTTCCAGTACATTTTTGGGGGGCCAGCATTATCTTGATACCAAAGCCAAAGATATCAAAAGGGAAGAGAACTACAGACCAATATCCCGTATGAATTTAGACCCAAAAATCTTCAACAGAACACTAGCCAACTAAATTCAGCAGTGTATCAAAAGGATTATACAGCAAGGCCTAATGAGATTTACGCCAAGAATGTAAGAGTGGTTCACCATATAAAAATCAATCAGTGTAATATACCACAGTAATAGAATGAAGGGAGAAAAAAATGCTGTCATCTCCATTGATACAGAAAAATCATTTGACTAAATCAAACATTCTTTCATGGTAAAACACACACACACACACACCCCTAAGAATAAAAGAGAACTGCCTCAGCCTGATAAAGGGTATTTATGAAAAACCTATAGCTAAAATCACACTCAGTGAAAGACTGAATGAAAGCTTTAGCTCTGGGGTCTGGAAGAAGACAAGGATGCCTGCTTCGACCACGTACATTCAACATTGTACTGGAAGTTTTAGCCAGAGCAGTTAGGCAGGAAAAAGAATAAAAAAACATCCACATTGGAAAGGCAGAAGTAAAACCATATTCTGAGATGCAATGATCTCATATGTAGAAAATCTGAAAGAATCCACAAAATACTAGAGCTAATGAATTCAGCAAAGCTCCAGGATACAACTTCAACACACAATCATCAGTTTCTACATTAGCAATGAATAACCCAAGCGTGAATTAAGAAGACAATTCTATGTATGATAGCATCAAAAAGAATAAAATACTTGGGAATAAATTTAAACAGGAGGTGTAAGATTTGTACACTGAAAACCTTAAAAATATTTCTGAAAGAAATTAAAGCAGAACTAAATAAATGGAAAGATATTTGTGTACATGAATTGGAGACTTAATACAGTTAAAATGCAAGCACTCCCCAAAGCAATGTACACATTTAAAACAACCCTATCAAAATCCCAATGGCATCTTTTGTAGAAATGGAAAAATTCATAGGAAACATAACTGACTCCAAATAGCCAAAACAATCTTGGGAATCAAAAAAAGTTCAAGGACTTACACTTTGCAGTTTGAAAACTTACTATAATTCAGCAGTAACAAGGACAGCAGGGTACTTACATAAGGACAGATATATATAGGTCAGTGGAATAAAATGGATAATCCAGAAGTAAAATCATTTCCATGGAAAGATTTATATCATTAATGATTAGGGAAATGCAAATCAGAACTACAGTGAGATACCACCTCGCACTCACCAGGATGGTTATTGTAAAAAGAAAAAAGAAATAACAAGTGATGACCAGAGATGGTCATACAGAAGAGGGGAGATAGTCACACTGAGGGTCACATGGGGCGAGATGGTCACACCTTCTCCGAAAAACTAAGGAATCTTGCGGAATATCTGCTTGGGGACACTCTGGCACCACTCAAATGTTTCAGCATTCCTAACTTTAAGTCCTGGGCATAGGGTGCCTTTTTCTCTGTCACTGTTTTGCTGAGCTGATA
Organism: Nasua narica; assembly: GCA_028533885.1. Taxonomy (NCBI): domain Eukaryota; kingdom Metazoa; phylum Chordata; class Mammalia; order Carnivora; family Procyonidae; genus Nasua; species Nasua narica. The sequence goes on along the minus strand of CM052811.1, from coordinate 82,256,695 downwards.
AAAATTTGAAGTCTTCTGAGCCTCACGGACTGTTCTTCTGTGAAGTATGTGTCATCTCCAATACCTTGTAGGGTCTCACTTAAATACTCCAGTGATGACTCTGTTATGCTTCCATATCATTGGGACCTCTTTTCCTATCTATAAAATTCTTACTATTAATAAATTAATAATGCCTTAGAACTCTGCAAGTCATCTACTTTTTTCCTGTTCAAAAGAAAAATTATTGGAAGTTCAAGCAAATATATCATTGAAGTCCCCGCGACTCTTCTATTGGGGTAGTTTGGAATTCCTATGGTGTTCAAAACACACACATCTCAAAGCTTGGTGAGCTATCAATGGGCAAGTGTACAATGAAGCAAATAAGGTACAATGTTAGCCTTGGAATCCAGTGGTGTGTGTGCACTGGTAATAAGTGTACTATTCAGTTAACTTGCCTCTGTTTGAATATTTTTATAATAAAAAGTAGGGAAGGGGTGCCTGAGTGGCTCAGTCATTAAGCGTCTGCCTTTGGCTCAGGTCATGATCTCAAGGTCCTGGGATCAAGCCCTGGATCGGGCTCCCTGCTCAGTGGGAAGCCTGCTTCTCCCTCTCCCACTCTCCCTGCTTGTGTTCCCTCTCTTGCTGTGTCTCTGTCAAATAAATAAAACCAAAATCTTAAACAAACAAACAAACAAATAAATAAATAATAAAATGTTGGGAAAATGCCTACCATATTACAGGTATGTATAGAATATTTCAACTTTAAATAACTATTCTCTCTGAGCCTTACCTTTAAAGATTTCAATGAAATTTGACATGACTAAGATTTTAAGGGTTTTTTAAAAAGATTTTATTTATTTATTTGACAGAGAGAGAGAGATCACAAGTAGGCAGAGAGACAGGCAAAGAGAGAGGGGGAAGCAGTCTCCCCACTGAGCAGAGAGCCTAATGCAGGACTCGATCCCAGGACCGAGATCATGACCTGAGCTAAAGGCAGAGGCTTAACCCACTAAACCACCCAGGCGCCCCCAATTTAAGGGTTTTTAAATCCTATTTCTTGAGAGAATTGTAACCACATGAAACTTTTAGAAGTTTTCATGTAAAAGTGGTTAATCATTTCCTTTCTTATTTTTAAAACAAGTGTGATCTACAGATAATTTTTATCTGAATATTAAGAACTTGAAATTACTCTTCTTGCTGAACCTTGAGAACATTACGCCAAGTGAAGTAGGCCAGTTGCAAGAAGACAAATGTCGTTTGATCCCACTTACATGAAGTACCCAGAGTAGTAGATTCACAGACAGAAAGTAGGGTTACATGGCACAATTCTGTTTTCTTCATAATTGGATGACTTTCTTATGTATGTGTCCTAGGTTACTCTTTAAATAAATTATCCTTAATATTATTTAAAAATAGTTAAAGCAGTAAATCTTATGTGCATTTTGCCACAATTAAAAATAAAAAATTTAGAAAGCTAGGGGGGAAAAAGCCCATCCTTGGGAAGGTGAGCACTCTTCTTCATTTTAGTGAAAATGCCCTCTTATTGTCCAAGTAATTTCTGTTATCTGGCCTCTTTCTGTATTTTCCAGGAGGAAGACCTTCCTTCCATAGAACAGTTAGCCCGGCAGATAGAAGATGAGGAAATTAACCTGAAGGAGAAGCCCCAGAATTATCTCAAAAAAGTCTACCAAGAAACCATCTACAGGTCATTGGTGGAGAAGAGCATTCTTGACTACCTGCACTATAATCACTACCACCTGCCCATGTACGCGTGGCCAGGCATCATTTAGTTGTGGCCACGGGTCTCCACTTTATTGCGTTCACACGTGGAGTTCGGGGAAGTGCTCCATATAAGGAGGAAACCTCTCTGAAGCCTAGCTTGTCAACCAAGCCCCTTCACTGTTTTGTGACTTCTTTTTCCACCTCCACAAACGCCTGTAGTTTTCTATCATTCCAGTAGGTGGCGCACGGCCGTGGGTCTCTATTCTGGGGCAGGGAGAGGCTTTTGAACACCAGGCATGTTCCGGTGCAGAATAATCCATTTCAGCAATAAAATGGGATACGTTGTGCAAGACTTGTTTTTACGTTGGGTGTGATTCTGATAGATTTCTCTAAATGTCCTGCCGCCAATTTTCTCAGTTCTTCTCCTGTTTACCCAGTGATAGTCCTGGGTGATAAAAAAGAAAACCGGACGCCCAGTATGGAAAATCCGTGAAACAGCCAATGAGGAATTAGCTCTGAAATCCAATGTCATAAGAGCTGTTTATGTGAACTCTGAAAATGAGGCAGCTGCTATCATGATTTATGTATTTTAACGTTGTAGGTTATGAGAACCAAAACTCTTAAGATCACACAGGCTCACATGCAGGTTTTAGATGAGAAAGATACTAGTTGGCAATCAATGCAGTTCATTTCCTTTGACCCTTAGCACTGTTGCTTTGCACAGGAATCTCTGGTACATGTCACCTGTAACGTGGCTCAGAAACCCTCTTTCTTATAAATAAAGCAAGTTTAGTGCCCACTAGAAAACATACGGATGCAGGAACAACAGTAGTTTTCTTTTATTTGTATCTCTTTTAATAGATAGTGTGACACAATTCACAAGTGAATTTTTTATCAGCAGGGCTTAAAATTGTTTTCATGGATGCAATTCTAGTTTTCCAATTTTTTTTTTTTTGTATTTATGTCAACATTCAGCCAAAGTCGGCACGATTACAAGGGTCACACAGCTATTAGGAGGGAAAATCATAGTTGGTGTTACAGAATTATACACCCTTATCAAACTGATAATTCTCAAAAAGAAAATTGTTCCAGAATACTAGGTTCGATTTTTCTGAGATAGGCAAAAGCAAGCAATAAAGCCCGCTAATCCCTTCACACATATGTTTTACATAAATGTGTGGCTCACATAGAGGGAGGCCAGCTTTAGCCACATGTTACAAACTGTTTAACTGGGAGAAAAATCCCTACCGGTTGGCTCTTCAAACTAAAAACCAACACACGTGGAACCCTATTTCAGGGGCTGTCGAATAAGGCAGCTTGAGGATCTATTCACCCACTCTTCTCCGAGAGGTCGAGAGGTTGTGGGTCAAATTCATCAGAGAAAGGAGGGACCCTGGGTGGAGATTAACAGAACCTCCTCAAAAAGGATCATCGGTTAGGGTTTCTGTGACCAAGTATTACCATTAAAAGCCTTCTAGTCACATAAACGCCACCGCACATGACAATGCCGACCTTAAAATTGAATCATGCATCATTCATGTGATAGTAAGTTTTTCTTTGCTGCTTTTGAGAAAGTAGGCTGGGATTTGGAAAATGTGCAGAATGGGTTTTAGTCTACAAAATGTCTGACAAGGTCATTCTCAGAGTTGTCCCACATTCACAAAGTGAGTAGTTACCTGAGTCTGGGCAAGAACTTCAGCATCTCTGTGTGGGCTTGAGCATTTTACCACCAGGGACAACTTTGGTAAGAGTAAGAGAAGAACCCAGGAGTCATTGATTTGAGCCTGACACTGGCTGTGCTAAGGGCTTCGAGAGAATAAAGGTATTTATTCCTCACTGACAATGCCTGGTTAAAGAAAGGGTTTCCGAGAGAACAATATTCACACTTCCGTGTGTGAGCAGAGATTCTGTAGAGACAGATGAATGCCTGAAGTCCCTGTGTATTTCAGCATTTGCTGTTGAGCTGGGGACATCTTGGGTTCGAAGGCTGATCTTGGAATTCAATTGTTTAAAACAAAGCACAGTGACCAGAAAACACCAAAGTTAATTTCCCCAAGTCTCAGTCCTACCAATGCCATGCACCTGACCATGCTTCCCAGAGGCCTCTAATGCTGGTATGCAGGTGTGTGATAGAGGATACCCACCCCGTCTCCAAAAATGGCTCCTTGTACTACACACAAATATCTCGGGAAGGCCAAAGGAAAAAAAAAGATGAGCTGGTAGAGGAAAGGGAGCACTGAATGAAGGAGAAAATGTAAAGCCAGCCAGTCAATATTTACCCTTAGAAGAAGAGGGTGTGTGTGTGTGAGAGAGAGAGAGAGAGAGAGAGAAAGCACCCAGCACCGGGTGAGGGAGCGCTAGTCAAGAAGCAGGGAGAGGGGCTCGAAAGTGGCCGCTTGTGAGGAGCTGTTGATTGTTTTCTGGTTGAGAGAAGAGGTGATGATAAGGCTGGGATGCTGGGATGCTGCGAGCGCTGGGGACGGGCCGTGAGCCGGCAGCTGTATGCTAATGTTCACAGAAACCAAGCCTCCGCATTCCCCATTAAAGCCGGCGGCGGCCAGGAGGCCACACATCACTGAACAAATAGGCTCTCTCTAGACAAATAAAATAACACACGTTGGCCTGCGGGGAGGGGGGAGAGCCAGAGGGGTAGAAGGGTGGGGGGAGATGGAGGGAGGGGGGAGAGGGGAAGGGAAAAGTGATGGGGAGAGGTGAGGGGGGGAGGAGAGGACTCGAGGGGAGAGGAGAGAGAGAGAGCCAGAGAGAAGGTGGGGGGGGGGGGGTTGTGCAGGGAGAGAACCAGAGAGAAAAAAGGAGAGTCTAAGGAAGAGAAAGTTGAGGGTGGGGAGGCGGGAGACTGGGAGGCAGGAGACCTGAGTTGGGGGGAGAGGCAAAGTCAGGATATCAGAGACAGGAGGAAGGGCTGGGGAAAGAGGCAAGGGGAGTAGGAGAAGGAGAAAAGGGGGTAACAGAAGGGACAGGAGTGGGACAGAGGAGGAAGGCCAGAGATAGGAGTCACAGGGAGCAACAGGGGGGTAGGAGAGGGATAGTGGGTGCAGGGAATGAACACTTACACCCCAACCCCAAAGCAGCCACAAGAAAGGGGGCACTGACGCCAAGGCGAAGTGAGCCCCTTCTGGCCCGCAGGGGCTTGGCCTCCTTTTGGCCCCGCCTGGGGCGGGCGACGTGGAGAAGTATCGGAGTCCGGTGGCCTTCCTGGTCAGTTTTTGCTGGGGGAGGTGTTGCTGCGTTTTCTGCGACCGCGGCGCGCGGGCAGTGGGGCTGCCGCTTCACAGATGCAAGCAGTTCCTCGTGCGCCCCACGTTCAATGTCATCCCGGTCCGTTCAGGGCCATTCCAGCTCTAACTGGCATAATTCTCTGCTTAGGGCTTTTCCACATTTTGTGGCTCCGCCAGTACCACCCTTCCCGCCGCGGGGCCTGGGAGCCTCTGGCACCCCTCCCCTCCCAAGGTCCCACCCGAGGCAAAAACAAACAGCCCCGAGGGCACTTCACGGAGCGTGCAGTGGCCCCGACGGCACACTCGGGAAGATAAAAGAGGCGGCCAGCCACCCCGTCGGCCCCCGGCCGAATAATGGGTGCGCAGCAGATTGCCGGGGGCACTCGAAACTCGAGGGGAGGGAAATACTTGAGCGCGGTCCCTCCCCGCGCCCTGCGGAAGGCGCAGCCTCGCGGATTCTCCTTGTTCGCTCTCTTTCATGCACTCTCCTTTTGTGTGGAATTATTTAAACGAGAGATCCATGGCAGCTTTATGCTAATGTGCCGAACAAAGGCAGCGGCCCGCGGGCGGGGGCCCGGAAGGTGCCTGGAGGCCCGACCGGGCCGGGCGGGGCGGCGGGCGGGCTGCGCGTGTCTCTCGCGTGCCCCTGGGACTGACACAACAACCCCTCATTCCTGCAAACACAAAGCCTCTCGCGGGCTCCGGCCCCGCACTCGCCCGGCGCACTAGGGCGCGGGCCCCTTCGGGACCTGACGGCGGGTTCGGCGGTGGTAACGCGCAGTTCAGGACAGGTCTCGGCTGGTGGGCAGGGATGACCTGGGGCGCGGCTTCTGTGAGTCCCGGAGAGGGGTCCACTGCAGAATGAGGGTAGGGGTGTTGGCGAGGGAGCGCTGTCAACCCCCTAGCCCCTCCAAGTGTTGCTAAACGCGCAGCGCGGTAGGATTGCGGACCCTCCCGTCTCCGCCTCTTAGGAGCTCGGTGGCCGCCTGGGCAGCTCGACACCCCACCGGGCAATTCCTAGGCCAAAATCCACCCCCCCCTTCGGAGCCTATTTCTAAGCTTCGCGCTTTCGAGAAACTCCCCGGAGCTAGACTCTTGAGCTGGGGTTCACAGTGAACCCCGGCGCGCTCCCCGACGGCTACCTGGGACACCAGTACGAAAAAAAAATTAGAGCACCTGCGGCCGTCAAAGGAAGAACCCGCAGCGGGGTCTGCAAGGACGAGAAGCACTGAGGCTGCCGAATGTTTCCAAAGCGCTGGCCAGGACCGACCCCACAGGAAGGGGAGGAGTCGCCTGAGGCCTGGGAAGGACACTTCGGGGACCTGCCTTGGATACCTAAGCGCGCCGACTCCGGTGAAGCTCCTCTGGAGCGAGGCAAAGCGGTGCTCAGTGTTTCCCGGATCCAAGTCCACGCGGCGCCCACTCGCAATCGCAGTGCGGAAAGGCCGGCCGCCCGGTCGCAGCGTGGTGGCGCTTTGCCCTTCCCAGAAGACAAATGATTCGACCCGATGTCCCCATAGGGATGGGGGACTGCAAGTATGCAGATTTTGAGAAATGAGATCACTCAGAAGACAACGGAAACTTACGACCAAGTGCAAGGCTGTACCTACTTGGAGGTTGCTGGTGTGTGCGTGTGCCCTCAGCCTAATTCTTCCCCAGTCCTGAGACATGAAATTAGTTTCTAATTCTAGTACCTTTCAAGTTTCCATTTATTTTGACCATACTCCTCTGAAAGCAGATTTCACTTTCCCTGGCAAGACTAAAAACGACAAACTAAGCAAAAGATCCATTGAATCTCAGTATCTCAATAGTGTTCAATAGATTCTCTAGGCTTAATTCAGAACCCGTTTGAATTCGCTGCATTCAGGAAGGATTTTGCTTTGGTTTGGTTTTTTTTTTTTTTTGCAACCCCCCCCTCCCTTTACAATTATGGGTGTTGTTATTTTTAAAGGATTCACAAGGTGACTAACTCGCTGTTATCTGTTGAATGAAGGCAGTGTTACACATGCAAAACCAAATACCCTGCAGTCAGTTGGGGACAGGGGGCCGAGCCCCCCCCCCCCTATTATTCCACAATCCAGATGGGATTCGTGATTAGAAAATAAAATTGGCCAAAGCTGTCCCGGAATCCCTCTCCTACTTCTAATTTCATCAACAGTACTAATCAGCGCTCAAAAGAGCAAGGAAATAACATCAGTTACTTTTAGATGGAAACATATTTATAACTTTTAGATAAACTCATTTTAGAATTTCTAACTGTTTTGGGGACTATCATTCACTGCAGTTAGCATTTTTAAAACGAGGGTGAGAGCTTTTAAAATACATTCCATTTATGTATTCTTTTTTTGGCCTGAGTTAAAAAAAGATCACAAATAGAAAATCATCAAACATCTTTCCTTTTGATTAACCAACTTGATTAACCCTTTGATTAAGCCTAACAGTTGTCCCCATTATAACTTACTACTCACTACTCGTTCGGATTCTTAAAAAAAAAAAATCTGCTTAATTTCCCCACCAGGGTATTTTCAGAGGGAAAATCCAAAAACAATTAAATACCTTCAGTGGCATTAAGCATAAGCAAAACTCAGTATAATCTATATAGGTGCACAGAGCTTTCCAGAAAAAAAATGTCCGTTTCCTTCTCTCAATAAAGTGACATTTTCCTCACAACATAATGACATTTTTCTGCGGCTTTGCTATTTGTTCCCTAGTGATGGGCGATCAGGCCCACTATGCACTCTTGGGGTTCTGCCCCCGTCCCCCAGAGATTCTGCCTTTTGTGTTTCCTTGGGGCTGGGCTGGGGAGAGGACAAGGGCAAAGGGCCCGATCTGGGTCCAAACTGGGGCTGCCGGGGTGGTGGGTAGGCGGTTGTGAGTGTGCAGATCTTCGCTGTTGTCTTTTCCTGGTGGCAAGGGGGGAGGCAGCTTGTCCTCTCCGAGGCCGCAGCCTGCCACTGAGGACAGATTGCCCCCACCTCCCCCCGGCCGGGAGCACGCGTCTATTTTGCGTCCAGATTGGCCGCGACCGGCGCTCAATAGCGGGAGGTTAATTTCCTTCACAAAGGTGAAGGGGGCACGGCTCCGGGGGGGGCCCCCGCGTCCAGACAGGCGGCCCCTTTATTCCGCTGCGCCTTGATTGGAGCCCTTGATTTAGCATCTGATGTCAGCCGGCAGACAAAATGCCCGCTCCGAATGAAAATGCATGAGGCGGCGCAAGGAGAGCGGAAACCAACTTCAGTGCGGCGCACGCGGCCGACCGCGCGTTTCGGCCTTTGGCCAACTCCTTCCGAATCAACCCAGCCGCGAGTCTCGCGGAGGCTGAGTGGCCTGGGTGCCAATCCTTGAGACTCGGAGAACTTAAAAAAAAAAAAAGTTCAGAAATTCAAGTTCCTTTTGGAACCCTGCCTAACTTGCCCCCCACCCCACCCCCCGCTCCCGCCGCGCCCCGCCCCAGGGCTGCGTCTGCTGGCGATTAAAGAAGTGCGGTGCCAACTGTTTCTAAAACTCCAGATAAAACCTTCAAGACGCACGCGGGCGCACGAAGGCTATGAACGCAAACATCGCCCCCGGCTGCAGCCAGAAGGCCAAATCCTCTACCCAAGTTTGGAACCCCAAGGTCCCATTTTCGCTAGGTTCCTGGGTCTCGTGGCCCATCCGGCCCAGGCTCTCGGCCGTCCGCTCTTTGCCGCTATTTTCGATTTTTGATTATTTCCCAAACACCAGGCGGAGTCCCTGCGCCTCCCGCGACCCCTCTCCCGCCCCAACAGCCGCACTCAGATTTCCCCCGCGCCTGCTGCTGCCCACCGCCGTCCCTGCCCAATCAGCGAGCACAACTTCCCCCTCCGCTCCGGCTCGCGGATTGAACCCTCCTGACATATTTGGGGCCATTCTTCTCCTTTGTTGCTATTTTGCTCTCGACCCGCGGGTAATCCCCGCGCGGGAGGGGGGCGTGCATTGTCGTGCTGATGGACGGGCCCATTTGGCGGCTCCGCGCCCCCCGGAGGAGAGACACAAAGCCCAGGCACGTGCGCCTCCCCATAGAGGAGCAGCAGACCGTGAAGGGAGGCGGGGCCGGGCGTGTGCCTGGGCCGGGCGGGGCGGTGGCGCCGGGCGGGGCGGCAGCGGGGCGCGCACGGGGGCCCCGCGCCCTCAGGTACATCTGCCGCACCTACCGGGCGACCCCCAAGTCCCGGCCCCCTTTTTGCCGCCCCGTCGCCCTCCCACCCGACCAGGCGGAGGAGCTGCGGGCGCGCTGATTGGCTCCGGGGGAAGCGGGAGGCGAGAACAATGGCCCCCTCCCCCAGTTAAAAGGGAGCGGCTCCCGGACCCGGGGACAGGGACGCGCGTGCAGGGCGCAGAGCCGGGCCGAGCCGCCGCCAGCGCCACGCGAGTCCCGCAGCCGCCGCGCCCGGGCCATGGGTCGGGGACACTGAGGGCCTCCGGGGCCGAGCGCGGAGGTGGGACCGAGCCAGTGCCTTGCCCTCGCGCCGCGCCAACATGCCCCGCGGCTTCCTGGTGAAGCGCAGCAAGAAGTCCACGCCCGTGTCCTACCGGGTCCGCGGCGGCGAGGACAGCGACCGCGCGCTGCTGCTCTCGCCTGGCTGCGGGGGCGCCCGCGCCTCTCCCCCGGCGCCGAGCCCTGGGCCGGGACCGCTGCCGCCGCCTGCCGAGCGCTCCCATGTGGGGCTCGCTGCCGCGCTTGCCTGCGCGCCGGGCCCCCCGCCGCCCCCGCAGGGCCCGCGGGCCGCGCACTTCGGCAACCCTGAGGCCGCGCACCCGGCGCCACTCTACAGCCCCACGCGGCCGGTGAGCCGCGAGCACGAGAAGCACAAGTACTTCGAGCGCAGCTTCAACCTCGGGTCACCCGTCTCGGCCGAGTCCTTCCCCACGCCCGCCGCTCTGCTCGGAGGCGGCGGCGGCGGCGGCGGCGGCGCGAATGGCACGGGCGGCGGCGGCCCCTGCGGCGGCGACCCGCTGCTCTTTGCGCCCGCCGAGCTCAAGATGGGCACGGCGTTCTCCGCGGGCGCCGAGGCGGCCCGCGGCCCAGGGCCCGGCCCCCCTCTGCCCCCCGCCGCCTCCCTGCGGCCCCCGGGCAAGAGGCCCGCGCCCCCAGCCGCCGCCGCCGCCGAGCCGCCCGCCAAGGTAGCCAAGGCCCCGGGCGCCAAGAAGCCCAAAGCCATCCGCAAGCTGCACTTCGAGGACGAGGTGACCACGTCGCCTGTGCTGGGGCTCAAGATCAAGGAGGGCCCGGTGGAGGCGCCGCGGGGCCGGGCGGGGGGCGCGGCGCGGCCACTGGGCGAGTTCATCTGCCAGCTCTGCAAGGAGGAGTACGCCGACCCGTTCGCGCTGGCGCAGCACAAGTGCTCGCGCATTGTGCGCGTGGAGTACCGCTGCCCCGAGTGCGCCAAGGTCTTCAGCTGCCCCGCCAATCTGGCCTCACACCGCCGCTGGCACAAACCGCGGCCTGCGCCCGCCACGGCCCGCGCGTCCGAGCCTGAAACCGCTGCCAGGGCTGAGGCGCGGGAGGCGACAGGCGGCGGCAGCGACCGCGACACGCCAAGCCCCGGCGGCGTGTCGGAGTCGGGCTCCGAGGACGGGCTCTACGAGTGCCACCACTGCGCCAAGAAGTTCCGCCGCCAGGCCTATCTGCGCAAGCACCTGCTGGCGCACCACCAGGCGCTGCAGGCCAAGGGCGCGCCGCCCGCGCCTCCGGCTGAGGACCTACTGGCCTTGTACCCTGGGCCCGACGAGAAGGTGCCCCAGGATGCGTCCGGCGACGGCGAGGCGGCCGGCGTGCTGGGCCTGAGCGCATCGGCCGAGTGCCACCTGTGCCCGGTGTGCGGGGAGACATTCCCCAGCAAGGGCGCCCAGGAGCGCCACCTGCGCCTGCTGCACGCCGCCCAGGTGTTCCCTTGCAAGTACTGCCCGGCCACCTTCTACAGCTCGCCGGGTCTCACGCGGCACATTAACAAGTGCCACCCGTCCGAGAACAGACAGGTGATCCTCCTGCAGGTGCCCGTGCGTCCGGCCTGCTAGAGCGCGCCCTCCACCCCGCCCCGGAACTGTGCCTTCTCTTGGAGACCCACGAGGAGAGCGCGCCCTGCGCGCCCTGAACCCGCGTCCGCGCTGGGGGCGCCCACCCCCGGTGAAAGTGTTGTCTCCGCTTCTCTCGGTGTGGCGTGACGGTAACCCAGATCCTCTCGTTGTGACTCCTTTTGGACCCCCCCCCACCCCACCCGTTTTGCGTTGTGTCTCCTTTTCCCCCCTTGGCGCAACAGGAGCCAATCTCTTTTCTGTACAAGAGAGAAAAGCTGTACGCGTTTGTCTCGTGGTTGGAATCTGCCCCCTTGGAGCCGAGAGCTGTTTTTCTTGCTAGTATTCGCTGTGTTCATGGTCTAGAAATGCGGTTTGCTCTCGCCTACCAATCTCTGCTCTCTATGTATGTAGCGTACGGGTTGTTTTGGGTGAATCTTGAGGAATAAATGCCTTTATATTTCACAGGCTGTAAATTGAACTTCCCACACGATTAGCTTTATTATGGCTTGTGAACTGCTGGAGTCTGGCTTTACCTTTTTGTATGTGAACAAATCAAATTGCTTAAAAAAGAGTTTTCTTTAGTATAGCCACAAATGCCTTGAACTGTTGTCTGTTTGGGATTGTTTTCGGGGGGAGGGAAGGGAATTTTCAGAAAACGCTGTAGAAACTGCCTCAATACTTCACGTAAGACTCTTTGGTTTGATCATCTTTGTTGAGGTAGGACTATATGAGTTCTCTCTAAATGTATATGTTGATTTATGAGTAATTGTTATTTATTCTTTATTTATTTATATTAATTATGAAGATTATGATATTATTTGATTGCAGATTTTTTTGGTACGCTTTCTCCCTGCCCCTTGCCACTCTTGACATTTCACTGTGCATTTTAGAAGAGAGCCTTTTTCTAAAGGGATCTGTTAAAAGTTTTAACTTTTATACCTATCTGAGCGAATTACAGACAACCTACCATTTTATTCTGCTTGGAGGGCCCCTGGAGCCCTCATACAACCAACAGCTCTTACTTTTAAATGCAATCTCTTTTCTACATACATTATTTTCTTAATTGTTAGCTATTTATAGAAAGCTTCAATAGAACTGTTTCAACTGTATAACTATTTACTATTCAAATAAAAATATTTTCAAAGTCAAAGTAAGATGATTTATTTCTGCATCATGCGGCTTCCATAAGGATTTGAAATGATTCCTTAAATGTCTGGTTTTTATTAAAGAAAAAAAATCCCACCACCCTCACTAGGATCATGGGTTTTAGAGCCTGAACCTCTGGGGTCTGCCCTCTGGCCCTTCAAGGGTGTAGCCTCAGAAGCAGCCGACTGGAGCAGAAGACATGTCAGGAACCCTCAGAAATGCACTGGAAGGTGGGGTTAGGATGAAATCTGTGGAGACTTTTTCAGGAAAATCTACAGAAGTACCCACAAGATTCTACCGTTTTGACCAGGGGATGTAGAGACACTGCTTGAACTTTACAGATCCTTCATGTCCTGACAACTTGGGGCTCGGGGTAACAGTAATTCCTCACATAAATAAGGTGGGTTGTTTTGTGTCCTTAAGTATCAACTAGAAAAAAGTAGAAATGATTTCATGGTCAGATTTGCCAAGTAAGGGAAACAAACCAGATCACATGTGGATACAACAGAAGTTAAACAACTAGGTTTGCGGTGAGAGCTCAAAAACGATTTTTCAATCAGGTGAACAATCTGCTTTGGGGGGAAAAAATGGAACACCATCTGTTCGGGATATTAAATTTAATAACAGGTCATTACAATGTTTTCCGTTATGTGTCACTCAGCTCTTTGAAGAACAATTCTGACGCTCACCAGTTAATATTTCAAGTTGTTTTCCTCTCTTTGAAACTCTCCATTAGGGAGCTGTGCTCAACATCACAAGTGTGCATTTCCTTTGTTGTGTGTTTTGCTACTCCCCCTTCCCCTGCCGGCCCACCCTCCGCGCGCCCCCCCACTCCCCCTGAAATCAAAGGTTTGTCCACCAAAGCGATTTCAGAAATCTGCCCAGGAAAGGGCAGCCTGTCTGAAGGCGTAGACAGGCTAAGGGTGGGAAGGGCAGTCCATGAGAAAACTTGGAAGGAGGAATTGGGAGAGATCATTTATCGGATTCCGAGCCTGAAGTGTGGTACGGGAGAGGGTTAGTAAAAGTCTCAGCTGTCAGGAACCCTGAATATTCCTCCCTGTGAGCGCCTGGCAACAGACTCCAAATGACAATGGAGAAGCCACTACAGGTGAGTTGGTTCAGGGACAGATCACATGTTGCCCTTTATTGCTGATGACTATGTATATTTATTAGCATTTGGGAAAAATACTGGAGGACAAAAATCTCAGCCTGCACAAAATGAAAGCATGGGGACAAAATAGTATCTATAACGTCCTGTGAATTTTGAATGAAACAAAATAAAACTCAAATTTGCAGGATGTTGGCTTCCCTGACCGACAGTCATGTGAGAGTTTTTCAACGTCCTCTCTAAATCACACCGTATGTTAAAAGATTCCTCATACTGAGGTTCAGTGCGTGTCCTATGCCAACAGAAAGTTTCCTGGAAGGCCCGATGGTTGACCACACACGACAAGGGAGGCCTGTCTGCCGGAATGGTAGCTTGTCATATGTGTTTGGCCCACTGGTTTTCTTGTCCATAATCATAAAGCATAAATTCTAAGATCCACCTTCATGAGGGTAAAGAAAATTTGGTTGTTGACAAATGTGCTCTTTGATCTCCGGCGGGAATGTATTTCCATGGACCAAATATACCTTTTCTAAAATGGAAATTAGAATTTCATTTGTGTGAGATGTTTGGTGAAATCATATAGAAAATTGAACCCATTAAAAGCTGACTAAACGGTGTCCAAGAAATAGACAAGGTTTGTCAATTTCAAAGCTATGTAATCAGATTCTCTCCCAATGTCCCTCTCTTTTTCATCCCTCCCTGGATAATAAGTTCACAATGGTCCTTGTTCCAGAATACCAAGTAGAAATGTGCTCATCTTCTTTATAAATATGCAAAGGAAGCTGAGGACATCCTGTGTATCTGAGGGCATCCTGCTCCAAGCTGGACAACTTTCCCTGAAACCTGTGGAGACAGCCACGCCCACCACAGCAAGGGATTGGGGGGTGGGGGCAGGTAGGAAAAGGGACAAGACCAAAGAGTGAGGAGCTCAAAGAGGGGGCCAAATACAGAGAAGGATTTTATTTTTGCTGGTGGTCTCCTCACGTTTTCTATTCCTACAAAGGTGGTATCATAAAAGCAAAAGGCTGCTCCTGGCTCCCTGGTTCTGAAGTGAGCCTGTAGCTTTGCCCCTTTCTCCAGAGTCGAACATCCTCTTGATTCACATTTCCCTGGATGCCTGGAGAAGTCAGGGCCCCTCCAAGGCTCAGAGCTGGAGCGCTGGACTGACGCAGGCTCGCCTACTCAAAGGTTCTGCTGTGGAGACTGGGGGCTCCTTCTCTATAGCACCTTTGACCAGGCGTGCCCCCTGCCTTCAGAAGGTCCCAGGGCCCGCCACTGGGCTCCGTCGGGGAGTCCCCAGGGCGCACGGGGCCCCAGGGTACCTTGGGGTCCCCAAAGCCAGGCCAGAGGCTCCCCAGCGGCCCATGATGACCCATTGGGGAGCAGAGTGGAAGCCTGGAGCCTGGCAGGACTGCGGCTGTGCTCTTGTGCAAGGGGTATGTCGGGGGTCCTGCAGGGACCAGGGCGCACGAGTTTGCATGGGGCAATGCCAGTCTGCAGGTGGGCGTTGCTCAGCGCATCTGTGCCGGGTACTGCTGACCACGAGGGCGCAGCGTCTCCCCTTGGCCTCCAGGGCTGGGCTGCCGGCTCCTGAGTGCACCAGCCGCCTCCTCCCAGCAGCGACCCCCCTGTCTCCATGCCCTGGAATCTGTTCCACAGCCCTCCACAAAGTCTTGGAATAAAGTGAGGCAGGAGCGTCTCTTCACAGTCCTAGTGAACAGATGACATTGTAGTATTCTTCACCCACCAAACCTCTTGCGAAAAGAGAAAGGGTCTAGAATGTGGCTCCGGCAATCTCCTTAGCTCTGCTGGTCCCTCGGCTCTCTGCCAGCCTCTGCCTCCTCATCTGTAAGCCAGAGACAGTGGGGCTCTGCGAAGTCCGTGAGACATTTGAGGAGGGCTCCCCAGGCTGTGAGAAGAGAAGGCAGCAAAGACCCGAAAGGGAGCAGGGATCCTCGGTTACAGGCAGGAGCAAAGCTTTCTCCGGACTGTGTTTTCGGAGTTTAGGATTACTTAACGAATCTGCTGGTGGGCAGGCTTTGAGCCAGACTTGCTATCCTTTTGAGGAAGGGACATTTGGGTCTCGTGGAGGAAGTTTCCAACTGACCCTTAGTGTGTGGGGTCAGTTAGAATGACATACATACACACAGTGATGCATCACCCAGTTAGCTTCTCACCGCACCGGGTTCAGCCAGAGACACCTGTACAGCTTGGTGGTTGAAGATACAAGCTGTGAGGTCTGGAGAAAGTCAAGGGGGGAAACTGAGTGGTAGAGAGAACCCCCACGCAGGGCAAAGCACACCACAGAGAGTGAACTGAATGGCAGGCGAGCGCCTCCATCCCCTCTGATTGCCAAAGTGGTACCAAAGTTTGGTACAGTACAGCAGTCTAAAGACCCTAGGGATTCTAACCCTAAATTACGGAAACATTTGATTAGTGTTTTGGCACTATAACTGGAAGGTAATGGCCTGAAAATCCCACTCTGCTGAGAAAACCTCCAAATGATTCTTCAAGTTAAATATACCTAATATATCCAAAGAAACCTCTTGTTTCTGTATTACCAATCTGCCGCATTAAATGGCCAATACGGGGAAAGTGTGGTATACTCACAGCTCCGGGGCTGTGATACCCCATTCGTTCTCTAATATCACCTACATCAGCATCACAAGAGAGGTTCAGAAGCAAGATCTGGTCACGCGGCCCACAATTGTTCCCACCCAGTGGCCCTAGGGAAAAGAAAGATTCCCAAACACCCAGAGTGGGGACACCATCCTCTGAGGGATTGCTCAAGGTCCTGGGGCTTCCTCGTGGCCCCCTGGCATGTTGGTCACTCAAGTGAGGCCAGGTGTGTCGAGACCACAGGAAGAAAGGGTGAGAGAAGACAGCACCTCCCCCTCAGGGATTTCTGCAAATAGAGAATTTTCTTTTTCCCCATCAGGAGAACTAGGGAACTCCTGCTTCCTTCTGAGGTTGCTAAGGAAACATAAATAATTTTCAACCGATTCACCAATATCTTGTCTTGTGCAAACAACCAGCTATAGGTTTGGGTGTCACCAAGGAAATTTCCCAGTAAGAGGATTTTCTGCAGACAAATGAACCCCGTGTCCTTGGACATTCCTTTTGAGGAACTGGGCGGGGGTGGTGGGGGGGAAAGTACTACATGCCAGATTGGATCTGGAAAGTGACAGAGACCAATGAGAGGTGTTGCCAGCAAGGCACCTCTGATGGGCCTTCATGGCAAAGAGAATTGATTTCTACAGCCGGTGAGAGAAACAACTTGGCTCACGAATTTATCATCCACAACCTTTTTTTTTTTTTTTTTTTTTTTTGGTCATCCTTAAGGCCTGATACACTTCTCAGAATCACAGAACATATTTGAGCACATGATTTGAAGTCAGTTAACATATTTTCACTAACCCAAACACACACCCCTTCATCTCTTAGGCCCCAACTGTCATTGTTTGTGTCCCCACATACTTTTATTGTGGGCTTGGGCGATTGCATCCGGAAAGTGAAATGCTCAGGACGTGATGATCCCTCTGGCAGGATGTATGGTGAGCAGATGGGTTGTGGGGTAAGCGTGTTTGTCTTATTTGAAGATTTCTATACTGTGCGGATCTCTCAGTGGCATTCCCACACAGAGCGTCCCTACTGATGTGTTTGCCTTAGTTCATGGCATGAGCTGCACTATGGGGATGAGCCATTCTTAGGTTGTTTACTGTATTGAAATGAAACCGATAGAATGTTTACTGCAGGGCAGAGCACATTCAAAGGCGTTGAGTGCCGAGAGCTCAGTGTTTGGAGCAGGTCAGATTCACGCCGCACAGTGTTCCCCACGTCTATGGGAAGCTCGTCCACACACTTGGCATTCCTAGTTTACCGAGTTGCTTCCCCGCACCACACCCCAGGTGTTCACTATTCCTTCCACTTGGTTGGAGCCAGGAGACTAGGCATCACACAGCGGGAAACAATAATGGCAGAAACTTCAACCTGGATCTATTATTCTCCTTTTTCACTCATCAAAAAAGGCCCTTTTATTCGAATGCAACATCTGCTTCATTTCTGTTGTTCAGGACCAGGCCCCGATGCAATGTCCCTTCTCAAACGCCACAACCAGGTGTCACACCTGACGGTGACAGGAGGGACAGACTGAGCCAAGAGGCTATTGTCTGCTGAATCTGATAGGAAGCTGGGGACGCGTCAGTGCATGGAGGGCTTTCAGAGGAGGCTCTTTTTACAGGGGAAAAAAAATTAGGCTACAATTTCCTGTGAGCACAAAGAACAGAAAAGCATGGGGAACTTGGGCTGAAACCCACGTGTCCAATATTGCCAATTTAAAGCTTGTCGCACCAGTGGATTGCAGTCCTTTCCTCCTGCTGTGGGTTCCACTGTCTTATGTAAAACAAGCCTCGATCATTCCAGGCTACAACTACGCAAAGGCAGAAGATGGGCAGAAACTCACGGGAATAATGTCCATAAAAATGAACTGTCAGGGACACAAGGTGATGAAACACATTGCAGTCTCTGAGTGTCCAGATCCGAACAGAATCATGTTAGATCTCATTAAATATATTACGCACTCTCCTTTCACTCATCTCTTTAATAAAAGAACTTTATTGCTTCTTTTGAGCAGCGTTATTATCCTTGATATCTTCTTGAGAGATTTCACATGAATATCTTGATAATTCACCAAACTCCAACTATAGTTTTAAATCCTTTTTAGGGAAACATTAATCTGAACTACTAAAGAGTTCAGATTTGTATCAGAATTTTTTTTGCTTTATTAACCACAGAGAAAAAAAATCATGATTTCCCCCCTTTTATTTTCCAAATGTGGTGATTCAGTTTAAAGAGAACTCAAAAAAAAAAAATTAAACACAGATTATATAGCATCTAGACTTGTTTGTTGAAGCAACTGTAATCTTCTACCTTCGAAGGTTGTACTGAGATTCCAGAATTATTGCCACTATTGTGGTACTTCACCATTTCTACCATTACAGCAGTAGAGGCTAACCCAGGGGTCAGCCAACCCAGGGGTCAGCTGACTGAATCTGGTCACGAACCTGTTTTTGTAAATAAAGTTTTATTGGAACATGGCCACACACATTTGCTTACTATTGTCTATGGCTGTGTTCAAACCTCAATGTTGCGTCATCTCGGTGGAGACTCTATGGTACATAAAACCTGAAATACTTACTATTTGGCCATTGATAGAGAAGGTTTGCCCTCTTCTGCATCAGACAATAGAATTGCGCAGTAACAGCTTATAGATCTCCAACATGCCTGCCCTTGATTAGTTGGAAACGTGGTCCTTGTGAGAAGTGGGCTTGGGGCTCAGTTGTGCTTTGCCTGCCACAGACTCAACCACTCGGCATACATAGTCTTAAAAATTGCAAAACTGAGGTATCACTGCCTGTTTTTATAGGGGTCACTGCCCCAGGCACCACTTTTGTTTTTCTATTTTTATTTTTTCAAAGATTTTATTTTTAAGTCATCTCTGACACCCACTGTGGGGCTTGACGAACTCACAACTCTGATCAAGATCAAG
Organism: Nasua narica; assembly: GCA_028533885.1. Lineage (NCBI taxonomy): Eukaryota > Metazoa > Chordata > Mammalia > Carnivora > Procyonidae > Nasua > Nasua narica. Next base: position 82,237,917 of record CM052811.1, on the reverse strand, counting down.
AGTCCCACGCTCCCCCAACTGAGCCAGCCACATGCCCCTAGGCCCCACATTTAAAACCCCAAATGTTTAAATGAGGAATCTAAGTGGGAAGCTGCCTCCAAGATAGTTTTCTTAATACTGTTCCTGTTTGTCACATCAGCTGGAGTGGATACATACAACTTCTCATCTGTCATGTCATCCCCAAAGACCCAAATGGAAGAGAAATTGTGTCTCCTGGTTTGAAGCTCTTTTCCTCACTAAAAACATGGCTGAATTTGTGGAGTGAAGTGGCAACTGTTAGATTGAGTCACAGTGAATTACAGTTTTGATTGGTAAAAATAAAAAGTTTAATAGCAACAATTTCGTATGGTTCAACCTAACATTTCAAGGATTTGGGTAGCGTCAGCTTAACAATTTGAGTTAAAGCCAGAAGATAACTTTAATTCAGGATGGATCAGTTTTAGTCATTAAGTGCCTTTGGTTCAGGTCATGATCCCAGGGCCCTGGGATCGAGCCCCGCATCGGGGTCCCTGCTTAGCGGGAAGCCTGCCTCTCCCTTTCCCGCCCCCCAAGCCTGTGTTCCCTCTTTTGGTGTCTCTCTCTCTCTCTCTCTGTCAAATAAATAAATAAAATCTTAAAAATAATAAAATAATACTAACTGAAAAATAGCAGTTAGTATTCACGACAATGGATGACCTCACCTAATTTTGCAAATATTTGAGCATTTGGGGCATTTAGATCAATGCCCAACAGTGAGAAGTCAGCTCTGATGAGCAGTTCCCGACTTTCTACTTGAAATGTTTCTGACCCAGCCTCACGGATGTATCAACTATGGCAGCAACAGTGGAGAACATTTCTTGTATTTTTCAAAGCCTGGCGACTCAAGAGGGCGAACTGTGAGCCCATGGCATTGGTGCCACCCAAGAGCTGGTTAGAAGTACAAAATCGCAACCCCCAATCCCAGCTCTACCAAATCAGAACCTGCATTTCCATAAGACCCCCAGTGGATCCGTGTACACGTTAGTGTTTAATGTGTGTGGCTGAGAGTCTGAGGTCTTCGTTGTATATGGAGCCTTCCCCGTTGTTGGCCACTGGCAGTAAGTTTGATCCAAAAAGGGTTGATGGCATGAAATCTTAACAAGAAACCACAAACTTCTACTGCAGGTGGATGTGTAACAGTAATAACAACCAAAATTCTGTGAGCCCTTCTTACTCCCCTGCTTTAAGCCCTTAATATGAATGACTCATTGACTTCTCACAATTACTCTGTGAGGTTGTGAGGATTACCCCCACGTAACCGATGGGGAAATGGGAAAGGAAGGCCCTAGGAGGGAACATGACCAGTAAGTGGGGACATTTAGTTGAGAACCAGAAGGAAAGTGGGTCAGAGATAAACCTTGATAAGTATGTCAGTGTGGGAAAATTCAAATGATAGTGAAAAACAAGAGTGTTAACTCCATCTTCTTATCAAGGGGCTACCAAAACATGGAGCGTGATCCGATGGCATAAGAACACATAGGGTTCTAATCCCTAAAGCACAGAAATACCTGATCTGTGTTTTGGCAATCGGACTCCAAAGGAATAGCCTGGAATTTCCACCTCAGTGAGAGGAGGCACATAGGTCACCATTTCGAGTTATCGAAACTTCATTCTGTGCGACCCATCCTGCAAACACAACTAAGCAGGACTCATGGGAAATCGTGTAATTCAGCACCCTGGGATTGTAACAAAGGCCCTCGCACTGGCACGTCTGTAGTACCAAACTTGTAGATTCCCAACCACTCTGGCTTTGCTCTCACAGGTTGAAGATGCGAACTGTAAGAGGGAGACATATTTAAATTCACGGCGAACAATGAATGGAGTTTTAGGCAGCACCTCAGTGAAGACATCACTTGGGGCTCTCACGCCCATGTCCCTTCTGTCTGTTCTCTACCTTCCACTTTGGTTCTAAAAGCACTTGGTTGTGGAAATCACAACTCTACACCTGCCAGCAAGTTCACAGACCATCTCAGAACCATGGCAACCGGCGAGAGTGAGAGAAGGAAAAATCCCTGAGCTCTCGTGGTTAAGCACTCCCTGCTCAGCCTCAACCAAGGGCAGTCCATGCTGAGGAGAAAAGGGACTGGTCTGGGACTGGTCTGGGCCAGTCCCAGACCTCTAGTCTGAGGCTCACAGTTGAGTCATTTTGAAGAAAAGTTTTCAATAAAAAATGAATGTTACATTCATTTCAGGTGTACAGTATAGTGATGTAAAGTGTGGTCAGGGTCCTGAGGAATAGGGTCTACACCTGTCTTCACCATAGCGCTGCTGAAAGCACCATTAGAACACACCGTTGTCTGTGCATGCCTTCTGAGTGTTGTCTTTGCCTCACCTTCAGACAGATGTTAGGTCAATTATCATGACTACATAGTGACAAATCACACCCAACCTTGGTGGCTCAGAAGGAGACTAATCATTTACTACGTTAGGTTGTTTCCGTGGGTCAGGAGTTCTGAAGGAGCCTGGCTGTGGGCTCTGGCTTGGGCTCCCTCATGAAGGGATGGGTCCATATCAGCCAGAGCTGCAGTCCCATGAGGGCTTGACTGGGGCTGGAGGACTCACTTCCAGAATGGCTCCCTCCCACGGCTGTCCATGTCCACAGCACTGCTTGGGTGTCCTCATTGCCTGGTGCCAGAGCAAGCCATCCAAGGGGCATCCAAGGGACAGTGGGAGCTGCATTTCCTTCATGACCTAATATCAGGAGACACACCCCATCACATCTGCTGTATCCTCTATGGGGCCCTACAGTTCATCTCTGAATCGGTGTGGCAGGGACCACAATGGTGTGGAGGCCCAGGGATCATGATCACTGGGGCCATCTTTGAGGTTGGCCACCATGATCAGTATTATTACCCTAATACACAGGTGGGGAAGCAAGAGTCGGAATGGTTGGCACTCAGGGGCTTTGGGTCACCTTGAGAGTGTGCAGCTGGCATTTGAAGTGTCCACTCTCTGACTCTCAAGCCTGTGCTCCTCCCCATCAACAATGAAAGGTGAACTTATAGTGAATTTTCATGCGTTTATGTTAGTTTGTTCAGAAATGTCTTCCAAATCAGGGATTCTTCTGAATGCTAACATGGAAACACATTGGACATATGCATTAGGCAAACTGAACAGGTGGCCTCAGTCTCCCACCAACAAACACCTCATTTCAGGGTGGCTGAAATTCTACCTTTTTGCTTGGGTGCCCCTCTTTAAAAACATTTTTTTCTTTTCTGAAGCTTATGGGTAATTTAATGAGTCCCCAAACATGAGAAGACATAGATCCTAGCTTCATGTGGTTTTTTTTTAAGATTTTTTTTTATTTATTTGAGAGAGAAATAGAGACAGAGAGCATGAGCAGGGCAGAAGGGCACAGAGAGAGAGAGAGAGAAGCAGGCTCCCCACTGAGCAGAGAGTCTGATGTGGGGCTCGATCCCAGGATCCTGAAATCATGACCTGAGCTGAAGGTAGATGCTCAACCAATTGAGCCACCAGGTGCCGCCTCCCTCACCCCATCTCTTTTTAAAAATGCAACTCCAAAACTGACTTTGTAGATTTCTAGAATGATCAAATCATCTATGAGGGCTAAAGTGACATAAACTCTCTGACTCAGTAATTTCACTTTTGGGAATTTATGTTCTAGAATGAAAAGCAGTGGTATGCCAGGTTGTACATGGGACAGTATCTGCTGCAGGCACATCTGTTACAACAGACATCGGAAACCACCTGAATGCTCACAGATGGGTTAAGAAAGGTGCATTTGTTCTGAGGAACAATATGCAACTCTTAAAAAGGATAAATTAGGAGGACAGGTGCCCATGACATATTGCAAAGTTTAAAAAAGAAGTTAGAACGCTGCATATTGTATGATGCTTCTTCTGTACACAAGAAAGCCCCGTATCTTCATGTGTTTTGAATTAATCTGGACAGAATCTGCTTATCGACTGGATGGGGTGGGGGGTTAGAAAGAAGACAGATCATTAGTTTTAGCAGGAAAAAAAAAAAAGAAATACATGGTGTAAAGTACAAATCTGCATTTTGGCTGTTTGGCTAAACATAGGTGGTTAGTACATACATCTTCCCTGATCTGAGGTTTCTTATTGGCATCCTGCCCTTTTCTTCAGGTGGAAACAGTTCCAAGGCAGTCTTTTCCTGGTGCCTTAAAATGAAGATGCCCAGATTTCCCTGAAGGCAGGCCGTAGAAATAACTGTTTCTAGTGCACCCATAATCGGTCATCGACATGGAAGACAAAATGGGGTGACATTTTTTGAAGGGAGGAGAAGATAAGGCCATTAACGTGCAGCCCCGGCTGGTTCAAACTGTTCGCGGCCGATTTGCGGCCAGTGCTCTGTAGGCTTGGCGGGAGGGAGATTTGTTATTGAGGCCCTCTGCCTGCACTTAGCCCAGCGGCCATTTCTCAGGGAATATTGATCAAAAGTACTCACCTCCACCATCTCAGGAGCCTAATGCAGTCCCTGAGTATTCATGGGGAAAAAAAAAAAAAGCTTTTCTTCGCCAGGCTATTTTCTGAAGTCAAAAAGATCCTTTCAGGAGCTGTAATAGTAAGCCCCTTCCCACTTCACACCCTCGGTGAGAAGCATACTCCAATTTTCAGACCCCAGGACCCCATGTCAAGGTGGAAGCTGACAAGTGTGACCTCTTTATGTAGAATATTTTCTGTCAAGCTCAACAGGCATTTTGCTGGAGGGACAGGTGGTACAAAGAAGTGGGAGATTAAAAATTACACCTGGACATAGGGAACTGGAAGGGAACTCTCGTCCCAGAAAGAATTTATTCATTTATTCTTTTTTCCCCAAATAATGTTTTAAATAGAATTTTTGATGACAGACACAATGTTCTCTGACATACGAGGCAGAAATAGCTTGGTGTGAATGTACAAAAAGAAAAAAAAAATCTTGTCGGTGTTTTTCTTGCCAGACATGGTACAAAAGGGAGGATGCTAACTGGAACTCCCTGATTTCTCATTTGTTCGGTAAGAGGCATAATCTTCCAAATATTTCTAAACATGACAGTCTGTTAGAGAGTCTCACCCCCTTCATCTTATCTAATTTCATTTAGGATGGTAGAGACTTGAGTATTCCAAGTACTTTTAATTTAAAATGATGACAATAAAAAAGAAGCAATCTCCAATTCTAAAAAATTCTTTTTTTATCCAGAAAGAGCATCATTCCAGAGTTCCTGCTGTTTTGGTTGCTGTCATCGGCTGGTTTTGGAGGGCACATCTGAGAGTCTATTTGGGACAGAGAAGATGATGTTCTTGTTCAAAATGCCCCTGATTCCTGGGGCTGACAGCAGGTCTTGTTAGGTTGTCTGGGGTGAGGATGTGGTTTAAGCTGCAGTAGGCAGCAGGCAAGGAGACTCTGGCCTCAGTTTTAGGAGCCAGTCTCTTTTGGTTCCACTCAAGGGCGGTCTTTGCAGCATGTAAGGACACTGATGTGTCCTTACCTTCTTGACTCCTCAAACATAAACCTTTTCTCAGGAAACAAAAAACAGAATATTGTGACCAAATGGTGGCAAGAGCTCAATCACGCTCCAGATCTGTGTGTAAAAAGTGCAGGGGAACCTTCTAGAGTGTGGCACATATCACCACGTATGACCTGTTCTTGCTACTAGTTCTTTGCTGTCATCTGTTCTTCAGATCTGAAGACAAGAGCCATTTTTCTTTCCAGTGATATCCAAAGGTTTCCAGAGTAATAGAGGAAGGTCAATAATAGCATCATCTTCTTTGCCCTTTGGGAGAGTGTCCCAGTAAAACAAGCTCCCTGATGCTGGAAAACATTGGTCCCCATTGTGCCTGGTCCAACTGAGGGAAGGGTCAGTGTGGCTTCTGACTTGGTCCCAGGGAAACCTTCACAGGGGCCAGAAGGAACATGGAAACTACTAAACACTCTGTGATGAAGATCTGTGATTGCTGCTGAACCGAGGTGTCAAAAAGGGCTCAGGAAACCTAGCTCCTTCTTGGAGCTTCACCTTCTAGCTGCATGAGCCCCAGGGGGCCATCGGTGGTCCTCGATTTCAGTAGCCACAGAAGGAGGTGGTGAGAGCAAGGAGACAGACTAGCCGATAGTCCTGGGTAGACCAGATGCACAGGAATGACGTTTAGTGTTTTCCATCTCTCTGATCTTAGCTTTTTGATTTGAAAAATCAAATGCAATTAAAACCACTTCCATTAACAGAAGAGTAAATTATAATAGTTCCCCTTGACATAAACAGTTTAATAAATCAAAGGGGCCTCAATTTAGTTTCTACACAGACATAAGACCATAATGCTAGCTCAAATGTGTACACACATAAACAAATAGAAATGTCTGAGTCTTATTGCTGAGGGATACTCTTTACTGCAGCAAAAGTAAAAACTCTGGCATTTTTCCAGTAACAGAGTATTTTATTATGACCAGGGTGTACCTTAAAGGTATCCTTTCTTTAGGCACCTGGCAAAAACCAAGAAAGGTTGAGGAGAGCATTACTTGTAACAATGGTCCTTTTGGAACGAGCGGAAGTTGGATTCTTTTTGGAATTCTGGTGAAGGCCTTGCATGATTTGGCCTAAGATTTGATGAGCATTTTTTGAGAATGACTGGAAGTATGATGACTGGGACACACTCCCCAACACTTACCCCACTTTTTGTTATAAATAAGACAATAAACTGCTTTCTGGGACTTCTATAACAATATCCTGTGAAATTCAAATGACTATTTCCAGATTTGAAAAGAATCCATAAATTATCCTGGAGGGAACTAAGGCCATCTACAAAGTGGAGCCATTAGTAAAGCAGGACACTACACTGAGCTGTTAGCTCCTCAGGGAATCTTCACTCTTGTTCCCTTCACTCCACGGTACCTGTGCAGGACGGGGAGTAAGGGCTGCCCAAAGCGTCACAATGGGGTTGGTTCAAGCGCCTCAATCCACACCCATCTGCAAGTCAGGATCCTCGGGGGGGTGGGGGCGAGGGGGACTTTAAAAATTAAATGCTGAGGTTCTCTCCAGACACGGTGGACCAGACAGAAGCACCTACAAAGCTTCCTGAATGGTTCTTACGCACAACGAGATGGGAACCACTGCTTCTAGAAAACAGAGCTCTAAGATTGCATCAAGCTCAGTTCTATGAGGAACCAAGTGGTACAAGCACTTGCTACCAGTCCAAGGCTTTAAAAAAGCCACATCAGTTCAGGCTTGTCCTGGCTCCCGGGAAGGCACCTGGACCCTTTTCGAGGTCACCTGAATGTCTTGTAAATAACAGGGACTCAACAACTATTTGTGAAATGGACCAATGGATGATTTTTAGATAGCTCGACTGTCCAATACGTTGAGAGTTCCCTGGCACCCAGAGCATGGGACTAGCCCAAGACGCTGGTGGAGACCACCTGGCCAGGCTGTTGGAACATGACGGTTGGAGCCGTGAGGCAGGGCCATGGATGGGGCCTCAACCACGCCAACAGGAGGCTGGTATTACCTTTTATCTACCACTTACAAAGACAAACCCTCAAAGTCAGCCTCTTGTTCATCAGGGCCAGGGACTCCCGACTGACTTTACATAAACACATTTGTAAACTTCCCTGGAGTGGTACTGGCTACCATTTTGGATACTTAATTAAGCTTTGGTTAAAAAAAAAAAAAAAGAGGCTTTTGAGCAACTTTGATAAAACAAAACGCAAGCCATCTTTTGTGAGATGCCAGGATAAACTTTATTTTCCTAGAAACTATAATGAAAATGAAAGAAACATATGCACCTAAGTGCTGTGTTTCTCCCTTATTTAATCATCACAGTAAATCAGATTAAAGAGAAGAAGAGGGTAAACTGGAGAGTCGAGCAGCGGTCATCAGCAGAGCTGTGTGCTTTTCCGGGTACGTACACGCCTGCGAAGGTGGACTGTATGGAGGGGTCTAGCTCGCCGAGGCCTAAACCCAAATGTGGGGCATGAGGCAAATTAAATAAGAGAGAGCAAAATAAAAAGCAAATGACATCTTATAACTTACTTTCCCATATTAATCAGTTTCTTTTTCTTATTTACATGAACTGAATGTTGTCGACCTGAAACCATAAGAAAACATTCACTTAATGTGTATACCACACACAGGTACTGAGTGCAGCTAGAACAGTGGTTGTTTCATGTTGAATTTCCCTCCAGTAGATACAGACGCGCTGCTGTTCCATGTGAGATGTCACAGTAAGTGGAGAAGGATCCCTTCAGCCTCCAGATGATACAGATGAACCAGGAAGGGAAGCGCAGGCAGCCACACTGGGAGGAAGGTCAGGAAGACGTGATTTGCATGGTCTGCGGATCCACGTGATCTCTTGTTCCGAAGGCTGGGGGTCCCGTCCATCAGCTCCTCTTGTGAAGACAGGGCTTGCCTCCCCTTCCTCCGTGTGGCTCTTAGCAAACTGCAGCCTTCACTGCATGAAGACACCGTGACAGTCACTTAACCCAAGCGAAATTTCCTCACTACTGTCTACTTCAGATTTTACTATTTTTAAAAAGTCACCATTTCGTTTTTTTAAAAGTACAAAAACCTTCTCAGTGAGACTATGGGACATCATCTTTGCTTTGGACGGAAATCAGTGTGTGCAGAGATCAGCGTACAGAGAAGTGGGGGGACGGGCCTGACCCTGCCTGGGAGCCAGCGAATCTTATCCATTTTGGGCCTATTAGGTCCACTTTCGCTTACAGATGGCTGACCGACTAATGCGACGAGTCAGCACTGAGACTCAGGTGGGTCCCCGCCAGATGAGTGACCCTCCATCATTTTGCTGGAAAGGCATTTATTGCAAAAAGCACAATATTTGCTTTTCTAAGTGAAAAAAAAAAAAAAAAGAACTTGATCATTTCAATTTTCCACCCCAAATAGCAAAAACGATTCAGGTTCACGTGATCATAAGCAAACCTGGTTGCTAGATTCCCTGCTCCCCTATTCCACACCGAAGCTGCTGCTGACAGCAGTGGGCTCAGAAGCAGCTCTGGTCCCAAACCGCGGGCTGGAGTCTGGGGTCTTAGGGATGTTAAAATCAGCAGGGGATGACAGGAAAGGTCTAGGTGTTTGCTGCGTAGGACTGAATTTCCCACTTGCAGGTTAGGAGGACGGGTTCTGGGAGATAAAATGGAATCATGAGGCAGGAAAGTTCGGTGCGACTTCCAAGTGCTGACACTTGCGCTCCATCCAAGAATTCTGCCACAGGGCATTTCTAGGGCCTGGAAATGAAATGTCCTCCCAGAAGCTACTGGACTCTGGAGCCCAGGCATGGGTGATGCTCTCCCCTGCAGGCACGAGGTCTGGGCACTTTGCAAACGTTCAGTGGAGCAGCTCAACACGAGTCCGGAGTCTGAACGACAGCGGACAAACTGGGCTGACCCGAAAGTCCAAATTATTAATAAGGTGGGGGTGGGCGGCGGGGGCGGGGACGGGGAAGATAAGAATCGTGGCATTTGCCGACACTACAGAAACTGCTGTGACTTCCAGTCACCCGTTAATGTCATGAAGCCCCCAGGGAGCAAACCAATTGGGCCGGTTTACAGAACAGCCCAAAGTGACTAAGGCTTCCATGTCTCTCAGGTTTGGGTAACCCCCAAGCCGCCCTGTCTGTGAGCCTGGGCCTCATGCCCTACCCGCAGTCCTCTCTAAAGCTGAAAAACAAATTCTCTGTAGACTTAGAAGGTCTATCCTTCCCTAGGAATTTCTCGATCCTTCCTCACTTGGCTCAGAAGCAAGCCTGGCGCCTGGGTCTGCTTGTTTCTCCTGCAAGGGTCAGGTACCAGCCAAACCAACACAACGGCGGATGGAAAGAAGTGACTGGTCGGTGAAAACGGCCACTCTGATGGATGGAGGGGGCTCAGGGGACTCACCAGGAAGGGGACCAAAGCTGCCAGGGGGGAACACACAAGTGGGCACAGAGCAGAGAGGCAGAGAGTCAATGGAGGCAGGGAAGCACCCTTTCGGGGACTGATCTTTCTCGGGTTCCTAGCGCCTGTGTTCTATGTGCTGCCACCACCCCTTCCGGAGATGGGCCGCAGGCCTAGGTGAGAGGCAGAGGGCCAGAGAGTTCTTCCTAACTGATGTTTCTGTCGCTGACACCCTCAGACTCCCAGCAAGGATGCTGGCCAAGCACAGATGGAAGGTCAGGCTTTTCATTTCTTCTTCTTTTTAAACAGACTCAACATGCCTTCCTTGGAGCCAAATGGATAGAAAGCCCCCATTTGTGCCATGGCCCACCCCCAGCAGTGGGCAGGAGAGCACAACTGCAGGGCGAAGCTTCTGGAGGCAGAGGGACATCGCAGGGATGGGGTCAACGTTTTAGTCTAGCTCCTGCACTCCTTATATGTTGCATGGGGCTGTGCTGAGCTGGGCCCTGGAAGCTTTCTGACTTACAGGAGCTTTTACAGGGACAGGACCCTGTTTCCTTCAGGGTGGTCGCGGAAAACCTCTCCCTAGTTAGTGGGCATCAGGCACCAGGTGGAAAACACTCAGCGATTCAGATAAAACTTCTCCTGGGCAAAAGACCCTGGGGAAAGCCAATTTCCATGATGATGAAATTTTTGAGTAAACCATAAATCCTAACATAGGAACTAGTGAAATCAATGCAGGGAAAATTCCTCAGTTTAACAGCTGTTTCGCCGGCTCTTCTGTGAATCTTGCTTGGGTTTATAAACAACTCGGGGTACAGAAACCAGTTGCCCTCCACCCCTTCCCGAAAGCCCAGAAACTTCTCCTGCCATCCCAGCCGGGAGCAGCAGTATCAACGCCTATGAGAGCAGGTCTGTCTCTGGTTGTTGGTGACCTTCCCCTCTTCTTCTTTGGAAGCTCAGGTTTCGTGAGGTTCTAGGGCAAGATGACATGGCCTGGTGAGAAAGTCCAGCCCTCGACATTCTGGTGGAGTTCACCTTTAACTTCGGAAGTCCACTAATGGGAAGATGGGTCAAGGGCACCAGCAAAGCAGTCATGTTTCCCGGAGTCTCTGTGTTTGGAGTTCGGGGTGGGGGAAGGGGGAGTCTCGTTGATCTCCTCCTTGCCAAGAGGCGCCGTGAGGTAGGCACTCAGGCTGGCGGCCAGGGCCCTGCAGGGGAAGAAGAGAAAGGCAGTCATGGCACCAGGTGAGGCCCTTGGGGGCACAGATTCAAGAAGGACCTGTGGCCCTCAGGAGACATGGCACGACATCCCCAGAAATGCTTTGATGACCTCCCTTTGTCACTGGGGCAGAGATGTTTGCTGAATGAATCAACGAGTGAATGTATTTCCTCCGAGTCTTTGCTCTGGACTCTCGGGCAGCAGAACCAAGCTATGAATCTTTCTGAAATTCACCTGGCCTCACTGTCCCATCCACAAGCAAAGAATGAAGAGAAAAGGCCCCTTATTGCAGTAAAGAGAAGAGGAGCCAGGGAGGCAGCAGCATGGCCCAGAGTCCATGAAGAAGCCAGGACAACTTGATGGACAGCTTCGGGGATCCCCGTCGGTGTTATTACTTACCCGCATTTACATGCTGATTTCTCACCCAGTCAGTTACTACTTGATTCCTCCCCAAAGGGTCTGAGAGAGAGGTCAGGACTAAATTGCTTGCCCGAATGAGTCCGGATGAGCATAACGCTAGTTAACACTAGAGGGAAGAGGAGTAAAATCCAAGCGTGCGTGTCTGCACCTCTCCCCCTCCCCAGGGCCGCTGCGAGGGTGCTCAGGAGGAATCCAGGAATGCCTGCTGCAATACCCAGCCCCTGTTGCTGCTAGAGTCTGGTCTCCCCCGGGGCCCTGCTGTGAGGGAGAGGCTCGTTTCATCACCCCTCTTCCCCCGTAAGCTATTTTTAAGCCAGCTGTGTTATACCCCAAGCTTCCGGGCTCCAAACAAACCCCAGAAGCAGGCTTTCCATCCTCCTCCCAGCATGCTTCACTTCCAGGGCTTTGGCCTTTGAAATTTTTATTATTATTGGCATTTGAAATTAATTTATGTAAGTTGTCTTATTCACAGACAACATCTTTTCTCATTTTCTGACCTTACCTTGTTGTTTCTAGGAAAAGCCTCTGGAATCAATACGCACAAACATGCTTAGACCTGAGGAGAGAGCCTTCCCCTGTGGGTTCCCAATTCCAGCACCTTAAGGCGCCCACCGCGGGGGCTCTACCATCTCTCGCCTGCCGTCCCCGTAAGGCCGGGCAGAGAGAGGGAATGCCTGGGTCTCTGCTGCGGTTCTCATCTTTAAAAAAAAAAAAAAAAACAAAAACAGGCTGCTTTTGACAAAGGCGGCACAGCTATACTGACCTCCGTGACAGAGAGGGCATTGGCAAAAGATCTCTCTGTCCCCTTGCAGCTGGACACAGGGGTAAACAAACCTGATGCAATCCTAGATAATGTTCCATTTTGAAACATCTTCACTTCGAATTGTCTAAGATTTCACATTTCTCACTAGGAACCCTACCCAGTATGGTAATCAGGTCAATTGGGAGAGAGGAAAGGAAAAAAATAAAAAGCAAGTGCATGAAAGAGATAAAATGATGTTCAAAGCTACGATTATTACGTGAAAGAGTAATTGTGGATTGGAAAGAAATATCGAACGCCCCCAGCCGGGGAGGGCAAGGAGGGAGAGGAGGGGAGCACGCTGCTTCCCAACCGGGGGCAGGATGGCAGGAGAACAGGGGGACGGCAGGTGGACAGAGGGACGGCAGGCAGGCAGCGGACTTTGAGGGATGCATGAAGTTCTACAGCAAAGCGGCCCTCTGTGCACGGAAAGCCATGGCCTCCACAGCTGGGGACAAAGGGAAGGCTCCCCCTCCCCAGCCGGAGCCTGCACAGCAGTGCCCCCTGCATTCCTCCAGTCCCCCACTTCCCACTGGCACGTCCCCAGCCTCTGATGGCTCCTGCCATGCCCACTGCACCCCGTGATTGATGGGGAGGCGGCAGCTGGGGAATGAGCTGGCGGGTCACAAAGGAGATAATTCCACTCGCAAGCTGCCGGCAGTCGCTCCACTCGTTCAGCCCTTTCCTCCTGCTGGAAGCCGGGGGTCTGTTCAAAGGGCACTCGAGCCTCACTTGGCCGCTCCATCGCAGGAGCAGGAGGGGATGCGTGCATTCGGGGTCCCAGCCGGTAAGGACTTCTGCAGGGGTCTCCAGTCTGGAGAGCACTGGATAGCCCTGCTCTCCTCCACTCCCCACCAGCACCCGGGCTGGTGGGGGCACGTTGCCTGGGGGGCTCAAGCCAGCGGGCCCGGTTTGGAACAGTTCTGGGACTGGGCCAAAGCCGTGGTCGAGGGCACAAGAAAGAACCGCTGGGCCGCAGGGTCAGCTCACTGTGGCAGGGGCTGCTCGTCTGCCCTGCAGGCGGAGGAGGGTGATGTTGTGGATGAACCCACAAGTCTAGATGCTAACATTCCACCTGCGTAGCTCCTGAGACAATGACGGGCATCTGTGCCACGCGTTCCTCTGTGGTGACACGGTTAATAAATGACAGCTCACTGGTGTCCTCCCGTATTATTACTGTGAACATCATCACCATCTGGTCTCCCTTCCACCTGTGAGCCCACGAATCAGTGCAGCCTGGGCCGCCCCCAGCCGGCACCACTACAAGGCAGCACGGAGACAGGCCTGGACCCCGGAGCCAGGGCAGAGAGGAGAAGCCCACGGAGGTCACACCTGCTGCAGCCAGCCTGCCCTTTGGGTCCTCAACTGCAGCCCATCCCTGGGTTCTCCACCCTCTGTGCTCCCCCGGCTTTTTGTCTGTTCTTCCTCCCCCAGCTGTTCCATTCAGCAGCCCCCCAGACAACCTGCCCTCCCTGCACAGAGGCCTCGGAGGCACCCATTAAGGCGTGCGGTCAAAGGCCGGCCCAGCACGTGCCACATCTTATCGGCCCATCTCAACATCCTGCTCCTCCTGGCTTGGGCAACAAAAAAGGGGGCGGCCCCGGGGTCCACCCGGTCCCGGCTCCCCATGGCCCCGCACACAAAAGGGCGGGTGACAAAGACATTTTCCGGGATGGCAGGTGTTGGTGTCGGATTCCGCCCAGAGCGCACGGGCAGAAGAAAGGCGAGGCTGGGTTTCCCCGGGCAGCACAGACATGCAGGGGCAAGAGTGTGGGCAGGGCCCCTCGGGAGGGAAGGTGGGAGGCAGCAGGCACTCGAGGGGACATTTCAGCACGGGGTTAGCCCCGGATGGAGGCGTGTTAGTGAATTCACGCGCCCCTCCCCAAGAGCAGGGAGGCTGGGCAAACCCCAAACCTTGGTCTTACCTTGCTCAAACATCGCAATGAGACCTTTACATATTTTAATCTGAAAGGAGAGAACATGAGATCAAATGAATACAAGCCCAGCACACCCACAGCCCAACCTGATAATGAACACAGTGCTAATAATACATTTATTCCTGAGCTGCCTGGGTGTTGTCACAGCTTTGGAGATCATTACGAACTGAAAAGTCACTTAAAATTCTCCTTGGCAGGACAGAATTCTAGCTGCCATCACATTTATAGATGTGAAATGAGAGAGACAATAGCGTCCTTAGGATGTGTTGTGTAGATGCTGCTGGGAGCTCCATAGGCACTGGGCGGCACTGAACACCAGACCCTTTTCCTGTCGCCCCATATTTGCAGACTGATTTGGTCAAAAATACATCAAAGATAAGAATGTTCAAGAGGAGCACTTGGAATTCAATGGATGACCTGAAAAAATACTTGCCAGGCTCTAAGTGTGCAAGTTTGCATGCCTCTTCATTTCATTTCACAGGTTTCCGAGGTGTACACAGTGTGTTAATTCAGTATGAGTGTCACTGGTGATGTGACAGTCCCCAGGGAGGAGGCAGACGGCCTGCTGCATAGGGGACAGCTGGGAAGGGGACCCTGCAGGGGTGAGATCGGACTGCAAGCTCACTTTCCCTCCCAGAACAGGAGGACCTCAGCAGGCACGCTGACCCCGAGACAGGACCCGAGTTTTATGGACTTGGTGACAGGTTTTCTGGGATCCCCCCACCCCTCCCACAGACAGTCTATTTCCTAGGTGGGTTTCCCTTAGCAAGCCCTTAGCCTCATTCTGCACCAGGCATAGCTGCTCACCCTAACCCCCACGGCACTCCTGAATTCAGTGTCACTAGGCCACCATCAAATCTGGACAAAGGACATTCATCAGTGACATGGACTGCTGTCTGCCCGGCCACAGTCGTAAACTTGGAATGCCTGTCGATCCCGTCTGCCAAGGTTGACATGGGGAGCAGGGCCAGTTTCTAAGATGGTGCTTCAGAAGGCTGTGAAAAGGACCACTGACGTACTCTTAGGTAGGGTTCTCCAGAAAAAAATGTGCATTTCTATCATCTATTGAAAATTCACCCCACACCCTTGCAGAATTATTTGGGGTTAGGAATTTCAGGATAAATGGCCGGCTCCTTCTCTAGACGTCGGTAGTGCTCTAGACCACGGGAAGTTCTTGCGACTGTGTTGATTGCTGGTAACAGACTAGAATGTCTTCCATGGAGCCCAGATAGCACCACGGTCTAGATTTCCTGTTTTCTCCCGAAGCACTGTGCTGTAGCACCCATTTCCACACACGGAAAATGGCAGGCGTACATCTCTCTGCGGTCTCTTTCTTCTTTGAGTTGGGGAGGCCCAGCTTTTCAGGGCACCATCTACCTACCCTCTCCAGTGTGAGCAAAGGGCCTCTTCATGAAGGGGCTCCTCGGCCTCCCTCCCCTGCAGCCTCTTCAGCGCTGGTTATGCTGGGTGTACCGAGAAAGCAGATGGCGCAGCTAACAATGGAGGACTTGTTTGTAATTGCTGATGAGGACTGGTTTGCTCCTCTCCGCGGTGCGTCCCCAGATGCAGCCTGGTGTGGTTGCTGGACCAAACAGAATGTCTCAGTAACTGCCAGTCCATGGGTGAGTTAAGGAGATGCAAAGACAGAGACAGTTGGGGGTTGCCTTAATTATTCCGTGGGGCTCAAATGTCACTTGCCCTTGACACACAGGCAGTGCTACCGAAGGGCGGGGGCCTGCACTTGGAACAGAGGAGTAGGCTGTCAGCTTCCTGATATGTCCCTGGGGGTGAGCGCGAGGTACCAACTAGCCTGGGCAGCGCTGGAAGGCACCAGAAGAGAGAGCATGGGGCTTGGAGAGGAGGGACGGGAAGAGAACAGGAGGCGTGTGATTCTTAGGGGGGTGGGGGACAGACACAGGGCATAATTATCTCATCTTTTCATCAACTGGGCACCTGAGATGTGCCAGGTTCTGTTCCAGGCTCTTGGTTGCAGCCGTGAACAAAGCAGATGAAACTCCTGCCCGTGGAGGCCTTTGGTGGCCGAGTTGCGGCCTGCATTCTAGCAGAGTGATACCACCCCTTGGGGGGGCAACAAAATCTTGTTTTTTATGGGCCGAAAACCTGATGTAGGTATGGTAAATAAACAGATACCCAGGCTTTCTGGAGTGTTTCGGGGGGGAGGAGACAAATGAGGAAATCCAAATGTCTTGGGGACCTCTGCGGTGGGGAGTGGAGCCACATTGAATGAGAGAGTAATATGTGCATTATGTTCAGAGTTTTTCCTTTTTTCCATCAAATTCAAAGTTTTTCTTACACGTTAGTGGTGCTGGGACTCCGGGAGAGGCCCCGCTCTCGGCCTAAGAGCAGCAGAGTGAGGCCCCTCTGGAGAGAACCCTCCCTGTGCCAGGCGACACCAAGGGGCTAAACGGCAGCCACTCGGTGGCTCTGAGTGGAGAATCCAGAAGCTATTTGGAGAGAAAGATGTCCTGCTTGGTGGGCCTCGTGCTGCTTCTCGGCTACTCCGGGTTATCAGCGACGATTTGCTAAAATACGGGAAACAACAGTCTTGATTGGAGATGAGTTGTGTTCCACACAGCTCTGTGTCGTGGTCTTTTTGTGGCATGTGTTTTCCCGCAGGCCTCGCAGGGAGAGTGGAAGAGCAAGGATTTGAATGGAGCTTCTCATCTCTGAGGAAAGGCTGCCATCCGGGACCGCCACCTGGGACAACACTGGGCAGGGTCGGACAGGAAAAGTGGCTGCTTCTCCCTGGGTCCTTGTTACTGAACAGTCAGTGTGGAAAATGATGAACTGGTTCAAGATAATTAGGGAAGGGACTGATTTTGCGAGCTGGCATGGCCGAGGGAAACAGAGGACCATAGTTCCAGCTTCAGGCGCACGCTAAGTATTCTCCCAGCAGGAAGGCGCACTGAGCGGGAGATCAGAGAGCTGCCTGGGCTATTCAGACCCCTTGGAATGGCTCTGAGGAGGGAACAGGTGCAGCCGTGGATGGGGTAAGCCTACACGCTCAACTCAACACTGGCAACTCAAGACCAGTGGGAATTAGCCAGCTTAATTAGCATTTCCAAATGGCCCAATGATGGTTTCCAGTATTTCCAACCCAGCAGCAGTGGCTGTGCCCTGGCCCTGGCTCTGGGCTTCCTCTTTTTGGTCGTTGGTCCTGCCCATCAACTTTGGGTCCAAATCAGAAAGCTGGGACAGCTGGACCTAAAGGCAGGCAGGCAGAGAGAGCGCGGGTCCTGTGTGCCTGCACGTGCATACGCACCAGTATGGGGGCTAAGCAAGCAGGTAGAACCCTCGCAAAGTTCTCTGGCATTCTTCTTTTTTTCCACAGCTATCAAGTACTTGTATGGCTCCACGGCTAAACTGAATTAAATTATACATTTAAAATTAATATCTTGGTTTCAGCTTTTCTCATCATGGAAACATAGGTTTCTAGACTGTCTTGCTATCTCATGGAACATGAACACAAAGATCGTGGTTACATCTTAGCCGTGACAGGGCTATTGACTGTACCAGGCTGAATTCACATCTCAGAAAGTGGCAAAGCAGTGCAGACATGTTTATAGCAGCAATATTCCTAATAGCCCAAAAGTAGGAATAGCCAAATGTCCCCCAACCGATGAATGGACAACTAGAATGTGGCCTACCCTTACACTGGAATATTTATTTGGCGATATAAGCTACCACACTGATGAAGCCAAGGACATGCTGTGTGAAAGAAGCTAGTCCCCAAAGACCACATGCTGCATGAGGCCATTTATACGAAATGTCCAGAATAGGTAGATCCCGAGAGACAGAAAGTAGACTAATGGTGGCCCGGGGCTGGGGGTGGGGGAGGGGGGAGCGGGGATTGACTGCTAGCAGATTTATGTTTTTTGTTTGTTTTAGGACAAATTGAAAAGTTCTAAAATTAGACTGTGACGATGGTGGTACAACCTTGTGACTATACCAAAAACATCAAATTATGTACTTTACATGGATGTATTATATGGTCGGTGGATTATATCTCAATAATGTAGTTTGGGGAAAAAAATGGCAAAAAGAAACAGACGGTGATCTGGGCAGCACCACTGTCACTTCCTTTCCCAAAGTGACACAACAGAAGTGGCTGCAAGTTTTAGAAAAATCAGGTTTCCTCCCCGCCCCCCTCCATGGGTGCCCAGGGAGGCAGGGAGACAGAGTCACCTAGCAGGGCTGCCCCTCAAACCACACGCTACTCTTCCCTTCAAGGTTCTCTCGGGTTTATCCTAACTTGAGTTCATCTGTCCCCCAAACATCCAGGAGTGGCCTGGGCTGGCGAGGTGGGATTACAATGTCATTCTCCTCAGGACACGCTAGGATTCTGTGTGCAGCTTGGGACAACTTTTTACATTCTCTAATCAGGAAAATGTAGCCGTGACGTCTGCGGCGACTTGAGAGAAGGCAGCGAGTTCCACGTATCTGTCTGTGGTGTCTGAGGAAACATCAAAGAAACAATGGGACTGTCTGGTTGTTTCACTGACGAAAGGTGCCCTGTTGTCGTCAGACACGAAGGAAGCAGTTTTATTCCACCATTAAGATGTTTTCTATATGTGAATTCTTTCTGTTGGTGTTTTGCTTGCCTTCTAAGGTAGGCGACACTTTGGTTAACTTTCAGTTTCATTTCTCAGTTATCTGTGTCAAAGTGGCTGTGGATTTTCCATTGGACACACTGTAGAGGTTGAAAGTCCTATAAAATAGTCCTTTCTGCCTTTGGGGGAGCAGGTTGCCTTTGCTACAAAAGAAGGGCTCCCCCCACAAGTAGGCCCCAAGAAGCAGGGAGCCTCTCCAGGTGGGCGACAAGTCTCATTGGGCATGACCAGCTGCCTGACAATGAAAAAAACCAACCCTCTTCAGTTCCCAAACTGCCAAAGAGATGGATCTTGCTCTGTGGGAGGCAGACTGTGGGGGAGAGTGTGTAGGAATGTTATTTCTACACATAGTTAAAGAGCCTTTACTACTCATCGGTTGTTCTAGAGACCATTTTTCTCAGAGCAAAACAATGCCAAGGAACCTTCACTCTTGTATCCTAGCTCTTGTGGCTCACTGCAAGTCCTTTTATGTGTCTTCTGCGTATCGGGGACGGTTATTTATCAACTCTCCATGCTAGCCCCCGGGTTTCTGATCACTGGATTCTGGTTGAGTCTGGGGGTGGGGAGTCCTAAGCAGGTGGGGGACATGCAGGTCAAAGCACTGCCCCATCTCCTTCTCACTTTCTTCCTCCCACTACGCAAATCTTCCCCTACGAGAGGTGGGTGTCACCACGCGCCTCTCACCTGTTCCATTGCAGTTAGGTGCTGCATTCTGCGGCACTGGGGGCAGGGGCCATCACTGGGGGCCCCTCTAGTGGCCCGATGCAGAATGTTCAGGGGGAACATCTCTTCAATCACAACCTGTGTTCATTAGCCAACATGTATTCTGTGCCTGCTGTGTAGCAGGGGATGGGAATACACGGGGAACAAAATATTAACTAACTAGCCTCCCTCCCACCCCTCTTCTAGAATATCCTCCCCAAAGGAGTCAGAGTGATTTTTTTAGTCAGGAATCAAATCATGTGACCCCACTGCCTCACACCCTCCAGGAGCTGCCCAGCTCACTAGAGTAACAGCCAAGGTCTTTCCCTAGGCCTGTGAGTCTATTCTGACCTTCCTCCTCCTCCTCACCCCCTTGTTGGCTCTACCCTAATCACACTGGGCCCCTCACTGTTCCTCAGTTGTGCCAGAAAAGCACCAGCCTTAGGGCCTTTGCATTTGCTGTTCCCTCTGCCTGGAGTGCTCTCCCCCAAGATTTAAATGGTTCGCTCCCTCACTTCCCTCAAGCGTCTCGTCAAATGTCACCTTCTCAGTGAGGCCCATTTTATTTTTTTCAAAGATTTTATTTGAGAGAGAGCGAGAGAACATGTGAGCGCAAGAGTCGGGGGAGGGGCAGAGGAAGGGGGAGAAGCAGACTCCCTGCTGAGCAGGGAGCCCGATGTGGGGCTTGATCCCAGGATCCTGAGATCATGGCTGAGCCAAAGGCAGACAACCCACTGAGCCAGCCAGGCACTCTTCCATCCCCATTTTTTTTTTAAAGATTTTTATTTATTTATTTGTCAGAGAGAGAGAGAGAGCACAAGTAGGCAGAGAGGCAGGCAGAGGCAGAGGGAGAAGCAGGCTCCCTGCTGAGCAAGGAGCCTGATGCGGGATTCGATCCTAGGACTCTGGGATCATGACTTGAGCCAAAGGCAGCCGCTTAACCCACTGATCCAGCCAGACACTCTTCCATCCCCCATTTTAAAGGGCACCCAGCTCGTGATAGGAGACCAGTGTCATTCTCACCCAACTAAAAGATAAGCCTCAGGGAGGGTGGGGCTGCTGTTTTGCTCATTTCTGTACCTTCCCCTTAAGTGCACAGTAAATATTTATGGAATGACTGCCTGAAGGCTTTGGCTTATGTGACTATGTTCTGAGGAGTAAAGCCACAGTTCCCATCTACTTAGGCTGTACCGAAGGTGCGTGCGTGTCCCCAGGACTTGAGTTGGTCTGAGTTTTAATATCTAAATATGGGGTCTGGAAAGTCACCAGTGGCCTGAGGAATCCCATTTCTGGCTTCTTCCTTTCTTCTCTGTGGTCATCCTTCTCTCTGGGACTCTTGCCCTGATGTTGTTGGGTGGGTCAACATCCCCTGGTCAGGACAGCCTGGGCTCAGAAAACTGTATGCCCAGAGTTACACAGGGCTCTGCCATTAACTGGAGTCGGGCTGTTTCTCTAGCTGCTTCTTTGAGCCCTGGGGACAGAGCTAGGGAGCAGGGTTTCCCTTAACTACCACACACGGGCTCTGGGACGCAAACCAGCTGCAGGGTCTGCCCGGACGTATCTCAGCAGCCATGGCAGGAGAACCTGCACTCCGTAGTTTTGCCTGAGATCAGGGTGGGGCCAGTGAGGGGAACAGGACCCTGCCACCAGAGTCCTGGAAGACCTGCAGCGGCTTTCCTCACCTTGGGCAATGTCAAGGTCAGATGACCTTGCTGGAGAGAAGAGACAGGCTGGTGACCGTTAGGCCGAGGATGCTGCCACAGGTAATGGCTGAGCACCACGGGGGAGTGGGGGTGAGGGTGGGGGAGACGCCGGAGGGGCCTGGTGTGGGGACACAGGCAATGGGATGTGTCCTCCATGCATCTGGGATTTCATTGTCTCATATTCCTGAAGTGGCCGAAAAATAGGGTTTTTTTGCCTTTTCTTTCTCTCTTTACACTCTTTACAGAGATGTCGTGAGGTTTCTTCTGTGCTGAGAAATGAATTTTGGCCATGTCAATGCTGTAAATCTGTTTTTTATTTTATTTTATCTTATCTCATGTTATTTTATTTTATTTATAAACAAAGCTGACTGGCATGTTTCCCATTTTTTTAGGGATTTCTTTTTTTCTCCCTGGCCTTTTGAAGGCCTTGGAAGGTTAACTGAAGAAAAATAACCAGCTTTTCTCTTTACTTTGCTATGAAGAGGTTTACTTCCTGATCATCATCATAGAGCCTTCTGGAAAAAGATAGTATAAAATATTTTTTCTTTTTTCCATCAGCAGATTTAAATGCTAATAAGAGAGCTTCCATTTGGCCTCCGCTTTGGTTTAGTTGTTGCTAAATAGAAATTCTAGCAAACCCATGGAGTTTTCCTGGAACCCACCCTACCGGCTGCGATTTGCCTCTATTCCACCTGCTAGAACCAGGAGAGCACGACCGTCACAGCCGTGGTTCACAAGGAACATGAACATGGGGTATTGGAAGCTCCAGGTTCTTCTGAAGCAAATCTTCAAGGTTGTTTGAAATAAACTTTAATTAAGAGTCATTTCCAAAAATTGTCTCTGAGAAAAATTCTTGGTACCTGTCGGCCATCTCTTGGCAACTGCGAAAGTGTCACAGGAACCGTAATTAGCAGTTAGGCAGGGAGGAAGATGCCACTTGCATTTAAAACCCTGTAAGGACTGAGAAATCAGAACTAAACTGAAGACGACATTTCACAGAAAAAGCAGCATCTTCAAGCTCTTCCAAAGGAACAATTTAAATGTGATGGCAATACTTTAGAATGAATCATCTTGGGTCCCTTCTTTTTCTGGGAATGTGTGAACATCCCCAACCTCTGTACCAGCCCCAGGGGCAGGAGGGTCCCCACATGGGCTCTGAAAGGAGTCGTTTCTTCTTCTGTGCTCTTCCCACTCCGACTGTCCCTCATATTCTTCTTGTCCATGGCCTTCCAGTTCTCAGACATCTCAATTCTTAGCCAATATGGGAAAGTTGAAAATTGACTGGCGGGAAGACTTAGTAGTGTATCTAATACATATCAGGTAAGGTTCCCATCTCTTCCGGCCTTACAATGCAGATGACACAGCTCATCTCAGGGAAATTTCAACCCAACTGACACAAACCATCGGGTCACTGTTTCTCTCTCTCTTTCTTTGAACTCTATCTTTTTAATATGTGGTGACGGTTTGGAGGTAACTCATCTGGGCTTACTCTTAAGTAGCCATGTTTTAGTGGTTCACGAATACGTGCTCTTCCCTAACAAGACGGCAAGCTCCAGAAGGGTAGGGGAGACATTGAAAATGAAGCTTCCAGAGCCTTCGTGTTCCCTTAAGGTGCCCAGCACAGTCCCAAGGGCGCGGAAGGGCAGGGCTAATTCAGAGATGGCCCCATGGGACAGGGAGTACCACCGTTTCCTAGTGGAACAAAAGTCTGTCTCCTCTCTTTCTTCCCCCTCCCTGAGCGGGCACTGAGGAGAATAAAAGCATTTTAAGAGAGAAAAAGGGATGAATAAGCATGAAGCAAAATCTGGTGCTAATCAGGGCAATGAAGAATTCTCTTTAAAACCCACAAGACCGTTTATGGAAGTATCCTGCATCACATTTCAGTTATTCAAGCTGCATTATGCGATCTGTGGAGCACCCTGGGGCCCTGGCTCCCCCTGCCTTTCTCACACCAGGCTTTGGCCATATTGCCTGCTCATCACCAGTCCCACTTTCACTAGGAGACTGGGAAGGGAGGGGGCCTCTGGACACAATCACAGGAGTTCGTGCGGCCTCTGCCTCAGGTCCAACACACATCTGTGGCCTGGAGACAAGCAACAGCCTGAATCTTCCCATCCACATTTCTACTGTATTCCTCTTGCATATGTTTTAAGAAAGAAGTCATACATGTGTCATTCTCTAAAGAATTTACCGCCCATTGTAGATAGAACCCACGCTCACCCGCATGCGTGCACACACACACACACACACACACACACACACACACACAAATTTACATAGGCTAAGAAAAACCAAGATAGAAGTAATGGCAAGTTAAATGGCACTAAAATGAGGAGCCAAGCATTACAGGGATGCCTCACAGTGGCTCTCAGTCCTGCATGCATAGTAGAATGCCCTCGGGAATTTTTAAAAGAAAGTCCTTGTGCCCCAGCCACATCCCAGACCAGGGTCGCCCCAGACCAGGGTCATGCAGGGATTTGCAGGTGGGCTTGGGCGATGGGATTTTTGGTGGTTTAAAGAAATCTGATGGATGCTTTATTACCTTTTCAAGAGGAATACATTTTAGTTTTTAAAAAAATATGTCATAGGGGTGCCTGGGTGGCTCTGTCAGTTGATCGTCTGACTATTGATTTTGGCTCAGGTCATGAGATCAAGCCCTGAGTTGGGCTCCATGCTCAGGAGGGAGTCTGATTGAGATTCTCTCTTTCCTTCTCCCTCCTCCACTCTCTCTCTCTCTCTCAAATATATATTTATATCTTTTAAAAAATATGTCATGTGCAAAGGGGGTCAGAATTGAGCTGATTATGAGGACAGAAGATTTGGGCTGGCTCTGTGAGGGACCACTGGGATGGAAGGATTGAGTGGGGTGGCTAGCTGTTTGCAGGCCATGTGCCAACACTCGTTTGGCTACAACAAGTGTTTTGAGGGTGCTGAGTGGAGGTGGCCCTGAGTTCTTGAATAGACAGTGATATAAGAGCACTTGTATTTAAGAGAAACTTCTGGGTGATCTAAATGGAGTTCTGAGCTTTCATGCGGGTCTTTAGCTAACACGACTAAAAAGTCAGCAGCCATGGCTCTGACGAATGGGACTGTCCCCACAGGGTGAGCACTGGAATGGCATTTCCACAGTCGTGGTCCCTGGCCTGCGCTCCCCTTCCAGGAGACAGGCCAAAGGGCAGGCAGCGGTGTATTCCAGGATGAGAAAGGAAGAATCTGGAGGCACATGTTCTAAGAGGAAGGCTGAAGGAAGATGGGCTGGAAGAAGTAGAGGGTTGCATAAGACGGACTGAGGAAAAATGTGGGCATGACAGTCCAGCAAACCCTGGCTGAGGGGTCCCCATGTGCCAGGCACTGGGCTCATCTCTTTACACATATTAACTTGCTGAATCCTTATGAATACCCTTGAGGGAAGGTTCTTACTAGACCCATTTTGCAGAATCACACCGAGCCACAGAGTGACAGGTAACCGGGCTGAGGCCACACGCTGGGACGCAGAAGACTCCAGCTCTCTGGCTGCAGAACCCAGCCTTCTCAGGGGAACCCCTCCTCCCTGCAAGGAGCCTCCAAGGCAGCTGGGCAGCCTGGTGCCAGGTGGAAGGTTCTAGGCAGCATTGAGCAAGGAGGACAGGAAGACAGTGGAATTTGAGAGACGGAGGGGGCTGTATGTGAGCAAGAAAAGCAAAAGAAGGCAAGCCTGGGCTGTATTAAGTACTGAGGGAGGAAACTTCTTAAACTCTGGCCATGGAGTATGAAGGATGAAAGGTTTGCTGATGGCTGTTGCCATCTGCCATTATTCTACAGTTCGGCAGTAGTGTGTGGGTGCATGGACTCTGGGCCTGGGTCCTGGCTGTGTTCCTAACACCCCCAGAATATCAGAAGCCCCTCTAGGTCTTGGGATGGCCTGCCTGAACTCTTGGGGCCTGATGCAGCCAGGGCATTGTGGAAGCCTCTGATGCACGTTTGTTCATTACATGAAGTCAGAATATATTCTGGGCTTCTGTTCCCTCATCCGTTCCCTGTGGTTGGTTAGAAGCGACAATGAGAGGACTCCTGGGAGGGTTATGAGGCCACCCCGCAGACTGGCACAACGACACGGGTGTGCTGGCCAGTGAAGTTATAAACGGTCACCCTCATAACCAATAACCACAGCATCGTATACTAACTGCTCTGGTAATCTGCTGTTTCTGCTGAGTTTCTGCTGTTTACGTTCCCAGCATTATCATTTCCCAAACTTCATTCTCATCTCATGAAGACTTTTTGGAGAACACCAATGAGTAAGGTACAGCTTTCCTGAACAGGCTCTGTTGGAAAAACACCGACATAGTATTGCTTTTCTCCTCTCCGAGGCGACATGGGTTTTGGACATTGGAAAACTCTTGTAAGTGGCTGGTTAGGAACTCTGTGACCAATGTGACTGGCAGCCAATGTTTGGTGATAGCTTACCAAGTAGGGGATGGTGGTAACCATCTGAGTCTTGGATGATGTCACTCACACCTGACTCCACTTTGAGAAGAAAAAAGAGTGTGGAACAAGGGGTGAGGGCCCCACTGCCAACTTGCCCATGGCCTTCGCTTGTCCCTTCATGGCCTGGTCTTCAGCCTACTCAAAATCAATGTGAAGGGGTTAGGCTCAATATATTCTGAAGCTTCTTAAAACAGTGTAAGATGTTCTTTGCTGGTTTCAGCAAATTTATGAGGAGGGTGAACATGTAAGAAGTGTTATCAATCAAAACCTTATGAAGAACACTTTAACATGGAGGGAGGAACCGAGGAAGGAAGGCAGAGAGAGACGGAATGAATCCCTCCATGAATGGGGAAAATCTGTCATCTTTGGAGGCGGTTATAGTTAGAGGTTACCTTGTGCAATGTCCGGGGATCAACCTGATGGCTAACTGCCAGCAAACTGGCCACAGTGGGATCTGCTTGCAGAAGGGCAAGCCTATAACGTCCTGGCACACGTGAGCACTGTGCATGGTTTGGGGCCCCAGCAGGTGGAAGTGAGGTGTAGCTTTACTCCTCTTGCCAAAGGCTCGTAGGTTATAAAAGGAGTTTGTGTAGCTTAGAGTTGCCTAATTCACTTTGGGACCAGAACAACTGCAGTCTTACAAGGGTCACCAGAATGACCCAGTGACACCAGGCAGAGTCTTCCGATAGCCTCTGTGAACTTAATTTGATTTTGTTGTAGTAGAAAATTACAGGAGTCTTGTTGATCAGGTAGGTGAGCATAATTATCCTTTCCAAGAGGGCACCGTGCTCATCGCGAGTGTGACTGACAAAAGCTGACGGTTTTGTACAAGAGTCACGCTGGCAGCAGCATCCTAAGACTGACTCAGACTAATCTGGGTTAAGCTCCAAATATGACCTACATTAAAAAAGTGGCAGAATCTGGTGGAGCCTAATGAGGAATTTCCTCCCACTTGTTTTATATCTTGGAATCTTTACAATCTGTCCTATCGTGAAGGAGGACGTATTTCTGACCATATCTTGGGGAAATCAGATGTGTTTATGTAGGGCTCACAAATAAACAAAGATTTGTGCTCCCTCTGCTGGCTCCCCACAGCAATATTAAAGTAGAAAGGAACCCAAACCAGTGTTGGCATGTTCAGCAAACAGTTGATTTGCGTATTCTGGGAACAACTTGTTTAATTTGGTTCAGGACATTCTTTGGAAAAAAAATCAATCTTTATGAGGGTCTGACCAACGCACTTGGAAATTCTTAAAATTAGATATTAAATTAGACATACCTGTAGTCCTGCACTACCAAATTGCTAGCTGTGACTGTAATAGTGATTTGGGGATTCATTTATCAACAGACACAAGTGGATTCCTCCAAGGTTTTAAGGTCCAGACACAATCGTTAAAGCAGTCTGGGGGTGGGGGGGTGGGGAGGATCTCCGGTTCAAGTTCGAGTTTCTTTTTTTCTCCACTTGTTTATAAGACCAGCTTCCCAAAAGTAAAGATTTATACTATTTATATCCTTTCCGATAATGTCAAACATTAGACTTGATTTTCCAAATCATTAGCATGCAGAAGAATGACCTCATGGTGAACAGATGCACTTGGCTGTGAGCTGCAGTGATTACATCAGTCCCGCCCAGCAGTCGAGGGCGCCCATTCCAGTTAACCCTTTAAAGGCCTTTCTGCCGGCCCCCCTTCCTTGGAAACGTGCATGAAAACACAAGCTGAGACTCTCACCCCAATATGCATGCATGTGTGTATGTGTGTGTGTGTTAAAGGGATGCATATACGTGCATAAACACATACATGTATGCAAACACACAGACACACACACACACACGTATGTGTTAATTGCAGCCAATATTTTCACACCGGCTACCTTATAGAAATTGTTGGCCAAAAGGGAAGGAATTGCAAGGAACACAAACTATAGGGCTAAGAAAAATGCAGCTCGAACACCTATTAAGCACTAGGGTGTTATTACCAGCGCAGGTAGTGTATGGAAGAAGTATGAGGTAGGCAGTGTTTTAAAATAACATTTTCTGACTGGGAAAACATGTATTTTTTTAAAATCTCCTTTTAAAAAGCCAAGTACCCACCTATGACCCTAATAATCAAAGATCCGACATCTTAATCAGTGGCTGACAGTGAATCATGAAGAGAAGCATGTGTACTTGGCCAGTGTGGCCCTCTGTGGCTTCCTTGGGGGACAAGCAACAGCATTAGGACAGGGAGAGTCTGAGGGGAAGGCATTTCCCCAACAGCAGCGTCTTTGGGCACGAGCCCTTCCCACTGAGCACATTTCTTACTTATGCGGAGGACTCCACGGTTGATATGATGGGCCTTTCCTCTAGAAATGGGGGCTGTTTGCAGCTACAAATACAGTGTGGAAGGAATACAGGGTTCAGGTTATTCTCCTTCTGCATTAACGACAAAGCCCCTTGCAGCTAAGATACAAAGGAAACCTGGGAGCCCCTAATTCCTCAGATTGTGCATATGCATGTGAGCAGGAGCCCAAGGCCCCGCTTTGATGGCACTGCTGGCCGAGATGGTCTGATTGGGTCCTAAGTGCACTGTGGGGGCTTAAGCCGCTCAGGGTCAATTTTTCCAGTTGGCTTGCTGCTTGGAAGAGCAGAGTCCACCTCTGTTTCTTAGTTTAAGCTAGCCGCTCATTGTGGTTTGACTGTACTTGTCCCAAGAAAATAGGGCTAACACTGAATAAGTGAACAATGTTTTCATCTGTAAAAATGATAACAGGCCGGGATAGGGATTCCTCAAAAGCAAAACTGTCAGGGAAAGGAAGGGAGGATGCGCTTCTGAAAATGTGCCTATTTATGGTCTGGAAATGCTCTGCCCTCACTGCACGGCCCCCAAACTTCAGTGCACATCAAGTTCTTTTCTAGTTCCTTCCTAATCTGTGTTGTGGGCATATATGCAAAGTGGTGATGGAGAACACGATGCTCAGACTTAAAATCGCGTTCATGGATTGGTGTGATATGTGTACCCCAAATTTTATCACTCAACACTGAATGCCCTAAACCCTGAATATTGTGAAATGTCATCTGGATGCTAATAATTTGGAAAGAGGAAGCCCAGCACTTGTCTTGATATCTCATCTTCGGTTTCACGTTCCCTTTGTACCGGTTCCAGTGCCCACTCATGAGCTGTCAGACCCTTATCTGCTAAGTGACTTTGGGAAATGTGAAGCTCTTGAAGAAGCCTGTTAGCCACTGCCTCCAAATAGCAGGTCTTGGAAAACCCAAATCACTTCTGGAGACTCACTTAAGATGTTACCTACGCACTAGCTCATTTGAATTGATTTAAGTAATTGTGAACTTTTGGAAAAGATCAAATTAATTTATACAGATGCTAAAGTATGCACAGGAAACAAAGTTCATCAATACTTGTTTTAGCATCTTAAAACATCTTAATCTGGAGCCTTAAGAATGTAACAGTTAAGGAATGTCAATCTAGTTATTATTTAATTTCTTCTAATTTTAAGAAACAGAAAGCTTTCTCAAGAGTTTAAAAACAACAACAACAACAACAACAACAACAACAACATAAAACCCCACACAGAAAAATTAAGCCCCGGTATACCTCATGAGGACGAGAAGGAGCTGAATGCAATCTTTAAAAAAAATTAGCTTTGCCATGGATCCTTTATGTTCTTTCACCTACACACCAGAAATGATTTTAAACCTCCAGCCAGAGTGGTGTGTGAAATCTTCATTTCCCTTGAAACCGATTTTTTTTTTTTTTTTTGGTTTTAGATAGAATGTTGGCACAGTGTATAAAAGAATTCAATTCACAGCTGTTCTACTTTTTTTTTTAATGTAAGAAACATTAATCAAAGCTTTAAGTTATAAGCTTTCTCATGTTGTTTAGTATTCCAGTTCAACAAAGATCAATAGAGGCCATCCCTGTGTTTCTTGACGCCTCACCAGGAAGCAGAGGCGTGATTATGTAAATCGCACTGCTCCCGCACCTCGGCCAGCTTGCTTATCTCTCAGGCCTTCTGCCTGCTGCTCCTGGCTCCCTGTGCAAGTGCAAGCCTCTCTCTCTTATCTCCCAACAAAGCTCGGAGAAGCGAGGATTGAAGCCAGCGATGTTAAACAATGATGCATGGCTGATTTTATTTGTAAGTGATTTATTTCAGTGAATTTAATTTTTTTCACTTTGTGTGTAAGATATTTGTTAACAAGTCAGAATCGGAGAAGTAAGGCGGTGTTCAGGGACAATTGACACAGGTTAGAAATCTATTAAGCATGCTAACAGTTGTGTCTACACCGGTGGAAGAAGAGGGAAGCCCCTCATTGAGAATTTCAACATGCATTGACTAAATATCCCATTTACTCTCTGAAAGGCAATTAATCTGTAATTACATGCAGAAATTCACAAGTAATTCTATTCTTTGGGAAAAAAACCCCACAGTAATGATATAATCAGTTTAAGTGGTAGCACCCAATTTTTTTTTTTTTCAAACTGGAAATAAAAAAAAGTAAAACCTAAAAACAAGGACGTTTGTGGAAATTTTTGAAATTTTTCATTGGTGTAATAAATGAAAATGATGGAAAGCCAGTTGCTAAACAGGTTCCACGCCAGGTGCTGCTCTGGCCGGCAGCTTGTCCATGTGACACAGACCACTCCGGAGAGAAAAGCGTGCACGCTGCTCTGCTGTAATGATGGACCAGGGGACACTGTCCTTCCATTTCTCCTGCATTAATCCCTGACCCGAGTATCTCGGCAGCATAATCCCCATTTAGCATTAGTAGCAACGGCTTCGACTGTGAGGAACACTTTTTTGATAAGTAAGCACTGATTCGGGCATCGCTTTTAAACAACATATTCCCAGCTCAGCAAGAAACCCACACTCCTGAATGAACCGGAGCACATTACTGAGAAAAAGTTCATTAACCTTGCTAGATTCGGGGGTTAACAGGATAGCTGAAGAAAAGCACTGAGTGAACAGCTCGGATACAAAACAAATTAAAATGAATGTCATCATTCCTTTTGATATTCATTAGTTGATTCAGAGGGAGAATGCTCTTCTTAAATTTGCAAGCATTTATCTGTGAAAAACAGGTGTACATCTGCTGCTCGAGTGGGTCCTAAGCGCGGGAGGGCAGAATAATGCAGACACTCACCCGTTCCGCCGAGGGAGGGGCTGGGCGAGGGAGAAAAGACTTGGGCGGCGAAATCCTCAAACGTCATGACTTCTCGGTGGTTCTGAATTATTGCTTCGAGGTACAGAGCTCGCTCTTCGTAGCTGCGGTAACCGGTCAAGGAAGCAAGTGCACGTGTGGAATGACATGCATAACAATGATAGCCCATTTCGGTTGGAATAGAGTTACGCAACTTTGTGTGGGGAGGGGGAGACAAGTACCTTATGAGTCCATTACCATCCTGCCAGAGAATTAAATATGACTTAGAATTAACAGTAAGATTCTGATATTGAGACCTAAGTCTCTCTTAGACTTCGGTTCCATCCAATAGCAGTATTCCTGAAAAATATGTACATCGATGGTTACAGAAACACAGCAAAAGATCGTTAAGCTTGAGCCAAACAAACAGAAACAGAGACACCGGCTGTGGGACAGTGTCAGACCTTCCCTTCCCAGGTCAGTGGATATAGAACGTTCTCTTCAGTCTCCTAGAGAATGAATTGACGCTTGAAGCAGGAATTGGTGGTACACTTAAAAAAAAAAAAAAGTGAAAGGATGTGCGTCCCCGGGAAGAGGGAAGGCCAGGAAGGTATGGTCGGAAAGGGCACCAGAGCCTCTAGCCAGGATGGGCTAGAGCATGAGAAAATAGGAGCTAATAAGTGAGAGACTCTAGCAGAGAGGGCACAATGCAATTTAAAAAAGAAAAGACTATTGCCTTTTAATTAAAACCGCAGTCTGGAACACACGCATTCAAATGTGTAATCAAAAACCAGTCACCAATAAAACTTACAAGCGTAACACGCTGAAGCAACTTTCCAGCTGTCTTAATAGGACCCCTGCGTGTGGCAGCCTTTCACAGGGCAGAAAGCAAACCTTCCCTTTTGTGTATGGCTTCTGTTTCCTCAGAAGGTGAATCACGCACTTCCAATAACAGAATAACGTCAGAACAATTCGACAGCGGATGGAGGCCCTGCACGTATGACTTTATGAATTAACACTTGGGGAAGTCGCCATGACGTCTCATTTTTCCCTTCCTATAGTTATCAATGCCAAAGTTAAAAGACATGTTTGAGTTGTTTCGAAAATCATGCTAATTCTCCAGGAACACGGGGAACGTGGATCACCATCAGTCAGTTCATTATTTGCTGCTCCAGAAGAGCCAAAGTAATTTCTAGCATTTCTCACTGGGTTTTAAAACAATCTTTCCAAAACGGCCTCTTCACAAATAAAAGTTGGTGAAAATGATGCTTTTCCAATTAGCTTTCAGCAGGAAGCATGTGATTTAAGATCGGAAAATATTTTTCTATTTTCTTTTTGTGCAAGGATGCACACAGATTTCCCAATGCAGGCCCTTCCTCTTCCTCCTCCTTTAATTATAGTCAGAGAAAGAGTTTTCACACCGTGAGACCAGAGGCATCCTGGGGCCATGCTGGCCATGGTGGTAGCCGGGAGCCGCATGTGGCTATCTAAATTTAAATTTAAATTAATTAAAACAAAAAAAGCAGCGAAGCCATTCCTGGGTCCCACTAGCTGTATTTCAAGCACCTGGAGGCCTCATGAGCTGGGGTTACTGGGCAGGATTGCACCGACAGAGGACATGCTCTTCTTTGTGGAAAGAGCTACTAGGCAGCTCGCTTCCAGAATTTCTCTTTAGGCTTGCTCTAGGCAACTTTAAAAAAGCAAAATGCATTTAGGATGTCAAAAGCGGCCCCTCTGATGGCTTCCCAGTGCATTATATAGATGGTCAGCAGAGCCGAAGGCCTGGGTGGTAGCAGCCTGAACAGGCTTCTTGAATGCACGCTGAACTCCGGGTGACACCCCGACGAACGACCAGGCTGCCACACTTCCACAGCGAGAGGCGTCCTCTCAGGCCCAATTCTAGAGGGACCCACTAATGCCATTCACGTCTCATTATGAACACGCTTATTCTGCACAGCACTTGGCTGTCGCGCGGCTCGGCCCTCCGAGCACGGCCCCAGCAAGCCGCGGGTCTAGGGAACAGCAGGACGTTCGGCCTGAGTGGCCGTCTGGCGAACAGGCTCTCTGACACTAAGCTGGCACGTGCTGGCCCAGCAGGGGCCGAGCGAGGCGTGACAAATTACTCAAAGAGCTGAGCTAAACTTATGGCTGACGACCACCTGAGCCTGAGGACAGCCGTGGCCCGCTGTCAGCGCGCAATTCATGGCTCCCCCTTTCAGACCGCAGTCTGCTTGAGGGCCCGGGTTAGAGCCGGCGCAGCCCTCTAAAGACCTGTCATGCTCTGCCTAGAATGGCCTGCTGTTTCCTGAAAGGCCCCACTGCGTCCGAAACATCCACATACAGTGCTCGGGACAATGGTGAACAAAATACAAGTGCGGATGCATTTTGCTAAATATGCTTTGGAAGCCGCGTATCTGGAAGAGTGGCTGCTATGTTAATCGAGCTCACAGGCAACCCTACCAAGAGATGCCGTGTATAATAATCCCCCGTAGACTGACCTCAGACAGCAGCCCATCATCCTCACCCGGGATGACACGCTGGCCAATTCGGAAGCTTGTCCTTGTCAGGCCAGAGAAATCCAGGCGCCTGAGAGCAAGTCCGGTGCTAGAGTTACAGTGGGGTGATAATCAAGTTTTGAGATTCTCTGGCTTGATGAATATTTATGGTCTGACTCCTGAAACAGGGCACTATGGGAGACGGCACAAAAAGATGCTTCCAGAATCAGATCCTAGAGGAGGAGGTGTTTACCTCATAGAAGATTCCCCGTCTCGCGTTCACAACCCCAACTGTCACATGTAGCCCACGCTCCCCCACCCCCGGGCTGGTCCTGTGCTGCCACGGGAGCGTTAACAGCGCTAAACTGGGTGTTGTCACTTAGACAAACATCCATTAGGGACTGCGGGCAGACCAGGAGATCAGCAAATGCTTTTTCACTCGAGGCCCACGCCAGGGCATGTAAACACCATGACAAAAAGAAAACAAACACCACCCCAATCCTGGCAGTGTTTAGAAACAGAGAGGAGCTCAGGGTGCCAAAAATCATTTCTTTTCGTAGCTCTTAAAAAACGTAGCTCTGGGATTTAACAGAATGTATTAGAACTACTAGCAAGGGTAATTAGGAGCAGAATCACCTGACATTTTCTTCTCTAACATCTTTAGGGCTTCAGGGCTGGTTGCTTTGTACATATATTAAAAAAAAAAAAAAAAGGCATTTATAACTTAGACATCAAAATACTTCTAAGCTTTTTCTCAGGCATAAGATATGTTAAGACGTGAACTGAATGCTATAATATTGCCAGGCAATGGACGGTCAGTGCCTCTGGCTGAGGGCAGGGGCCTAAAGAGGCACCTGGTCACACATTCAATAACTGTTTTGATACTGGCCATTGTCCTAGTGTTCTCTGAAAAAGGCCACTAACAGATGTAAAACTTAAATTCTGTCCTGAATTACTATCTCATACAAAACCACACACAGTAAAGTATGCTCTTAAAGAGAAAATTTTCCCTTTGATTACTCAATTCAGAGAGCATTCAAATTACTATCTAGAAACCCCTCTTGGTTTCTAGGTATTTTGAGCTTCTTCAGTGACCTGCTGTGTCTATGTTGTCACCTAAGAATCTCATCATTTACCAATGTTTCTCTACTTGAACGAAGAGACTCTATATCTTTGCCGCTTACATTTTATCAAAAACTTCCAAGAGAACTTTCTGGGACCCTCAAGACACATTCAGCTGGGCTGCAAAAGCTCAAGAATTCAAACCCAACCTCCCAAAACTTTATTTTGATGATTGTTTGCCTTTTTTTTCCCCCCCCCCAAAACAGCAGCAGTGGCATGCGAGGAAGAAAATTGCCTTTTGGAAGAAGACAGGCCTAGGTTGGAATTCCAGTCCTCTTCCCCACCCCCTGGGGGACCCAGGGCAAGCTGCTTCAATGCCCCCAGCCTCAGTTGCCTTATGGGTAAAGCGGGGACACTGACACCTGTCCTTGGGGCTGCCCCGAGGATCAGATGGAATCGTGTGATGAAGCCTTGACTCAGGCTCCAGCACACAGGGGAAGCACCACAGATATGGACTGCCTGCTCTCCTTCCTCCCTCAATGTGGGCTTCTGGGTTTGTCTCCCAGAGAGAGCCTAGTGGATAAAGTAGGGGGAGCCTCTGTGCCAGGCTTTAGGACAAAGGAGCCTCCTTTACACTAGGTCTCTGTGAGCCAGGGCAGTGCCATGGCCCCCACAGCACTGGTCAGCAAGGGGAAGCATGCAGGAGTCCAGTGATTTTCCCAAGTCACCGTTATTTGGTAGTGTAATTGGGACCAGAACCCAGGTCTTCCAACCTCTACTGCTTTTGGCTACTATATCTTGATTTCTAGGGTCCACGGGATTAAGTTCAGGATTCTGTGCAAGGTTGGGAGCTAAACTAGTGGTGAGGATAAATCAACCGACTTAATTAACTATGTGGGGGTATGAAAATCAACCTGAGTCTGTAGGTTTAAGGTCCATCAGTACCCACAGACCACACCGACTTTAGAAATTTGGAAAAATATCAATTACTTCATTTTAACTTCTTTTTACTTCTTCAGGCTATGTGTTTGTGGACTGCTGTTTAGTACTTTCAACTTCTCTTGGAATAACTCCTCTTGTTCTTTTGCTCGTTTGTTTGTTTGCTTGCTTTTAAGGAAAAGGGAGAACTGTTGGCAAAAGTCTCTATTGCAGGTTGTTATCTTTTTTCAACCCTGACACTCTTCTCGCTGGGATTCTCTCTAAGTTTCCAGGAGTAGATACCAGACCCGGCCCGACAAAGCTGCCTCCTGAGGTCAGGATGTGTGTGTTCTGCAGTGATTTCCATTCCTGTCCCTGGTTTTCTTTCTTAATTCATTGCAGCTCCTCATTGCTGACACAAGGCTGCCCAGCGCTGGGCCGTCTTGTGACTCTGCAGCCTCCCCTTTCCACGGCAGTGGTCCACAGAGGGAGGGAAGCCAAGTTTCGGCACCACCTGGGAGGCTTTAGCTAACCCCGGGCCCCTCGGACAAGTCGTGGCACTTGCAGATTTTGCCACCATTGCTTGTTCCTTCCCTTGAGCTTCCCTTGAGCATATGATGGGGGTTGGGGGGGTGGGGGAGAACCTCTTACTATAGTTACCGTATAGGACCATCTCATGCTTCCTGTGGCTGCCAAAAGTGACTACAAGCTGGGGTCTTAAGACAACAGAAATTTATTCCCTCACAGTTCTGGGAGGTCAAAAGTTCAAAATCAAGGTGTCAGCAGGGCCTTCTTCCCTGCAGAGGGTCCAGGTGACTGCATCACTCCTGTCCCTGCCTTTCTGGCTGTACTGTCCCTGGCTGTACTACCCCCTCCTCTTCTCTGTGCGTCTCTTATCAGGACACTTGACATTGGATTTAGGGCCTACCTGTATAATCCAGAATGATCTTCTCATCTCAAGATCCTTAACTTACTTACTTATAACTGCAAAGACCCTTATTGAAATCAATATTGAAATTGAATGAAATAACATTCACAGGTTATGGTATTAGATATACCTTTCTGGGGGCCACCACACAGTCCACTATACTGCTTGAGTGTGAGACAGGTTCATCCTTACATTACTTGCTACCTAGCTTATATGTGCTTCACACAATATTTATTGAATGGATAAATATTGCCTGGGATTTGTACCCACTGTTCTGGGCTATGATACTGCTAGATATATTCCAAGCAAAGGCAGTTTAAAAGGAGAAATTAGAGAGTTTTCCATTGGAAGTAAAATTCTGCATAGATTAATAATAACAGATATTAGATAATAAAAATAAGTGATACAGAACTTCTAGAAGAAAGTAAAGGGCAAACTCTTTATGACCTTGGGGTATGGAATAATTTATTAAACAAGAAACAAAAAAACATGAGTCATAAGGGGGAAGACTGGTACATCTGAGCATATTCAACTTAAGAACTACTGTTTACCAGAATACCATAAAGAAGGTAAAGCTACAAGGCACAAAGTGGGAGAAGTCATCTTAACATCTTATTAACAAAGGGTAAGTGTCTAGAAGAGATAAAGAAAACTGTAAATCAATAAAAGAACCAAATAATCTATTAGAAAAATGGGCAAAAGACATAAACATTCCTAGAACATAAACTATGAATGGATATTAAAGTGCTTAGCATCACTAAAAATCAGAGATTATTAGAGCCACAGTGAGGTATCATTTTGTATATACCAGATTGGCAAAACAAAAAAATCTAATAATGCCAAATGTCAGAGAGGATGTGGGGCAGAGGAACTCTCAGAGCCTATTACTAGGAGATAATTGGCCTAACTTCTCAGGAAGGCAATTTGACATTATCCAGGAAAGGGCAGAAATTCAACAAGTAAGAATGTTTATCATATTCTATAGACATTAGCAAAGTCAAAAAAGAGAGAGAAACCATTATTAACTTCTACTGATAAGTGTAGTCACACAGTAGAATACTATACAGCGGTGAAAATAAACTATAGGTATGTGTATTAGAATGGATGAAACTTAATGAAAAAAGTAATTCACTGAAGATCATTCTAACTATACACTCTTTTAAAAAAGGCAAAGTGAAACAGACTGCTTTAGGAATACACATACATGCAGTGAAACTATAACCTAGATTATCTCTGGGATGGAGGAGAGGTAGGTAGCACGTAGAAGGGTCACAAATATATTGGTTGGTACGCATGGGGGTCAGGATGGGGGCATATTTCAGTGTTCTTTCAGACTTCTGTAAATGTTCAAGGTTTTCTAGTCTGTATAAAATATTTCATAATGAAAATAGCCTTCTGGTGAGAATGGAATATAGTGCTAATCAAAGGGATCATTTATCACCTATTCAAAGGACAGAATGAGCTTCTTTAAGCCAAAGGCAGACAGGAAAGGTATAAGTTTAGTCGTTAGAGATAACAATGATAGGCAGGTCTGTCTGACTCAGACAGAAAAAGCAGAAAAAAGGCAGTGCTATTTTTAAGGCCTTAGTTCCAGAAACAGACCAAAATATGAGAGCTCAACATTTTCAGAAAGTTGTGGAAAACTTTGGATACAAATGCCATTCATGGGGAGGAGGGTATTGCTTCAGAGAAAATGTTTTTCTACAAAGATACTTGTGCTAGAATGATTACCCATTAAGAATGATGAAAAGGGCTGAACTAGAGAAAAGTTAACATACTGTATGTATACATGGGCCTGTGTGCACGATTTCTATACAGCATCCTGCTCTGCTTAGTACACTGGATCTCAAGTGAATCTGCCATTTTCAGAAAGCAAGTTCACTTTCACTCAAGCATTCATCCTTTCAAGAAATACATGCTGAGTGCCCACCAGTGTTTGGCAATGGGCATATAACTGGGGAGTGGGGCCGATTCTGCCCCTACCCTAGTCAGACCCCCATTCTAGTGGGGACGTTGCACAGAATAAGGGGAGCTGTTCATCCATTAGTGCCAGGTAAGAGAGTAGGGACCAAAAGGGCATGGAAGCCCCAGAGGGGTGGCCAGAAAGGGGTTAGCCAAGAGGGGGTGGGGACAGGCAGTGGTAAGAGCATTTCAGGTGCAGAGAGGCATGAGCTGGAAGGAACCTTGGGGAGGTTTAGGAAGTGAAAGGAGACTAGAACCCCAACATAGCAAGATGGGGCAGAGGTGCAGCTGAAAGACTGGCTGGCTCTGGGTCACAGGAGGTGAATGGTCTGAGGCAAGGGAGAAATATGGCCTCACTTGGGTTTCCAGATCACCCTGAGAAGATCGGCCATCACTAAGGAGAGTCTAGAGTGCCCTCGAGTTTGAAGAGGTCAATGTTGACTTGTTCTATATGATCAGTCCATGGGCTTGCACGAGTGTCTCAGTACTCCGCATTTGCTCTTTGCTTATTTCCAGGACATGTATTTTGAGCAAGTGGAAATGGTAAGAAGGTTACTTGCAGGTTTGAAATGACCATAACCTCTGAGAATGGCCTTGACAGAGAAGGGGTCTGGTTGGGGGATGTGCCTGAAGTGGAGGGAAGAGGAGATGGAGCACAGGCCAAGTGGGAAGCAGCCCTCCCAGGTGAAGCAGAGAACAAAGTGTTATAGATAAGATGGTGGGCACATCCCTCACACAAGGACAGATGTTATGCTCACAGAAATCTGGTAAAAAAGAGATTAGTTAAGACAGCTGTGGATTGAGGAATGCTACCCTGAATCAAACGCATAAAATATATCTAGAGATATACTTTAAACCTAGTAAAAAGATGCATTAGCAGTTGCAGAGTGTCTGAGCTGAGAGAAGGGATAACTATGAATAACTTACAAAATGAGGAAATTAATGAACCAATTGCCTCTGTTGGTCCCACCACCAGTAGTTTTTGGAAGAGAGGATGCAGAGGATGGTGATAACACATTTTCATTTCTTAGGCAGTGTTCTGAACAGTGATGAAAGGATAAAGCTTTAAAATGCTCACTGATCTCAGATATAACACCAAAAGCACAAGCAACCAAAGGGGAAAAAAAAAAAACAAAACAGGAAAATTTATCAAGAAAGTGAAGGGACAAAAAAAAAAAAAAAAAGAGAAGGGACAACCCACCAGTCATCCTGTGGGAAATATTTGCAAATCACTTATCTGATAAGGGTCTCATCTCCAGGTTATATAAAGAATCCTTAATTCAATAATAAAATCACAACTCAATTAAAAAATTGGCAAATGATTTGAATAGACCTTTCTCCAATTCAGAAGACAGACACATGACCAACAAACATATAAAAAGATGTTCCACATCATTAACCATAAGGGAAATGGAAATTAAAACCACACTGAGACACTAAACTCACTAAGACGGTTATAATCAAAAGGACAAGAATGAACAACAGAAAGTGTTGATGTGTTGATGAGGATATGGAGAAACTGGAATTTTCATTCCTTGTTGATGGAAACATAAAATGGTGCAGTTACTGAGGGAAACAGGTTGGTAGTTCCTCAAGAGAACTGAAAATGTACATTCACACAGAAACCTGTCCACAAATGTTCACAGCAGCGTTATTCATATTCATAACAGGCAAAGGTGAAAACAACCCAAAATGTCCACAATCTGATGAATAAACAAAATGTGGTCTATGCACACAATGGAGAGCCATAAAAAGGAAAGAAATACTGAACATGCTACAACAAGGATGACCCTTGAAAACACTGCTGAGTGGGAGGTGGCAGATACGAAAGGCCACATATTGTATAACTCCATTTATATAAATGTCCAGAATAAGAAAATCTGCAGAGTCTCTTTTGGGGGTGATGAGAACATTCTGGAATCAGACAAGGCTAATGGTTGCACCATCTGGTGAATATACTAAAAACCACACAACTTAAAAGGGTGAGTTTTATTGTATGTGGATTATATCTCAATGAAAAACTGTCCCTCCAGATGCCTATGGTATGCAGTACACACTATGTCTTGTGGGAAGGGTCTCTGAATAAAGAGGTCCTCACTGACCACACTCTGGAACAGATGGACAACGACCTGGGGCAGAGAACAAAGCCCTCCAGGAACTGTTGCTGGATCATTTATTCATGGAAGGCTCCCGGAGAGGAGCAGACCAGGTGCCAGGACTGTTCTAGGAGCTGGAGGGAACAAGCTGAAAGATTACAGCCTTCATGATCTATCTGGGAAGACAGACACCCATTACCTGTGAGGTGGCAAGCACCCCATAGGTCGAATGGACCCAGAGGGTGTGTGAGTCCCTGTGGGTGGACAGTGGTCTAGGTGATACTGCAAAGAGCCCGTCATGGCAGGAGGAGTGACAGTCTCTAGCATTTGAGAATCGCTGGAGTTTTTTAAACAGATGAACAGCAAGATATGACCGATTCTTGAGAGATAATGGCAGGGGAGGGCATTATGGCATGTGGAAGGGCCTAGAAGGGAGAGAG
Organism: Nasua narica; assembly: GCA_028533885.1. Lineage (NCBI taxonomy): Eukaryota > Metazoa > Chordata > Mammalia > Carnivora > Procyonidae > Nasua > Nasua narica. The sequence continues at coordinate 82,197,143 of CM052811.1, read as the reverse complement.
ACTGGAGGAAGAAAAACAAGTCAGGGAAAGAGACATGACATGAGCCTCAAGAAAGGGCAGGGAGGGGAGGTGCCAGACTATACGGTTGCTCACACTTGGTGACAGAAGGAGAAGACAGGACAAAACTCCTGATTGGGTATCAGGGCTCAGGTTACTGATGAGGAAAACAGTGGACTCTGAGGGGCCAGAAAGGATGTCAGGGGAGAATACTTGGCAGATGACAACTGTGTCCCAGCAGAGAGGCCTGGGCTGGAGATAAGGAGTGATGAGTCACAGGTTTGGAGAGAGTCTTGAAGAAGAAAAGGGGAGCATGCAATGCTGGGAACTCCTTGATGCCCACTTCCGTGGCGGGGGGCAGGAGTACATTCACAGGAAAGGAAGATGGAGGAGGGAGTGGGAAGGGAGCCACATCACAGAACCCTGGCAAGGGCACTTCTGGAAGGAGGAGCCTCCGCTCCAATGCACTTCTCTATCCTTAACATCTTCCCTGGTATCTGTCACCCCGGGGGAATACTCCCGCAGGTGGACTGGGTTGGCATTCAATAATCCTAAATAAATGGATGAAATTCCATAATCATCAAGACAGGAACAGATGCCAGCTACAGCCTAAAGCCATACATCATTTTTACAGAGATTCTGTTTGTCTTTCAACATAATGCTAATTTAAATTCTAGGACTGTTTAAGACCCCAAATAAATGAATCATTCAAAGTAAATGTCACAGCCTGGTAATGGATGAAGAGGATGACTTTACTGAACAATGTAACCAAATAAAATGGATGTTCAGGAAAAGGAAATTAAACATGTGGAGGTATAAGATATTAGATTAGGTTTCAAACACTAATGATACACTCCTGGAGAAGAACTCAGTCCACTTCTGCTAAGAAAGAAGAAAATACTCGTGTAACCAGGTTTAAGAATAATTCTGAGGAAATGACAAGAGTAAGTGGAAATGGGAGAGAAAGAGGTTTGCTTCAGGCTATTAGGTTACAGACTTTGGTGGCAGGTCTGCTCTCATATTCCCGTGTCCTTCTGGCACAGGGAATGGAAGGTCTCTCTGTCAGGATCTGAGATGCTCCAAGGGTCCAATGGATCAGATCTCTATTCACATCAGCTCTGTTCAGGGGACTGATTTGTGAAGGAGCACTCCCATTTTCCTTTCCTCCAGTACTGCGAGTACACCATACCTTTGGTAAATCACCAAGAGAGAAAGGACCCCACGACACTCCCATTCCATGTATCTGGCGGTAAAAACATGAGTGAGGACAGAAACGACCCAAGAAGTGCTGAATCAATAACAGCGACCAGAAGCCCAAGGGCTTGGCTATGCTTATCCCAATAGTGTGGTTTCTGGGAGGAAGAAAGTCCATGTCACGTGAACCGTTTCTCTTTAACAGATTTTCATTCACCGTGAGGATATGGCATACAAAGGGCTAAAAAAATGTACTCTCAGCCTTAGCTGGAGAAATGGCTATCTCTGAAACTCTGTTGGTGTTCCACATCCATGTAGAAGTCACAACTAAATGTAAAACAATGAGAAATGAAGAACCAGCTCTAAAAGTCTGGAATGTGTTTTGTCGCGAGGTAGAGAAAGGGCAGGCAATTGAAATAGCAGTAAACATGGATTTTTTCAGCTCTAACCTTATCGTCGCTGACTGTAGTCGCTGAGGGAAGTTATTATGAATACATTACAGGTATTATTTAGTGCAATGTAATTTGAAAGGAATCATCCAATATTTATGCTTCAAGCACTCTCGCTTTGGAGGCGAAAGCGCATTCCATGTGACCTAACAGATTAGTTTATATCTGGGTTGATTCTAAAAATAAAACATATTCATGATGATATATGATAGATAATAAGAGAACAAAGTCATCAAGGATAAAGAGAAAATCTTCTGTGGCAGATATTCTGGTTATCCTTCTCTTGAAATATCCTCTACAGTTGCCCGTCAACATCCCCTGGGCCCAGATGAAGTAGGATAGGGCTCAGGCATGGCAGAATTAAATTTCCTGACCCAAATTATTTGCACCAAGTTCTATATGGACTTTCTCGATTTTTCATTTCTGCAAACACTTTGGTTGAAATACTCCTTTTTATGATGTTTATAAGTTTGAGCTGTATTTTTTGGGTAACGTTTACAAACAAACAGAAATACATCTGAAAACAAAAGAATATTTCATAGTTCTATAAAAATAATTACGATAGCTTAATGGCATCTGAGTTTTCCAGGAAGATACTCATCTTAACACCAATTATCAGATGACAAGGAGAAACTCCAAGAAAAGTTAGGGGGTTACCAAATGCAAGCAACCTAGAAACCGAAAATAAGCTCATGTGAAGGGTGCCAAGCGGCCTCCTTTGGCCTATGCAGACTCTGCTTTACTGGGTGAAAAAGGGCATCACTGCAGCACACCGGAGTGATGACTATCACTGCTGGCCCGGGAGGGTGTATTGAAACTCAGTACACCCACAGACCTATCAGTTAAAGCAAAAAATTCATCAAAACCCAACTAGAAATTTGGGGAAATTCTAATAATACAAAACTCTTCCATGATCAGAAGGAGAAAATCTATGTTTGCCACTTAATATTAAAGCAACTGATTCTTGGCAATTGAAGACAGCACATGATGCAAATGGTTCACTTTGGCAGAAGCTACATCAAGGGGACACGAGAGTCGAGCTGTCACACTGAATGGCAATGGGGTGGGAGGACACGCATGGATGCCGGTAAACGTGGACCTGCAGAACTGCTCCAACCCTAGGCACAGCCACGGCTGTCAATAGACATGGGCCCTCTGCAAAGCCCCAAGTGGTCAGATGAGCACAGAGAATGCTAGTTTCATGAAAGGGGAAAGGGTGTTCAGTAGCTGTAAGACCAAAAGCACCTATTACTCCTTTTGCATCTGTTCCAGCAACTGGGTCAGTGTTAGGTTTAAAAACCCATAAACGTATATAAAAGTTAAATAACATAGTGGGAAATTTTTATGTTTTGCTTTTGAGGTTGGTCACAAAAATTCCCAGGGGCTGATGGAATGACTCTGATTTCATTTCTGTTAAAAATTGTTTGTCTGGATGAAGGTCTAGCTGCTTTGTCCTTGCATGAGTGTAGATGAAAGTAGTGTAGAGAAAACCCATTTCCATTGGACCCTGGAGCCTGCAAGGTGGTTCTTGTGCATTCCTGTACCACTCCTCTTCCTGGGGAGAAAGGGAAACCGCCCACAAGGAAACTGGTAGAGGTCTCGGGGAAAAGTCCGGTGTGAGGTTCAGGCATGGTGGCTGCATGGTCTTGGAGACAATCGGCAACACGCCATGTACAGGATGTCCTTTTACAAAAGCACTCTTGGTCCTGACAGACCTCTGGGGGAGGTGTCTGTTTGTGGCATATGAATCAAACTGCATCCTGAGTGTAAGTCGGCCCTAGGCCTGAGGCACCTCCGCTGATGCTGCATCAACCACAGGCTGATATTTAGAGAGTGATGCCAACTACGATGACTATGTGCTTTCCACGGCCAAGCACGTTTTAGAGGCTGGATTGCTTCCCATCCTTGCAACCACCTCTATGGTTTTTCTATTACTCTTTTGATTAGGGAAGGAAACCAAAGGACAGAGAGCAAAACATGCTCCAGGCCCCTCAGATAGTAAATGCCAGGGCCTGGACTCAACCCCGGCAGCCTGACTTTGGAGCCCCCACTGTCCATGGCCCCACCTCTTGAGGTCAGAATTCTCCCTCAAAGAGCAAAGTCCTATGTAGCCACCACTAACAGAAGGCCCAGCTCCATGCTCTTCCTGGTGTTTTTATGGAAGCCTGAAGGAAGAAATGGGAACGTTTTTCCTGTCTCCTCCAATTCAGACACTATTCTCCAGCAACTTCAGGAGAAAGAAAACTTGAAAGATTTTTCCTCCTGCCAATTAAATAAATTTCAATGCTTAGATCTCAAGTAAGTATTTCCAGCTATAACATGTCAGTGAGAGAAATTCCTGTGGGTTAGGGCAGGGACAGGGTGACTTTTTCACTAAATCCACTGGTGTGCAAATCCTCTGTCTGCAGGGTGGGACTTCTGCAGCACTTGGCAATGCAGATGCCTCCTTCTGTCACTTATTCCTTAATTAAAACTACCTCCCACCCCTGGCAGGCTCGCCCATATGCTGGCGTCCTCATCCCCCCAGGGCCTGGCACCTTGTATCTGATGGTGGACAGTGTGGGGTGACCACTGCATTCTTTGTGCTTCTGGTCGTATTCCCATTCACCTGCTGCGGTATTTTCCATGGCTTTCACCTGACACTGGATAGTGTCAGGCCAATGACCCCACAGGTTGTCAGTTACAGGAAAGCAATTTTCTCCATGAGCTATGGCTAAATCTGGCTCACGGTAAACTGTGGGAGGGAAGATTTTGTTTTGTGTCTGTTTTCTTTTGTACTTGGAGAATATATGTCATCAGGTGTAGAGTGAATATTCAATCCCATTTGAGTATGACATTTGGAAAGCAGATTCAACATCTATACTACATTTCTGTCGGTATCTTTGAGCATCTAGGAATTCTCCATTTTTCAGAGTAATGCAGAAGGAAATAAAGAAACAAGGCTGACCCAGTGGGAACAAAGATGAGAATCAGAAATTCTCTCATAATAACATATGCTTTAAAAGGAAAACATACAGATAAAAAATGATGGGTGTCTATAACTTGATTTTGAATGTCATTATATACTGCAATTATTCTCCTTCACACTTTAAATGAAAACTGCCTGCTTTTATATTTTATATGCAAAATTCCCTATTAGAAATCCTGTTCATTCTGACTAAAATATATTTGTCACATTACAAACAGAAACAGCCCTGAATGCTGTTAAAGATCAAATTCCCAACTCACAACAATTCTCTGGGACTTTCCACATTTGCGTCTCATAGAGTCACTCAATATCATCATTATGACTAAAAATATAACTATGTTATTACTTAAAATTATAATCAAATCATTCTCCTGCAAATTAAGACACTTACTCCTGGAAAAATAACTAAATTGAATTAGGTGTGTCTTTTCTTGATAGATCAAAAGTAGCTCCATTAAATCACCAGCTTTATATTATTAATGGCATGAAACATGGCCCAGATGAGGAAAATGTGCTTTCAAGCCACTTTGTATTTTATTTAAAGAGAGCTGGAGATGTTCTTCACAATTCAAATATGAAGTAGAATTGTACGGCATGTCCCCAGACAAGGAAGGCAGATATGATCCCCATGAAGTAGACTATCCATACCAGAATGCCTAGGTTCCTCTTCCCATAATTCCTTATTATTTCCAATTATTATCCCTGCCTCCCCAATCCATCCATCCATCCATCCATTCATCCATCCAGCTGATATTTACTTAATGCTTCCTATGATAAATCCATTATTCTTCCTTCAGATGTGAACCAAACAAACAAACAAAACTTCCTTGCTCCTCAACTCTCTTCTAAATCTTGGTTTCTATAATATGTAACAATCAACCATCACGGTAAGTGTTACAGTATTTTGTGGGGGATTCTAAAACACATTATGGCTCTGAGTTTACATTATAATTAGCCTGAGTTCTAGTGGGGCAAACCTCACTTAGAAGAAAAGACAATCCTTATGAAACAAGCAAGAACAACGTGCCCGGTGTTGGCATACTGCTCTGCTCTTTTGTAGCCATGAACCCAAGGGGTCCTCTTGGAAATCTCAAACCATAGATGCTGAAGCAGGGACAGGAAGCAGAAATGATCCTTCTGAGACTCCCCAGCTAGTACTGAGCAGGACTTGAATTCAAGCTCAGGCTGATTTGTTTCAAATGCTGGTCCCTTCTACTCTCTTATGCTGTCTCAGTTTAATATGAATATTATTTTAGTTAAGAATTTGCAATTGTCATGCTCAGTTAATTCATAGATACTGTTATTTGCTGACAGGGAAGGTGAACATAGAGAAATTAGATCCTTCCCTCTCCCTCCAGAACAAAGAACAGTACACAATAAATTGGCAATTTTTATAGCTAAACTGAAATACAAGCTGAATTATTATCTGTATTACTGATGTAAGAGGCCAGAATTTTGAGTAATAAATTATATTAATTCAATTCTTTCATTTATGCATCAGGGAGGGATTGGGAAATTTAAATGAGTCCGTTTAAACAAAAATGACCTTACTCTGCTTATTTCTGGTCACATCTTTAAGACGATCAGTATATAATCCTAAAATTTTATTAATTAATTATTTCAAATGGACATTTTCCATGAGAAAATAATTTAGCATCATCAGATATGTACTTTGAAGTTGTGACATGCTTCAACACCAGAGAACAATGCCGCTTTTCATTGCAACATCTATTTGGCTTTTGCTCCACAATCAAAACACCGAGCAGCAGTAAGAAGGGATTGTTACTCTTCAACTGTTATCTTACAAAGGTAATAAAGCTTCTGGCAAATTCTTATTTTTTAATTATCTGCAACTCGATGTCATTAAAAACCACAGAAGAGGGTACACTTGTCTTTGCAAGGACTCTGAGCAAAAGACGGACGAGAGATATGTGTGTTGTGTCGGATAGCATGGTCTAAACCAACCCTGTGTTTAGGGCCACATGGTCCCAGGCAAGTAGCTTGCCTCAGAGACCGTCGGATCTTCACTGGGAAAGGGGGTGAAGCCCCTATGGGGCTTACCCATAGAGCTATGTTGCAGTGAGGGGGAATGATGCCATATGGGTGTGGAGTCCAGGGTCCAGGTGGAGTGTTGTTCATGACCACAGCAGCACCCGTTAGTGGAACTGAAGAGCAGTTGGCAAGGGAAAACTGTGGGGTGGGGAGCCCTGGCATCACAGAGCAGAGAATGGAAGGAAGGATGATATATCCCCATACTGAGGCTATGTCAGTAGCCAGAGATCTGGCCCAGAGTCATGCACCTTGATGAGGGCTAAGGCATCTCCTTGTCCCATGGCCTGAAACTGGTTCCTCCAACGATGGAGAAATATTTCAGGGGAAATGTTCTTCTCAACTAAAAACTGAAACAGGAGGACCAGGGACTAGGACAGTCATTGTTTTAAATTATGGAAACTTGAGTGCTGCCTACAGTGGATTCTGAATCTCATCAAGTATATGGGTGATTCACTTGTGAACGGACGTTTCTGACTCTTCTTGCCCCATGACTCCTGAGAAACATCACTTTAGAAATTCCCTTGGTACTTCTCTACTGCTCTTGCCTTCTAGGTTTCCTCATAGCCACATGCTGATTGTAGAGATGGGGTCCCACTGCTTTCATGGGACATCATGTAAGCATGCCCTGGGGATCCCCTGTCCCAGTATGTATTCACCTTGGCCCCTGAAGGGTCAAGGAGATTGCATGAATGAGAGAATGTTAAAAAAAAAAGTCTACACTTCCTCAATTAAGAGTAGTTATTTTTTGAGTTCATGGGGACTATAAAAGATATCCAAGTATTGAGAGCAGGGACCCGACTGGGCCCTTTGGGGTGGTTGGGATGCTTTGTGGGGTAGGTCCTCCCTGAAGCATGGCTCTGAGACCTGGGTAGGATCTGTATAGGCAAGGAAAGATTGATGGAGGAGGAGGAGGGGGTAGCGAGCGGTAGGGGCAGCTCCTGAGAAGACTGTCTACAGAAATTCGGAAAATAGGACTTCTTAGAAATAGGACTGAGAAAAGTCTAGATGTGACTGGCAAGAGGGGTGGTGGCCCCCAAAGAGGGAAGCTTGATTGATGATGTGGGGAGGTGGGTCTGGCAGCCAGGCACATAGGCTGAGGGGAAGGAGAGATGACACAGCACGGGGGTGCTGGCACAGAAAGCCCCCTGACACAGGGAGAGCGAGAGAGAGAGGAAACCAGAGAGGCAGAGGACATTCAAAGAGCAGACAGATCTTGAGAGGTGCCTGGCTGGCTCAGTTGGTAGAGCCTCTGACTCTTGATCTCAGGGTCATGAATTCAAGCCCCACAATGGGCATGGAGCCTACTTTAAAAAATAAAATAAAATGTTTAGGGCACCTGGATGGCTCATTTGGTTAAGCGTCTGACTCTTGATTTTGGCTCAGGTCATGATCTCAAGGTTGTGAGAGGCTCAGTGCTCGGGCCGGCGGGGGGCGGGGGGGTGTCCTACTTCTCTCTCTCTCTCCCTCTGCCCCTCCCTCCGCTTGAATTCTCTTTCTCTTTCTAAAATAAATAAGTCTTAAAAAAATCAACAACCAAAGAGCAGACAGGTCTAATGGATGGTGTAGAGAAAACTTAATCATGCATATTTTATAATTTTTAAGTGTTTTACTGAATTTCCAAGACTTTTTGCAAACTGGCAATAGATTCCTCCAAAAATATTCTGGAAATGCTTTGCAAGCATGCAAAGCAATTTTAAGCATCTCTGTTTCTGTGATTCTCAAAGGCAGTGTGTCGCCAGGTCATAATGCCACCTACAGTACACAGGAGCCCCTCTGGGTGTGGCCGAAGTTCCTGGAATGGGACCGTATCCTGGTCTTTTCCCTCCATGTGCAGCTCCCTCGGAGGCTATCTTGAATGCAGAGAATCTACTAACGTTGCTGGTACAGATTTAGTGAGAGAGAGAAATGGGTTAACTTGTGACTAAGAACAAATGATACTTAGGTCACTGAAATCATTTATCTTTCGGAAAAAGCACTTGCTGAGAGGAATTCTGAGGTCTGGGAGAAAGGAGCCATTGTGGCACAAGGGCCAGGATCACTGGTCATGTCAGAAGTTGCCATGAGAGGAAGCCATTTCCGCCCCTTGATGATCTGACCACTACAGAATAAGAGGCCTGCATCATTTTCTACAGGGATGGCCCAAGAATTGACTGTCTCATTGAGTCTATATACACATGAGCGAGTACCAGGGCCCTCCGTGGGTGACAAGCATAGGCTGCCTGGTGTCATGAGCCAGGAGATAACATGGGAAAAGCAGGGGGGAGGTCAAAAGTTACTGAGTGGTGGTTTCCCACGGGTTTTGTGACAATGCTAATGTTATTATTAAAGGTCAGCCATTGGCCACCTAAAGGGCTTTTACCTTTGAACTTTCTGAAGGACAAAATAAAGGCACTACTTGAACTTTTTACCACTTAGTAATGCTATACAATTCCCTTGGCTGGGAGAGAATTAAAAATAAAGGCCACTGCATTTCCTCAGAAGATAGATATGTAGAGTTAATGATTTAAAGGAGACGAAATAGCAGATTAATTCACCATGGTGAAAATCGACCCCGCCACATTACATGTACACGGGAAACCAAACAAAGAACAAACTCTGATCTCTCTCCAAACAGCCTTGTCCCTGGGTGTTTTGTTTTGTGTTTTGTTGTTGTGGTTGTTAGCTGGCCTCCTGCTTCTGCCAGGGAGGATCATTATCATTGTTAAAAGCACGAATCCCTCAAATTGCCCATCTTGGAGTTGCCATATGCAAAGCAGCTGCTCTCTGCTAGGGTTTCTCCGGCAGAGCATGGCCAGGATCTCTGCTCCAGCTGCCTGTGACCCACATCTGGCTTGTTGCTGTGCCCCCTGCATCTGCTAACTGAATTCCGCTAGTGCTAAAGAGCCGGTATTTTAAGAAAACACCACGCACATTTAGTGACAATCCATTTGGCCATTTTCACTTCATGCCAAGAAGCAGACATTCCCATCCATCCATCCATCCATCTATCCATCCATCCATCATCCATCCCTCTCTCCATCCACCCATCCATCCACCTGGCCATTCACAAACAAAATTATTACTCTTATTTTGTATCAATCATTGCCAAGATTATTTGGAAAAATTCTCAGGAATTTCTGTGAAGAAGGTATTGGCTATTTTCACTTTAAAGCTGAAGAAAGCAAGGCTCTGAGAAGTTAAAAATTAGGCCAACATTGGCAACTTCAGGCTCAACCTAATAATGTGTCCTGAGCCAGAGGGAGGAGAGAGAGAGAGAGAGAGAGCACAAGCGAGAGAGAACAAGCCTGCATTCCTCCCATAGAATAATTTGAAAGAGGTGGAAGGAATGAGGAGAGACACCTTAACCCAGCTGGAGGGTGGGCAGGTGGGAGGCTGGGAAAAGCTGGGGCCAGGCACAGGAGACCACCTCCAGAGGCTGTTAGTCTGTGAAATCAGGAATAACCCCTTTGATGTAAGCAATAAATACAAATCCAGTTTTAACACGTCATACATTTCTGTCCAAGCCGCACCACCCACAATCTGACCTGTCTTGTGGCACTCAGCTATTTCTTACATGAGGTCCGGCAACTGCAAAGATTCATGAACAAACCCCTTCCGCCCCTGGAAAGTAAGCTCTTACTAATTAATTTCATAATTAATGTGTTCTCATGTAAATCTAGTTGGCATCACGCACCCGGGACTACAGAGATGAGGTCACCTGAGAAGTTCCAGGGTCTGGATGTTTGCTTGAGAACAAAGACATTGTTCTTAAAGAAAGAGGACAGGGACCTCTGTGTCCAAGTCTAACAGGTAAGTGCAAAAAGAGCGGCACAAGTCGCTCCTCACCCTGCACACAGGCCTCTCAGGAGGACTCACACAAGAACGGCCGGCAGCAACTCTCGCTGAGGGTTTGCAGGGTCAGCAACAGGGCCTGGCTTTTAAATGAAAAAGTTCAAAGCCAGAGTAGACAGGCAAGAATAAAAGCATGTATGCACAAGTGGACGTGCTTTCAGCCCCTCAGAGCTCCACGGGGCTGTTTGAGCTGAACCCGACAGAAGTCTCGGAGAGCGAGTAGCAGACATCCCCATACAAGACATGCAGACGTTTTAGGCTAAGCACTCCGAAGGGAAGACAGGGCAGGGGAATGCCGTCTCCTTGATGGGGTGCACTTGTTTTGAAGCAGCGTGTCATCTTTCATCTCATACCATCTTATGAGGCCAGAGTCCTATATTTACATTCCTCCCAGGGAGAGCCATTTCAAGTGAACCCGTAAGAGATAATTCCACAAGTTATTCTTCTGCTGCGCTTACCCTTAGATAAAACAGCACAGAGCGATGGCTCGGAGGGGGCATGTGTTCTTCATCTACACTTCCAGAATTCCATCTGTCCCAACACTTGAGGAGCAAGGGGACCCACCTGATATCCGGGAGCAGGGGACGCTGTGGCCCCATTTCTTTGCCGCAAAGCAGCCTGAGCACTGATGCCTGGGTGCTGTGCATTGATGCCAGTTCCACTTCCTACTGTTGGCACCTGCATCCAGGGCACTGAGCTCAGCCCCGGATGAAGGAGATAGCCCTGGGAGGCGGTGGAGGGAGAGACGAAATGTGCAGCTAATGCAGAGCAAAAGGGAAGGGACGGTCCAGCATAAACTTTTTAATCAAAATGCTATCTGAGGGAGAAGAGTAGGGAATCGGGGACACCTGCTCTAGCGGCCGTTGAGACAGAGGGCCGAGTGTGCCCTCCTTTGCCAAGGCAGAGAGGAGGGGAGAACTCCTCAGGAGAAAAGACGGGTCAGGGCACCGTGCTTAGCACAGAAGGAAACCAGCAGCTCACAGTGGAGCTGTTGAGGGACGGTCGGAGTCCCGGTGTGGTGAGATTTGGGGGCTCTGTTCTCTTGCTCAGGGGAACAAGAGACCCCGATATGAGGACGGGTCTACAGTCCTCTCTGTGGGCAGGGCTGCATGGCACTCTCCTTTCAGGGACCGTTCAGGATGGAACTCACGTGGGCAAAAATCAAGATGAAGTCTGTGGGCAGGATTAGTAAAATTTTTGGAGATGTCTTAATCCAAATTCTGTGCACGTGAACAGCCCCAGAAATACTGTATAGTAGTTACTGAAGTCTGAAAATGGGGTGATTTATGTATTAGGCTGAGTCATACAAAGTGGCTCTTGATCTACAAAGTGGTTCTTGATCTACAAAAATGGAAATTTCATGTGGTCACTGATCACTCTGGAAGGCCCTCAGGCCATGTAAGCTCCCCGAGTCGGCCTGGGCCACAGCCCTGCTCATCGGTACTTCTTCCCTCTCAGGCCACAGGCCATGGGCTCACCAGGGAGCTGGATGGCCTCCAGCATTCAGTGCTCTCTGAACCCTTGAACCACCCCACAAAGTCACCTCAGGGCTGCTAAAATCCCCAATGCCTCCATGTCCTACTGAACCAACTCCAGACCTTCATGGTTTGATTTGCATGAGTTTTCTGAAGAGATCTCAGTCTTGTTTGTGAATACTGCCCCTACCCCATACAACTTAGTAAGATAGATCCTTCCTAGCTCTAAGATGCTATTTACCTATTCCCTCTTCCGACGCCGTTCCTAACACAAAGGCAGAATGAACTGGCGGCGGATGGCGTTGTACTCAAGTGTTGTGACGATGAATGAGTAATGGGGCAAAGCATCCCTGCCCAGGGCACAGAGGTACAGACACAGCAGCATGGCAGCCGAGGGCATGGCCGATCTCCCCCAAGGAGACAAACACCAGGATGGTTCGCAAAGACTACAACCCACTGACCCTTTGGCTCTGCCGCCATAAGGTTGGAGGTAGGAGAGTAGTCCAAGTAGATGGAATAAAGACCTGGCCTTGTTAGGGGTTACCGGGTCTAGGGAAGGAGGTGAGTCTGTGCCCCAGACCCCTGGAAGGCTGGGAGCAGTTACCCACCCATGTCTTGACAGCCACGAGAGTCTGTGCATGAGCAAGAAGTCAGGCAGGGCCGGAGAGGTCCTGGATAGCTCATGGGAGGCTCAGGGTTCTGAATGCTGCCTGCAGGACCTTGGCAAGGTTTCCACCTTCCCTGAAACCCTTGTTGCCTCCGTAAAGTGGGCATATTATAGAACCTGGTTGTTAATATACGTGTAATATATAATTTATATAATGTAACATTAGCTAAATGCTGGTTATTGTTATTAAATAGATGTTTACCCTCTGCAAACAGGGAAATTAAGTCAGACTAGTGAGCACCAACAGCCCTGAATGTCCCAAAGACCTGGTGACTTAGGACACCCATGACTCCACTCTCACATGCCACATCCCATCTGGTAGCAAATCCAAATCTAGAACCTGGCCATTTGTCACCACTGCATGCCACCCCTGAGTCAAGCCATTGTCTCTTTGTCCCTGGATTATGGCTGCAGCCCCCTCTCTGCTCTGCCAGCCTCTCTGCACCCAGCACAGGGGTCATGATGGGTTGGTGTTCCCTCCAATGGCCCCATCTCGCAGAAAAAGCTAAGTCCTTATGGCAGTTGGTGAGGCCCTGTCCTTTTGGGCCCTTGTAATCAATCACCTTAGACCTCTCTGTGTCTTCTGCCTGGAATTTTTTTACCCAGACCCCCCTTGCTTTCTTGGGAGGCACCCCGATCCAGTCCCTTCTCTCTCCTCTGCACCCCTCACACTCTACTGTGCTCTGCATCTTCATGATTCATCCTGCTGGCTATGTGCCTCCCTCCACTAGATGGAAGCTGCAGAAGGGCAGGCACTGTGGGCTCTCTTGGTCAGAGTTTTGTCCCAGGCCTGCAACCTGCAGCCACAGCACCTTACATGGCTGACTGGCTGAAGGAACATGGCAGTGACCAACTCTGGCTTTTTGCCTCCCCCCCGCCCCCCATTTAGAGCATCCAGATGAGGCCGAGGCGAGGAAGACTCTCTTTCCATGGTTCTTGTGAATCCTCAAAGGAGGGGGTTCTTAATCAAGGTCTATGGACAGACCCCAGGGGTCTCTTTCAGGTGATGACCACAATTCAAGGAGACCTTGGGTTTCTAGGGTACAAATTGCATCCTTATTTTCACTTTCCTCTGACTGAAATTAAGCAATTCTTTCCATTATGAATATGGACAATGAACCACAGCGGTTCTACCTGTGACTTTGTCACTGGCAGAAATTACAGATATTTTCATATCACATCATGGTGCTCAAAATATTGGTTTTGCTCATCACTGCTTCAAAATTACAGTAGTTACAATGTCCACTGCTAGAGCTTAGTATTTAACGGATGCATAACAATGGCCATATATTACTATATATGTGCTTGATTTGGAAAATATTCCCCTATACCTGACTTACTTTGTAATCCTATGTCTTTTATTTTCTGCATTTATAAACACTCTGAGAAGGGCAGGCAGTCCATGGCACAAAGGAGTTTGAGGGACCCTGCTGGTGGGACAGCCTTTAGTTAAGTTCTAGGGTATATTCTCAAGGTTGAGTCCTCAGAGGGAGTGAGAAGGGTGACAGGCCCTACTACTAACAGTATGGTTGAGTGCTATCGCATCTGTCCAACCTTTCTATCTATGACTGACATGATCATCATACAGATGTGGAAACAGCCATGGAGAGGGGGTATTGCTGAGGTCTAACTGGGAGCAGGATTCAGATCTAGGTTTCTAGACTCCTGTGCCAGTGTCAAGAGGGGCTGCCCATAAGAGTCTGCAGTTTGAGCAAAACAAAATGGACTTCTAAGCTTGAGTGGAACACACACACACACACACACACACATACACACACGCACGCACTTTTTGTCTAACAACTAAATTCAATTTATTTACTTTGTCCTTGCAGAAAACTTAAGTAGAATGGAGCCTGAAAAATAAATTGTTTGGGGAAAAAAGGGCATGACCTGGGTCGTTTTCCATTGGAAAAGACCCGATGTGTGGGAGGGAGGAAGGGGAGTTACACTTACGAAACAGATTCTGCTGCATTAATAGCTTTTCACGTACCATTGTATTTGCCATCCCTTTTCACGTATGTGGAAACTGAGCGTAGGAGTAATGACCTAACTCAGAGATGGGTCGCTCTCCCACCTTACATCTAAGGGGCTTGACTGCCACGTGATAATAAGTATACTGAGAAACACCTGAGACCTAACACTTGTCCTTTTCTTTCTCTTTCTTTCTTTCTTTCTTTCTTTCTTTCTTTCTTTCTTTCTTTCTTTCTTTCTTTCTTTTCTTTTCTTTTCTTTTCTTTTCTTTTCTTTTCTTTTTCTTTTTTTCTTTCTTTCTAAATTTTAAATTTTATTTCTTCCTTTGAGAGTGAAAGAGAGTAAGCACGGCATGGGGAGCAGTGGAGGGAGGGGGAGAAGCAGGCACCCCACCGAGCAGGGAGCCGACTAACTCAGGGCTCAGTCCCAGGACCCCGGGATCATGACCTGAGCTGAAGGTAGGCGCTTAAACTGACTGCACCACCCAGCTGCCCCCTAACACTTGTCCTTCTAAGCAATCCTAGTAACTCTTCACAATTAGTTCCCACCGGTCAGACCCAGTGCCCGGCTGGAAACGTTTTTCTCATTTCAGTTTTCTAATGGTAGCTACTGCCCTGGGGGCAGGGGTGGGATTCGCCAGTAGAAAAGCTCCAGGCAACAGTTACAGACCCTGAGTCAACAGCCACTGCGCCGCTTCAGAGCAATACAAAAACAGGTAATTTAATTTCATAAAAGGATCTTTCTACAGTTTGTTTTTTTCCTCCCAGCCTATTGAAATGTACACACCACGAGGACAAAGTACAAGGTGCTGTTCGGCTGTAATTTTACTTCTGCACATATTTAATGTGCTGCTGGGGATGAAACATTTCATGGTTCCTGTGCTCAGTAAATGAAATAAATCAATGGGTTTAAGAGAGCGATTTTTTTTCCCTTGCTGTTTGGGGGGAAGAGCTCTTTACTTTTCTATTAACATGAACTTAATGAACCATTTCACATTCAAAAACCCCTTAGAAAGGTCGTAATGCCTATTTCCTAATTAAATTTTTTTAAAGTCAAATAATGCTAATTTTCTTTTATATCTCCACATGGGGAGCAGTGCTTTATAAAAAAAAATTACTGGAACAAACAACAGCATTGAGCGAAGGACTATTTCAGTGAGTTAAAAATCAATGCTTGTAGGGCTTTATAAAGGAAGACAGAGCAAAGACCTGGCCCAGCACTTTACTAAATATAACCAAAGAACCACAGAATTGGGGTTGTCACGGAATTCAGGCCTCAGTAAAGTTTATCGTTCGGTGTCAACTCGGTGTGATGCTTCAAAACAAGCAGCCAACATGCTTTAAGCAACAGTGGTCACTCCAGACTTGGGTGCCTTTGCTCGGATTTCCTTTACACTGACGCTGAGACTTCAGAGCCCGTATTAAAAACGCTGAGGCTTCATGGGATGCAGAAACAGGTACTTGAGGCTGACTGCTGCTTCGTTCTCAGGCCGGTCTGATTTTTTTCCCCTCCTAATTGCAGCAGACAGCATCGGAGCTTTGTCAGCGTTACCTGCTCTGAATAGAAGCACTCTCGGGCCGCCTCGTCAAAGACCAGGGAAGAAAGCAGGCTCTCTGGCTGGCAGCGGTCTTGGATTCTCGCCCCCGGCCATACTGTGCAATCACGCTGTTTATTCCACTGTAACAATCAGACGGCGCGAGCGGAGCACCTGGTCCTCCCGGCCCGGCCTTCCTTGGCAGCTGACGGGCAACCTCGCTGCCAGGTGGTCACGCTTCAATTACATTAGCTAGCCATTCTAGGGTTAACGAGGACCCACTTTCTTCAGAATGCCCCGGGAAAATCAGTTCTTCATAAAGGACAGTATGCCTTTTGTTGATCACTGAACAATGTTGCTGAAAATCCATTAAATTAAATTCTCTTTATTGGACTGCATAATGCAGTCACGATAGCCCCAGCGAGAAGTTTGCACGTTTATTTACCAAATTTCTGAATAATTTATACATGAATCCTGGCTCTTCTTTCATTTAGTGGCCAAATGTTTCTTCAGAATGGAACAGTGTGGCTTTGCCTTCATTTTAATTTGGGTTAATGCTCGCTTGCAAATAAAAAAACAAACAAAAGCGGCACTGGATTGAAAACTGGCCAGAAGAGTCAGTGTCATTTTAACTCACAATTCATATTCCAGTTTTCTTTTGCAGGAGGACTTTCAAATACATTGGCACGAGTTTATGTAATATGCTTTTTCTTTTTCATACGATCACCATTTTTATAACAGAAAATGAGAGTGGTGGAAACAAGGATGGGGGGTGG
The DNA here is from genome assembly GCA_028533885.1 of Nasua narica. NCBI lineage: Eukaryota > Metazoa > Chordata > Mammalia > Carnivora > Procyonidae > Nasua > Nasua narica. The sequence goes on along the minus strand of CM052811.1, from coordinate 82,180,229 downwards.
GTAGAATGGCCGCTGAGCTGTCAGTCAGGGAACTGTGCCGAGGCTCAGGTGGAGGTGAGTCTGGGCGGAACAGCACACACAGTGGCTGAGTTAGATGGGCGGTCCGGGTGCCTTCCCACCCACCAGAACTGCTCCCTGCAGGCTTCACGTGACAGGCTGGCAGGATAGCAGTACCCCTGCCCTTGTCTTCCTTTTCTCCCCCCAGCACTGACAGGGGGTCTCTGGAGGAGCCCTCCTTTCTTGTTCCGGCAGGCGCTTTAGGTTCCTGATGGTTAGACACCTGAGCTGGCAGCCTCGGACACACGGCTGAACAGTTTGAATATGTTGGAAGAGCTTGAAGTGGAAGACATGCAAGGAAAACAGATGTATAGAGAGATCAAACAGTCGCTGAGATAACATTTTCCTAGGAATTTAGCCTTAGCTGTTTGGGAGATAATTTATTATTATTTTTTTTAAATTCAGAGGAAGCATTAATAAAAACATCAACATAAAAAAAGTTAGATATTAGGTACATAGTAGGTACCAAAAGAACATAAGCCAAACATAGAAAAAATTTCTGTTGAATTTCACCTTCATTTAAGGGAGGAATCCTACCTTTTTTTCAGAGATGAGGAAGAGTGAATAAATTTAGGGGGAAAAGTGTAAATTTTAGTTGATATGCAAATTACAAGTACTGTGTAAGAATATTTGTAGCAATTAGTGATGGCGCAGTCAGAGGTGGAAGGCATGAGACAACATAGTGCTTAGGGGGAGAGCACTGGCCTGGGTGTGAATGCTTCTCCACTTACTGGTTGAGATGCTCGGGCAAGTCTCTGCACTTGTTCTTTTTTTTTTTTTTTTAAAGATTTTATTTATTTATTTGCGAGAGAGAGAGAGAACGAGTGGGGGAGGAGCAGAGAGAGAGGGAGAAGCAGACTCCCCGCTGAACAGAGAGCCTGATGTGGGGCTCAAACCCAGGACTCCAGGACCATGACCTGAGCCAAAGGCAGACGCTTAACTGACTGAGCCGCCCAGGTGCCCCACCAGCACTTCTTTCTGAGCCTCAGTTTCCTCTCACGCAGAATGAGGCAACAAGCCCACTCCCTAGTTATGATGAAATGCACATAGAGCAGTGTTGGTGTGTTACATGCACCCCCGGAGCTCACGTAAGACTGACTGGCTAGTAGACGTTTTACTAGAACGTCATCAACTTCCAGTTCGAGGAGGCGTCTCTACTTGGCTCTCCGTCCTCCTAGCCTGATTCCAGCCGGGAGCACGCACTCAGGCACTCTCAGCCCTGTATCGAAACCACTTCATGGATTTCCTTTGCAGTCAAACCTCCGAAGCAAAAGCAAATCAGAACTCAGTGCCAGAACCAAGCACCGCACAATAATCTTCTGTTATATTGCTGATGGAATATCGAGAGCACAGATTAAAATCGGACATTCAGAAATAAATGTTTTAGTTTTGCTTCCTGATCATTTTCGATAAACGCTTTGGCTTTGCCTTGGCATTTATCTTCCTGAAGCAGGCTGGTGTCTGGTCACAATGTACGGTTCTAGTAACATTATCTCTGAATTATAAGATCCACCTTGAACAAGGCTCCAGCACAAAGGTATTAGAATGTGCTGGTGACAAGCAGACGCTCTTTTGCAGCTCAAAAACAATGGGTGACGCTTCTGTATGAATAGGCAGAAAGCACATCAAAGGAAGCCTTTTATGGAGAAAAATTGTGTGATGTCCACTTTAATCTCTCTCAAAATCTATGCACAAACTGAACCCAATTTCATTTTTCACATAAATGCTAAGGCTTGATAACAAGGACATCTTTTTCTTTACAGTTAAAAGACGAGGAGACTAAGATATGCTAGCATAGCCTTTGAACTTTTTAAAGCTGTATCAATGGGCCATGATACTTAACCACTGATACAAGGGCAGAGATTTTACAATAGCTGCATTTAAAGCATTCTGACTAAAACCATTCATTATTATAGATTAAAGAATAGCATTAATATCCATGCTTTCTTTAAAGCTACATAGTTTTTTCATACTTTTAACCCTTTGATCAATATCACAAAGGTCTAAGAAGGTAAGATGGTACTATCACAAGGGTTTATAAAAATGCAGTGGTATAGGGATGTAATTCGGAGGGGGTCACATTCATTTCCTGGATGAGGAAGGATGCAGAAGCAGCACGTTTTGGGGGAGAAATGAGGGAGGTGGTTCTATGGTGAACAGATGCCTTGGAATGGAGATAATCCAAGCAGTGATTTTTCTGACATGGAGTTGTTTGGGGGGGGTTGTGGGGGCTATGAAATAGTGTCTTCAGATGCCTCCCGATCTCCACTCTTCTTTCCTTGTACCTCTGGGTCCCTTTTGAGTCTTGGGTGTCCCATAACAGGTACCCTAGTTGTGAAGTTGGTGCTGTTTGTCTTTCACAATTTCCAGCCAGCACCCTGGAGTCTCCCACTTGATCCCGCCTGCCAGGCTGCTCCTCGTCTCATGGACATTCTTGGGGGTAGAGTGCAGGCTCTGAGGTCAGACTGGTTGGTGCTCCAATCTTGCCATCACCACTTGTCCAGCGGTGTGCTCATGAGGAAGTCAGTCCACCTCTGTGAGCCTCAGTCTCCTCATGGGTTAAGGGTGAAAACAGTGATCCTACACAAATTGCTTAGTACGGTGACCAGCACAAGGTAAGCCCTAGCTAGATGTTTGCCACTACCTGCCACGCCCAACTTGGAAAGAAACCGTGAAAGTTCCTGACCGCATCTCCCACAAAGCAGCAGCAAGCCTTTCTTCCTATGCCTTGGGCATCCATGAATCTCCAGCAGCTACGGGGGCTGCTAATGCCTCATGGCAGCAGCGCTCATTCATTAATCCAGGGATTAATCCACATTGATGAAGACCCACTTCAAACCAAGTCACCAGAATCTCTGGAGCAGGAACTGAGCATCAGTCTACACTGCACTTCCCCATAGGATGCTAGGGTTGAGAACCAGGGCCGAGGGCAGTGCAACACAAACACTTCCCCTGGAGTCCTCCCCCTCTGCACAGGGGCACAGAATGGGAGGGGAGGACCTTCAGGGGTCCAGAAGCCTGGGGACCTGTAAGCAAGAAACGTGTTCCATTTCTTATCCTAAAAACAATGCAAATTCCTGGTGTGTGTTCACATTAATAAAAAATATTGTGAATGATTAAACACCCAGTACTGCTGCTGATCTGCAAAGATGCATTCAGCTTCTCATGGGACCCACCTGGCTCATCGCCCGGTTTCCCAATGTGAGAAGCTCTAATGTAATGTCTGGCCATCCCAGGAGCGTTTGAGTTTCGACAGGGGGTTCATGAAGACAGAGAAGCCTGTTATATCCAAAGGGCTGAAGTCAGGATGGCGGAAGGGTAGATGACAGGACAAACACACTGGTCAGAGGTTGGCTCCGGGCAGGAGGGCCACTGTGTGACATTTCTCTGCTTTAGAGTAGGAAGTTCAGGGGAGCCTTCATCCTAATCCTGGCTTTGGCGCAGCTCATGGCCTTGACTAGTCTACCTCTCCCAGGAAGGGCTGCTCCTGAAAAAAGCTTGTTTTAAAAACCAAAAGCAAAAAAGACCAACCTCAATCCCTCTTCCCCAGCAGGGCGACCTTCCCTGTGGCTATGAGGTGGGGTATGCATTGAAGAACCTCTCCACGGAGCCTTCTGTCACCTTGAACTACCAGATAAGTGTTTAAGACTCACATTTCAGTGGGATTTTAATTATAAACAGATTTTTATCAGTTTGTCCAACGCCTTTACCATTCTTAGAACCAGTTCGTAAGAAGTATACTTTTGAAAGGAAAAACTGGCAAAATCCAGCAATGGCTTTGAAAGATGCTATACGGAGGTCTGAATTTGTAGGTATTTTCTGAAAAGCTGAAATCCTGACATAGCCAAAACTAATGCAGCCTACAAACCCTGAATAATAATCCGTTTTGAAAAAAAAATTTTTTTTAATGAGAGGATTTACGAGCAAAGTCTATTTTCTTCTTAGAGCCAAAAGCATTTCTCCTGCTGAAGGACCTTTCCCTCCCTTCAACAAGAGCTGTGGCCAGTAAAATTTGACATCCTTATTTAACTACATGCTCATAATAGAAATCAAACCCATGAGTTCCACTATTGCATGGACGTGCAGGTCTCTAATTAGCAGGAGTATGCAGGTAAAGGTGGAGAGCAACAAAACAACAAAATCTGAGATTTTTGTTTCCTCACAATTTCTCCATTTTGAGGGTTTCACTTAAAAAACAAGTGAGAACCATTTAGAGAAATGAAAAAGAACTCTAAACTAATTTTACATTCAACACATATGGTCGCAGGTTATAAACCTTTTTCTAGAATTGATTTTTAAAGCTCTTATCACAAAACAGGGTTGGAGACACTGCATATAATAACAATAATAAAATAACACTTGTTGGGCACAATGCCCAGAGAAACCAGCTAAGCAAATACAAGGCGAAAGGAAAAGGATGGTCTCAGAGAGAGACCAAAATGGTTCAAGATGCAGCGATCTCGACACTCAGGGCTTCCATGGAACAAGCGGCCTCCCAGATGCAGCCCTGGGCTCTGGCAGATGTCCTTTCGGCAGTTAAACCCCTCACAGCCTACCCCCCTCTACTCCCCCTAGAACCACTGTGCAGGAAGATTTCTTTGCACAGTTAATGGAGTTCATATTCATATATAATATATGTTTTGAGAATCCAAAAACTTAGGTTGAACTACATGAAAATGCCTTTTTGACTAGGCCCCAAATAGTCAAATATCAGCAATTTCATTTACTTCAAGCCAATTTAAAGCAAGGAGTGGGGAGCTCATCCCACAATTGTCTCTCATTTTTCACCAACATAAAACTGTTTTCAGGGGCCCCTGAAAGGGGCTGAGGGTCGCTCAGTTGGTTAAGCATTTGCCTTTGGTTCAGGTCAGGATCCCAGGGTTCTCGGATCGAGCCCTGCATCGGGCTCCCTGCTCAGTAGGGAGCCTGCTGCTCCCACTACTTGTGTACTCTCTCTCTCTGTCAAACAGATAAATAAAATCTTAAAAAAAAAATCTGTTTTCAGAGCACCTCTAGAGGGGATGGGGTGGGACAGTTCCTGACCAGGCCACATCAACAAAGTCAGAGGATTCCTGCCCCTTATCAATGGGATCTCTAGGGAGGATGCCCGGTCCCCGACTACAGGCCACATTCTGCTCAACAAAGGTTCATGGAGGGAGGGTAAAGAGTGGTGCTCTTCTAAAGGTCCCAATCCCACGCACCCACACACGAGCGCCCTGTGGCATCATTCTAGTTGCCTTTTGCACAATTATTCTTCTCTTAATCCTTTTTGTTTTTATGCTTACCGTACTTAGTTTGGAATAACTATAATATTGATTTTCAAATTTATTAACTTTATACTTGTTAAATGGGAACACCAATACGGTTTCTAATTCTGATGGGGTAGGTAAAAATAGTTTTTGAAGAAATGGATAGTCAAACATATATATATGTATATTATAGGTAAATATTTTAAATATATATATTATAGGTAAATATATATAAAAATATATTTTTTACCATTATAGGAATAAGAGTTAATATTGTGATGAAGAAATACAAGCTGAATGTGGGACTCTATCCTGTGTTAGGGTAGAAAGAAATTCTATGACTTGGGAGCACCCGACAGGATAGAGTGGAGTTTAACCTCCAATATTAAATAGTCTTTAAGAAAAGGCATGAACCATAGGTATTATTTTTTAAAATCAAGGTTAAACAGCTGATCTTAATTTGTAATACATTTTTTGAATTAACATGGCTAGTTTTACACCATGCATCATAAAATATCAAATTTGTCAGGTCTTTGAGTAGATAATAACAAATCACCTCTATGTCCAGACAGAATTTTACAACACACTAAAAATTAAACAGATAATGGAAGTTTAAAAAATATTTGTCTTAAGTGTTACCACTTTTCCAGAAGAAACAAACTCAATTATTATTCCATTACTTTTAATAAAACCTATTCTATAAAATTTCTTGGGCTAGTCCATAAAGGAGATACTGGACAACGGTAATGACATTTTATTTTCGACATTCCAGCATTTCTAGAACTTTAACTTCAGAAGGGAAAAGCTCAAACTAACAGGTATATTTTCACTGCATTGAAAAGAAATATAGCTTTTTAAAAAATTTGAATCTTTCCTCTCACTTAAGAGAAAGCAATGATAAAAATTGATTAATAATTCACTTACTTAAGAAGTGATCTGACTTTGAGTTTATGAATATATAATGAAGGAAAAAGTAAATCTGCTTTCAAGTTAAGACTTAACAGAAGTTTGTTGAGTCCATAATTAGCACCTACCCGGGCGGGCTTTCTAGGATCTCAACAAGGAAAACCTGGAATGCAAGTCCCATTCAACAACCTGAGAAGACGGAGCGCTTTTCACAGGCAAAGAACACATTACGAAGTTCATTAATTAAACAGTGCGGGTGGAGCAGATGGATGCTACCTACGCTCGAATGACGCTAAATTGGGACAGAGGTTTGCAGTCCTTAATGAGGCTCCATAAAATGAATGATTACATAGTGATCACAAGTAAACAAGCCTGCGAGGAGAGCTGGATTATCAGGGCAACAAGTCCTGCAACATGGTAACAAGAAGACCAACGTGAGTGGAAGTATCCGATACACAAAAACGCCTCTGAGGTCATTCAATCCCAGGACCCTTCCAGGGGCCAAGGAAAGCGGTATGGGGCTACAAAGGGTTAAACATGAAATGACAGTGGGGCAAGAATATGAAAATGCCTGGCCATGGAAATGAATGGGATAGAAACCTTTTTGTCACATATTAAGTGCATTATTGAGAATGAGACTCTCAAGATTCCTTTTATCTTCACAGAAAAACAGAGATACAAAATGTCAGGTACTTGGGCTTTTTAAACTAAAAGGCTTAGCAGAAGCAGCTATCCAGAAAACGTGGGCATTAAGATGATTTTTTAATGATTTTTTTTCTCTTATCACTAATTAAATTTTTACTTTTTCAGCTATGTCAAACCCTTAACTTTGGGGGAGTGCGGGGGCTCCTAATTAGCCATTGTGCACATGGACTCGTATACACACTCAAAAGAAATTTTTTAGACTCATAGGTAAAATAGAAACTTATTTCAATATTAAAAATTTGCTATGAATATTTGTTGTTCTCTGGAACTTAAAATTTTTAAATGAAGACTATACCTCTTTAGAATGGTCTGTTAAGCGTTTCCAGTTTAGGCATAATATAAGCTCATTAACAGTAATTGAGCACTTTGGAGCAAGGGTATCCAGAGAACAGAGGGTAGCTATGGATTATAATATAGCTCACAGCCCGGCAATAGTTAATGGGGACTCCCTGCTTCTGCCCTGTGGTCCCCATTGGGATGCCCCACGTCGTTATGCCTGATCTGTATTTTCTTGGCTTTCATTTTCTCTGTACACATGTCCTTTACCGTAAGTTTCTTCAAATCCATTTTTGAAAGAGGTAGAATATAAATAGATTCAACATATACAAATCAGTGTCTTGCTTGCAAAGATCAGCAACACCACCACAATGGAACTGTGTTCTCAAATATTCACCAAGGCAAAAGCACAAGGAGTCACACCCATCAGGCCCTTGTTTTGAGTTAGACTCTGTTGTGAGATATGATATTGAGAATACTTATACTGAATGTTTTCATGGCTATTTAATTTGGAAGCCACAATGTATTTAGGTATAAGTGACAGACATGTGGTATCAAAATGGAATCCTCTCCACTGCAATTTTCAAGAGTTTTGCTTTCATCTTTATTTCATAAAATCAAGTTTTGAATGGCTAAGATTCTTTTGGTAAGAATAATGACAGGATAGGATAAAATGGAATGGAATCTCTTCACTTTCTCAAAGCTATGTGATTTTGATGGCTTCCTGTTCTCAGGTCAAAAGTGTGGGCCCATGAGCAACAGCACGGTGGTCAAGGTGGTCAGAGTCAAGGTCAGCTGGGGCCCCCATCCTGGCCCTGCCCTGGCTGTGGGGCCATGGCTAAGCCCCCTGCTTCCTGGAGCCTCATTCTTTCCATCTGTGATATTCTGCAGCACTGTCCCCAAAAGTAGGAATAATGGGCCAATGGCCTTCCTCTTCCGTGTGCCTTTAACCAGCCTGTGCTTCTCCGCACGTTATTCACTGCTGTCCCAAACTGCCCTTTGGATACCGAGTGCAGCCTCTGGTCCGTCAGCTAATGAGAGAGCATTTTATGGCTCACGTGTGGACACTAACTACTGACCGAGAGTTCAGTCTTAGTGGTGTCCCCACTTCTGTCCTTGTGCAATTATTTGGATATTCCCCTGATTTCACCCACGTTTCATAAAAATGAGTAGGAATAGGATAAAATTAAAGTACTGATGCTAGTAACACACATAGCTCCCAACCTCACAGCAGTGGCAGCAGAATTGGAAATCCTTTACCTGGTAAATTCAAGTAAAGTATTTTTAAAACTTCAGTATCTGTTTAATAATTTGAATTTAACAGTCATGGTGAATGTTAAAAGTGTCTAATGGATTTTTAGGCTCACTGAATATATACTAGCTGACTTTCAGTTTCAAAGGGCAAGAGCGTTTGAGAACACGCTGGAAAAACAGCATCAAACACAAAGATCTGGGAAGTGAGGCACATTTAGGAATTTTACATATTTTGTTTCATTATCTGAAAACAGAACACCCTTTATAACAGATTAGATTTACATTTAAATTCATATCTGTTGCTAAGAAAGCAAAAATTCTGGATTTGAAAATGTAACCAAAATGAAATGTCAATATTAAGAATATGAGTCTCCAGTCCCTTCCCCCAAAGAAATCTTTTGGGGGCACACAAAGTAATCTTAAAAAAAATCCTCCTATTATTCTCCTATGTTGAAGTTCCTTTAAAAATTTATGTATTCGCTAAAATCTGATTGCAAGAGCTCTCATATGCCAGACTGACTACAAAACACTTAGTGATTAGGTCCATAATTAGAAACTGTCTAATCATTTTCTGTTGGCAATTCTTGACTCTGAAATGCTTAAATAAAATGTTCAATAAAGGATTATTTATAAAAAGAACCAATATTTTGATCACAAATTCAAAGGGAGGCCTGATTGTACAAATGCAGATAACTGCCTTATTTTAGTACATAAAACCTCAGACTGAATTTAGACATCTATTAGCACGACGGATTCTAAATAATTTAGTAGGAACATTTTTTAGAGGATTCCCCTGTATTTATTTTCACAGTTTGAAAAAAATGTTCATTCGAATGTAAATTTATAATCGAGGTTTGTTTGGGTAGAATTTGATTATTTAAATTAGCCACGCATATACTAGGAGAGACTATGCAATATCATATTCCACAAAAGAATCAACATTCTTTTATAGCTTTAAAATATTCTAATGTTAAGAGCTTTGAAATGCTCCGCAATTGAGATGATGTACTCAATCAGGCAGTAGTTTCTATGTTTCTATGGAAGTTTTAAAAGAGAAAGCTAGCGTTAAACTCTCCCATTGTGAGAAAGGGACAGAGTGTAAGCTTAAAAATTCCCCTTCTTTAAAGAGAAAAAAACAAAACAAAAACAAAAACGGTCCAGAAATTTAAAATAACTTCAACCCAAAGCAAAGCAAGACAGTTCATATGCTTTCAATAAGTGTAACACATTATATATAACGAACCAGAAGCCACCTTTCTAGAGCCTTGCAACTAAAGACTTTTTAGCTGGAGGGGTTAAAAGTGTGGGTGTGGAAGTCAGCTTTTGTTTGAAAAATTAGCAATGCTATGAGTCATCATGCATTAGCAGCAGAAGAGTTTTGCATCTTGTACGAATCCAGACACCATATGCCATGCGAAGGCCTATTACTTTATTCGGTGCCACCGCTGACAGGCAGCCACGTGGGTATCCCCAGTGGAAGGGCTGTCTCCTCCCGGCGGCGAGGACAGGAACCCAGTGAGCTGAACACATCCGACATTGTACGGAGCAGCAGGAACAGCTGGTAAGCTAGCAAGCAGCAACGGCCAAGCGGAGCGTGGATGCTAATGAGCCTGGCGACAATGCCGGCCTTCAGAGGGACGATGGCAAGGTCCGCATGTCCCCACAACAGCCTCAAGAGTAGGATCTGCTCGTTCATGCCTTCAGTCTCATTAAAACACAATACTGGTATTTGTGGTTTATCAAAACCAGTTGTAAGTCACAACTTCTAAATCCACCCAACAGATCTAACATGCTTGAAAAAGTTGTGCGGAAATGTACGTACAATTTCCATGGGCATCTTTACGTATTGCGGGGAGTTGGGGGTAGTGGGATAACATCGCAGCTGGAGCAGCTGCGACTGGGTCTAGGTCCCGGCTCACCCCTACCATGACTGTGTGGCCTCAGGCAGCTTATTTAACCTTTCTGGGGCTCTGTGCCCTCAACTATATTTTTCAAATATAATAAAATACATAATAGGTTATCTTACACGAGACACCGTGTTTGCCTAACATCCTGATGCAGGACAATCGCTGTTTCTTCCTCAGAGGATCGTGGCAAGGATCAGATGTGTGACTCTATGTGGGAGGTTCACAGTGCCCGGGATGGAGCAAGCGTGGGTGAAGCTAAGCAAACCAGGGGCTCTCCAGGTGAATGGAGAGTTGAGCTCTGTTACTCTTTCTAGAACCACGGTGGCAGGCAAGTTTCTTAACCTCCTAGCCTTGTTTCTCTCACTGCGTAAGACACAGCACATTTCCTTGGGAGTGAAGGGCCTGCTATGTGGGGGTGGGGCAGAGGATAGGCAGTTACAGAACAACCAGACAGTGGTGACTAGGGAAGAGGGAGTAGGGAGGTCTTTGGAAGCCGGATGTGATGCCCGCCATGGCATCTGCGGTACCTAGACCAGAGATCCTTGAAAGTTCCAGGTTTACTGAGGGTTCTGTTCTGCTGAAAGGAGCTCACTTCTCTGAATGCTTCTTGCTTTGATCAACTCCTACTGACTCTCCAAATGCCAGGGGGATGGTCCCCCCTCAGGATGCCTTCTTTTGGGCTTTGGGCTGAGCTCTTCATCATGGCCATTATGAAACTGCATGGACCTCTCTTTTCCTTATGTTTTCCATACTCAACAAAGGGCTCTTTGAGGATGGGGACTGTGCCCTCCCTCCATTTGTGTGCCCTCAGCAACAGCACGGTTCCTGGTGTATAGGAAATAGCTAATAGATATTTGGTCGAATGTGTAAACTAATGGAAAAAAAGGGCTTTTAGATGTGTCATTTTCAGAACTGGTGTCTGGGAGTGTGAATGAGATGATCAGAATCTGTTGATCACTTTTTTGGCCAAGATTTTCTTAAAAGCTCTAGGAAAAGACACTTTATTGAAAGATCATCTCCAGCAGGGAATGCATTTTCCATCTCTATTCCTGGGATTGGGTGTGTGTAAATACAGTGGGAGAATTGTTTCCTCGAAGTCTTCCTACAAGCTCAGCTCAGCTCAGCTCAGGGGGTGTCAACCCAAAGGTGACATTGGTACTTTCTAAAAAATACAGGGGCGCCTGAGTGGCTCAGTGGGTTAAGGCCTCTGCCTTCGGCTCAGGTCGTGATCTCAGGGTCCTGGGATCGAGCCCCGCATCGGGCTCTCTGCTCAGCGGGGAGCCTGCTTCCCCCTCTCTCTCTCTGCCTGCCTCTCTGCCTATTTGTGATCTCTCTCCCTCTGTCAAATAAATAAAATCTTAAAAAAAAAGAATCTTCTTTAAAAAAAGAAAAATACAAAGCATGCAGTTGCCTGCAGAGTGCAGTGATCTCTGCCTCAGAGTCTAAAGGGCTATAAAGATTGACAAAAAGACTACAGACCAGGAGAGATAAACTTGAATTTAAAGAAGTGCAATGACAAACATCCTAAGGAACTTTGTGTAAAATACAGCGTGGAATTCATGATGAGTTCAAGCACGTTTGAATCTGGAAAAGTGTGTTCATGGAGGAAATCGTAGTTCTCTGGCAGGCAGCTGCTGAGGCTCTCACATGCAGCAGGCATTAGACCCTCGACTCTGTTGCCACTGGCTGTCTGCTCCTGGCAGGGTGGCCTTGCACAGTGGTTAGTCCTGACCCTGATTTGAATTTGTTTGTTTCCTGTATATTTGCTTTCTTTATCATCAGCTCTCAATTTTGTTGCATCCAAAATTCCACAGACAAAATCAGGATCACTTGGCATATTAAATGAGGATCGGAGAGCGAGGTGGAGAACTGGAAGGGGCTTTTTCTGACTCCTACCCTGCTTACAGATGATGCATAGAAGCAAACCCCCAGGCAGAGGCATCCCTCCGCCCGTCCCCGGCCTCAGTGGACCTGGAAGAGCCAGGTGTTCAGCCCCAAGTCTCTCATAGGTCAAAGCCATCCAAAGAGGAGAGTGACACACAGTGTTTAATATCTTCTACTGATCTTTTGTGGGGAAGCAGTTGCTAGAATAAGAATGCTCTTTATTAGTTACTGAGATTTCAAAGATTTTTTTTTTTAAAATCCTAGAATAGAAATACTTGCAGCACAAGTCTCAAGAGTAGACAAAACTGGCCAGGATGAAGTTATGATCAGGATCAGCACAGAACAGAGTTGGTAGACTTTGGGAAGGAAGCAAAATATGTGTCTGAAATTTTACACACACACACACACACACACACACACACAGTCCTAAGTAGTACATTTCCTGAATCAAGTTTCAGAGGAATGGCAATCCATGCAAGAGATGGTAAGACGCACACATTACAAATGGAATGTGCCCCTAGCAAGGATGCTATGAATCTGAGCCATAAAGCTGCTGCTTCCACGGTCCCGTGTAATGTCACCTAAGCGTTCTACCTTGCATGACTTGCTGCAGGCTGCCGCAGATTAGAGTTATCGATCGCTCCCTGCAGAAGGGTCTCGCTGTGCGAAAGGAAGGTAAGTGGCAGAGACAGACAGCTTCAGTATTGATTAGCTCCAGCGGGGGTGCTGCGCTTCCAAATGAGGGTCAGCACTCCTTCACACCACCTAGGAGAGTTACTATGATGTGCATCAGGGCACAGAGGGATAGGGGAACTGGGCCAAATGCCAGAGTCTCAAGGCTACCTCCTCTCATGTGAGCCCGTCACAATACCTCTCAGAGAAGCCAAAGAGGCCACATGAAATCTCAGGCTTTAAAAAAAAATCATGGCAACAGAAGCCTAGGATGGGCACGGTGTATTCTTCCAAGGCAGACGGACCATTGCCACAGAGAGCTGCCAGAGGCCACATCAAAACTGTCAAAGCAATGTGTATGCAGCTTCAAGAAAGTCCCTCTAATGTCTGAGAGGTTCAGCAAAACCAGAAGGACAGCTCTTGCTACAAAAGACAAAAACCTTTCCCCACTAAAAGTTGACTGTTCCCCCACTTATGGCTGATTGTTTTAAAAAAAAAAGGCCCAAGCAGACATTCTACATAAAGAAATTTCAATGATTATAAGTGATTCTCAAAAGATTTTCGTGGAGACAAACTTCTACAGGCACAAAAACATAAACTCATCTCAAAATTCAAGTAAAATTATGAGATACATCACAGTTCATGATTCTCGAAGGCAGTGTAAAATTAACAGGGTCGATTAAAATGAAAATAAGGAACCCAAAGAAATCAAGCTAAGAACAAAAATGCACCCTTTAAATCTGTGTTTCTATGAACATGGAAGCATAGTGAACTCAACTTTACTGCTTTGTGATTAAATTCTTTGGTCTAAGCAGTCATTATTTAAATCATTTCTCTCTTTTTGGTATCCATTATAAGTCATTTCCTCTTATGCAGGCATAAAGACATCTTATGGTGTAATTAAATAAACAGTGCTAGAGTCTATTTTCCCTTAATTAGAAATTCCTTAAAATGTTTGCATTTCAGATTATAATTTAAGTAACCCCTACTGAGTTCTCATTATGTTGGATGCAGGAAGACTGAAAGGCAAGTAAGACCAGTCTTTGCCTTCAAGGGGCTCGCTCTCCAGCTGAGAGAGCAGGTGCATCAGAATGAGCCCTGCCCTGTGTGGTCAGCACCACACCCACTGTGGAAGACAGCAGAGAGGTCCATTGGCCTCCTCCCCTCCCTGGACAGATAGATAGGTCACTACTCCCCTCAGCAGGTGGATTCTCCTCCCTTGAATCTCGGCCTTGGCCAACAGTTCTGGGACTTCCAAGGTTGAACTGTGAAACCCGGTACCTTCCACCTGGGTCTCTTGAAGCCCAGAGCAGCCACGTATGAAGTACAATTGTTTTGGGATTACTTTGCTGTGAAAAGACCCAAGCTAGCTAGGTGGGGATGCTGCCGAATCCCCCAGCTGAGCCCAGTCAACCCAGAGCCCCATGGGAGGTCCTCTATCTACCATCTTTCCTTTAAAAAACCTCTGCACATAGGACACCCGGGTGGCTCACCAGGTTAGAGTGTCTGACCCTTGGTTTCGGGTCGGGTCATGATATCCCGGGTCATGGGATGGAGCCCTGAGTCGGCTCTGTGCTCAGCAGGGAGTCTGCTTGGGGTTCTTTGCCTCTGCCCCTCCCCCCACTAGTGTTTGCACATGCTCTCTTAAATAAGTAAGTAAGTAAGTACGTAAGTAAAACTCTGCACAAGTCTTTAGACTTTATCCTGCAGGTTTCCAAAGTGGGAAGCAACAAGACAACACTCAGATATCTATTCATACGTAACTTTTATATCTAAAATTAAGAAGAAAATTCAGGTTTACTGAGCCTTAACACCTGACTCCCTTCTTGTTCTTGCTTGATCATCTATCAGACTGTCATGGGTCAGGATTAGTCCCAAGGGTGAGTCAGGCATGGGTGGGGCCTCCCTCATTCACTCTTACCACCCTGTAATGTATCGTTGTTTACGTGATCCTTCATACTTTAGTTCTGAATTTTATTATCTTATAAATTGGACTGCCTTTCAGATACATCGTACTGAAGCAGGTCATGACCATGACCATGAAAATCTTTCGTACCACACAAACATTTGCTCTTGATCTCACAGGAAAGTTCTAATTAAAGCTCTTCAACATAAAGATGAATTACTCATCTTTCTTTTTCATAGAAAGACAAATGTTCCAAATTTGTTGACTGCTTCTGTAATGACAAGGGGCTGAATCTATTCATTCATTTAATAAGTATTTATTGAACAAATGTTTACTCTGTGGCAGGTGCTGAGGCTGCATCCAGGGTTGGTATTCACCTGGAAAGCACCAGCATGGGCAGCATCCTGGCCAGTGTCTGCTGCTGCCCTTGTGATGCCCACAGTTAAATATTTCAACTGTCACCCTTGGAGCCATCAGGGAACAAAACAGACAAAAAATCCCAGCCCCTACACAGGGGGCACAACATGAGTACAATGAGTAAGTGACTTATATGGTAACTTAGTGGATGATAAAGGCTGTGGAGAAAATAAAGGGTGCAGGTGTGCTGCGGGAGGTGGTGGGCAGGTGTATGCAGGTGTGGGGATGCTATGCCCCAGGGAGGCTCAAAGCACTGGGGAGGGAATGAGGGAACAAGCCCAGTGGACATCTGGAGAAGAGTGCTTCAGGCAGAGGGCACAGAGCTTTCGGGCCTTCCCTATAGGAATCTGGCCTTAACTCTGAGTGTGGGGGCCACTGGAGGCTGTGGACAGGGCAGCGATGTGGCCTGACCCACGTTTTAGTAGGCTGGCTCTCGCTGCTGGGCTGACTGTCCTCCTGCGCAAAGGCAGACAAAGCCAGGAGACTATGGTTGGTCAACAGTACATCCTTAGCCATTATTCTAAGAAAAATGGCCCTACCATTCCCTCTAAGCGACATTCTGACATTGAGAGAGTCACTGCTTATAAAGGAAACATGTCACGGAGAGAAGATCTTGAAAAGAAATGCCAGAAAATCCTGCCTTCAGTCTGGGAGTTTACTGTTGAAGATGGCCTGTGTTTCCAGAAAGCTCTCTGATCTGTACCACCAAAAACCTCACAAATTTGTGAGCTCTGTCTAACTTTTCCAATGAAGACCTGACTGCATTTTCAATCTCTGTTGAAAAATAAAATCAACAACTAATATGACCTCAGGGAAGATGGAAATCTCCTGTTAAATGGCAATAAGAATCTTCACAGAATCAGTGGCTAAGACTGAGCATGAACATCAGTAGGCCAAGACAATCATCCTTTGCTCTCCAAGGCCTATGTATCTTTGCAAGTTTTTGTTTTCAGCTATAAAACCACGTATTAAACCGAGTTTAGACGGACTCCTTAGGATCCCTGAATCATGAACTATTATAAAATCAAGGTTATAAAAATAACATTTAATCCCATTGCTCTCACTAAAATACCACTTATATCTTAATAAAAGCAAAACAATTTTATACTATTAAATATAAAATACTTCAAATTATTATTCATTTCATCTTCAGCACATCCTTTCAAATTCTCATTGAATACACTTAATAATGTCATAGAATATTATAGTAGAACCTGTGCATACTTTAAATCAATATACGTATGTTTCAATGGCATTCTTAAAAGTTTTCTTTCCCTTCCTTCCTTCCTCTTTCTTTTTCTTTCTTTCCTTTCCTTTCTTTTCTCTTCCTTTTCCTTTCCTCCCTCCCTCTTTCTTCCTTTCTCTCTCTCTTTTCCTTCCTTCCTTCCTTCCTTCCTTCCTTCCTTCCTTCCTTCCTCCCTCCCTCCCTCCTTCTCTCTCTCCCTTTCTTTCTTTCTCTCTCCCTTTCTTCCTTCCTTTCTTTCTTCTTTCTTTCTTTCTTTCTTTCTTTCTTTCTTTCTTTCTTTCTTTCTTTTCTTTCTTTCGGATATGTAGTAAGAAAAATACTAGAGATGATAGAGTTAGAAGTAGGTTCAAGATGGGTATCCTCAGCCACTGAAGGGAGGACCGTTCAGGCTGACCTCCACCCTTTGGTCAGAGATGGACTGAGTAGTAGCTGCCTATGTGGAGAATGAAAGGCTGCTCACCACAAGCCTCACATACTGAAAAAACTGTCTCAACACCCTGGAATAAGGCTATGGGGATTTATGTAATCAATTCTAATTA
Source organism: Nasua narica (assembly GCA_028533885.1). Lineage (NCBI taxonomy): Eukaryota > Metazoa > Chordata > Mammalia > Carnivora > Procyonidae > Nasua > Nasua narica. The sequence goes on along the minus strand of CM052811.1, from coordinate 82,163,211 downwards.
GCTTATGGCCATCCTTCTGTAAAACAAGAAAAATGAACAAAATTGTGCAATTTCCAGCCTTGAGTTGTAGATGGCATACATACGAAGATATACTCAAAACCATGTGTACAATATGAAGATGCCACCAGAAATAAGTTTTTCCCTCAGAGCTCCCATGACCTTATGATTTCTGTGTTTCAGTGACTCCACAAATGCCCAATAGGCACTAACTACAGGTCTCTCTTAGAGCAAGGGTCACATTCCAGCCTCTGTCACAGTCATGATCGCTGTATCGGCTGGGAAGCCTTTTAAGGACAAGGCCACTCATCTCTGTGTCCTACCTACAGCGCTTGCCACAGCCACATCAGTAGTGTGGGCAGAGGGAGGAACACAGAGTAACCTGTGCAAGAAGTGTGGTGGGGCTGCTTCTGGATGTAAAGAATGTGCAGGTGCAGGCCCTCCTTTCCTAACTGATAGAGCATCTAGCTATCAGATAGATATGTTGGATGTGTTTCTCCTGCCAGGTCTCATCCTGGGCTTTAGGTGTTGGGGGGGGGCGGGGCAGAGAATAAGACAAGTTCCTGTTCTCATGCCCTCATGCCCTTTATACACTAGTGGGAGAAAGAGACATTAAGTGGTAAGTGCTAAGGAGAACACGGGTGAGACTGCCCAGAGGGCTTGCTGACAGAAAACTTTCTGATGGGTGACTGCTGAGCAGAGACCTAAGGGAAGAGAAGGGGTGAGCTGTGCAGATGTTGGGGGGAGCAGGGGTAATTCCTCACACAGAGTGCAGTTCCTGAAGCTGGAATATATTTGTGGATCCTTGTAAGGATTCTGGATTTTTCTGTGGGTGAAGTAACTGCAACGTTCTCAGTTCTGGCATGCTCTGATTTCTATTTCAGGAGGAAAGCTCTGGGTGCTGGAGAGTATTCCAGGGAGAGCAAGGAGAAGCAGGGAGACTGCGAGGAGGCTGCCACACGGGCCCAGGAAGCGGTGCCTGGACCAGGGCAGGGTGATGGAGAAGTAAGAAACAGCTGCATTTCCATTAGATTGTGTAGATTAATTACATATATACATATACATTTTAGAGATAAGGAAACTGCCAGAGGTAAAGGTACTTGTTCGAAGCCAAAGAAGCAGTTATTATATAAAATAAAATTGAAACCACCCAAGGTCTGAGGCTGGCTATCATGCCTCATCTGCTAATCTGAGCACTATGACTACAAGACACACCTTATAATTTATCGGGAGCTTGTCGGAAAATTGCTGCTGAGGACAGAGGAGAATGTCCTCAGATGCTTCTCAGTGAGAACAGAAGCTTGGCCAGGAGGGTCCCCTGCCACTGTGTCACTGGTAACTGCCTCAAAGGAGATCTAGACAAAGGGTTTAAGGTGCTTTCAAGTGGCTTGGGGTGGGGGGAGCAGGCTGGGGAAGGAAATTTGCTCTTCTTTATCATCAGTAGTATTTAAACCACTGGTTGATATGACAAACCACTGGGTAGATCAGGGGCCCCCAGTGCATGTCACTCCAGTTCTGGGACTCCAAAAGCACAGCTGATCTGCTCCCTTATCTAATCTTTACGGCCTAACATGTGATAACTGGGGCTAATGAATCTAGAGAAAGGACAAAAGGAGCAAGGAAAAGATTAGGAAAATTTATCTCAGAGAAAGCCGATATTTTAAAAGGTAAGAATGTTTCATCCTGATCTGATGTGAACTAAAACCAACACTTAAGAAAAGCCTGAAATTCTACAGAAAGTGGACTTTATTAGAAGTGTTTCTGCACAACTATAGAGACATTTGCTTGACAAATTTATAGTGCATAAATACAGAAATAATCTTCACGCAGATAACTTAAATGCCGGTTTCTGATACAGACCTCTGATGTGCATATATGTTGTTATATGCAGAGAATGTTTATCCTGTTAGGCCTAAATTCTATTTTCCCAAATTAATGAGAAGACAGTATTTCTAAGACATTCTAAAGAGGCTCTTCTTTATTTAAAGGAGTCAAAAATCCTATGAAAATACCCCTTAAAGTTAAAACTAATTTACATTTCTTCTCATATTCATATTAAAATTGGTTTCCTGGTAGTATAAATTTAATTTCAATTCATTTAATTTTGAAGATAAGAAGAAAACACACATCCTATTTTTTTTTTTTTTTTTTATCACAGTGAAACCGAACTCTCACCAGGAAAATATAATGTGAGGACAATTTTCATCTTCTTCTGGGAGAACATTATGGTTCTGGGATGTTAAAGGCAGAACATAATGATAAGTAGCAGCAGCTCCCCCCAACAATTCCACGCCTTCTTTAAATTCCACTGAGGATGGCAGTTTGGATGGAGACCCCAAAATCTATTCTGTCCATCTGTTTTATTATTCTTAGAACAACTGTCAAAAGTTGCCCAGGGATCAAGTTGCAAACATACTAATTTGCCTTTGAAAAGTAGGCCCTGGGGGAATTCTGGAACTCTGCTTATAAATTCAGAATCCCATCAGCTAGCGAGCTGCCTACCCTTTGTGGAGGTATGAGACTTTGCACTTCCAGGCACACATCTGCCTCAAAGCCAGGATACACTGATATACTTACATCCCACTTCATAGGCAAATGAAGGGAAAACCAAAAGGGCTTGGCATCTTAAGGGCTGGCTTGTCCCATGACAAGCAGACCCGGAGTTTTTAGAAGGCAGCCCCTTCACTGATCACTCATGGATTAAGACTAAAGCTTTGTACTGGACAGTTTAAATGAGTGGGCACGGCAGAGGGACACAAATTCTGTACTCTTGTATGTCCTAGGACCAAATTAATAAGACTGAAGACTGAACTGAAGTGTTCGAAGAAATCAGCTGAAGATAAACCTAACAAAGTTCTAAGTATTGTATTTGTTTCATTTTTGTGACTCTGATGAATGTGACAAGATCATCTGGACATACATAATATCAGATGTGGGTTTGTAAGTGATAAGGACCAGTGTCCAAGGAGGTGTCTGTTTAAAATACTGTGGCGTTTTGGAAACATGCCACTCTGTTGGAAACTAAAGCAGTTGTGTACTTCTCAAGTTGGCTAGGTTAAAGGCATGTGCAAAATACAACGTAAACATAAAATGAATCTTCACTCCCTAGTGGCTTGCCCACTGGACAGCTGATCACAGGGGTGGGAGGGGAAGCAGAAGAGAAAAGGGGCGGGCATTAGCACCGATCCTTGGAGCTCCCATCCTTCCTGTACCCAGGCCCCAGTGGTCTCAATATATCAAGTCTCAGAGAATAAAGTCAAATGCTTTCAAAGCACAGAACCCCAGGAACATATTTAAAGCACAACATTCAAAGTACCAATTTCAGAGTTTGGTAAAACTCCACAGTAGTAAACTAGAAAAAACACCCTTTCAAGGCTAACAATGATGGCATTTGGCTTGTGCTCACCCACAGGTTACCAAAAAAAGTATTCTGCTTTGATTAAAAAATTTACTTGAGTGTGTTGCAAATTACTCTAGCTCGGAAACCTGCGGGGAGCTCGCTGCATACACTAAGGCAGCCGGGCACAGAAGGGATCACCATTTGGACTTGCCTGCTTTGTCCTTCTTTGGCTTTGCACAATCTCTTATTAAAATAAGGCATGTATTATCCTTTTTGGAGATTTGAATAACAGAAAGTCTCACTTTCAAATATATTGCTTATAATCCCAGAGTCTACTAAATGTTCTGTGGATGCTGTTTATGGCATTATGCTCCTTTCAAAATGGGACTGATAATTAGTAAACTGAAATTTGATTAATGTTGGATTAAGAGGTTCTGATGTCTCCCTGCAATGTGTTATTTCAGTCTGTGGGCACTGGAAGAGACTGTCCTTAGGAAACTTGCTTCTTTCCCCTTTCCAAAATGGGAAGATTAATTTAAAACCCTGATTTTTTTTTTTTTTAAAGAATTCTGTTTCATTTAACAGTTTGTAATGTAGGATTCCGTTTTTTTTTTCACTCTTTTTTGTTTTCTCACTTTGAAGCTGAAGCCGATGAATTAACAATTTGAGAGAGAACAAAATAAATTAGAAATAAAAGTCTTCCTCCAAAAATGCCAACGGTGAGCCCTTCCGGGTTATGGCAGAGTAACCTGGCATGGATAAATGGCTCAGACAGTGTCATCTCTCACTAGATTCAAGTCTAGAGTTTTGAAAATTATGTTGAACTTTTCTGAAAACAAAGGACCTGTTTGATGTAAATATTAAAGCTTGTGAAAATGACCACTAGATAATATTTGAAGGAAAAATTTTAAATTAATACTGCAATGTGTTCTTTAAAGTTCAGGTTAGGGCTACCTCTTTCAGTTTCGCCAGGATTATAAAAAGGGCTGTTAATTTTCAGAAGTTTTACTGTGCTCCATGGCCAAAAGACTCCATGTTTCTTTCTCGCCTGTGGTTTTAAATTCATAATCTTGTTTGCCTACTACTGAAGAGTGTGGGAGAATCAGGAATAATGGGCTCCCTTTGAGGCTGTGTCATTCCCAAAGTAACCATCTGAATGCTAAAGAAATATTGTCATTTATGGAATGACCTTTTGCTCTTTGAATATTCAGACACAAACAAATGTTAAATGCCTAGAAATCATAGCAGCACTATGAAAAAAGGTACGTAGGGTCAGCAAATACCCTCTCGCATGCTTTTGACATGATGACCATTTCCACTTTTCTAACAGCTTTCTAATAGCAAAATGTATTTGGGAACAACAGTGGAATTTGTGTCATCATGACCAAATGATTACGGTGCAAACCCGAGATTCTTCTGGGGCCCAGCAGGCTTCTGGTCCCTATGGAAACGAAACCTCAGATATTGTCCTCCACTCAGCTGGAGGACAGAGCGAGGGAGGCTTTTGTGCTTGGTGAGATTTCTTCCACAACCTTCCAGCACCAGACCGTAGTGCTTCCTCCCTACACTTTTCTAATTGAGATGCAAATTAATCTCTCTGGCTGATTACACTTCCCTTAAAGCTACTGACAAATGCAGCTGTAACCAGAGTTTGCGGACTTTCCAACAAGTGACTTCAGCTGTCAGTATTTGCATGTGCAGCCAGGGCCCAGCCTGCTCCAGGTCTCAGACATGCGGAGAGCTTCCCTTAGGCATTGCAGGCGTTTTATTTACGTGTATAAAATTTACATACAATTAAGAATGTAAAAAAAAAAAAAAACCCTACATCTACATCCCTAGGATTTGGAAATCTGCTCTGACACCAACATTATTAAAGGCCTTTCCAGACACTTTCTTCCTGGGACTGGAGGGGCATGCCTCTCCTGGGAGCCCTTGGCTTTCCTGGCGACATTATGTTTCCTTCTCACTTCTTTTCTGTCTGTAAGTTTTCTGACTTGAACACTCTTCAAATTCAATCTGTCTCTCAAAAACTAACCAAATAAATTTATCACTCTAGGAAAATAGGATAACTGAATAGCCTTTACTTTTCATGGCTCTCAGGAAGATTCCATTAATTTCAAGACCAACTATAAAGTCACCATTCTAATTGTCACGATTTCCACAAGGATGCCTTTCAATACCTTTTTAGGGTGGTGATGAATGGATTATTATTTTGAATGCAATGGAATATAAAATATGCATAAAACACTATCATTCACTATAAAGAAAAATACACATGAAATCCAGTTTTTCAGTAAAAATTCTAACACTTCTTTTCTCTCGAATACTATCATCTATGTATTCTTGCCAACATGGTTTGCTCAAAAACTAGTTACTGAGTATCTGCCATGTGCCAGGTGCTCTTCTGAGTGTTGGGGATCCGGGCATAAACTTAAACATGCAGAAGTGGAATAAAAGAGATTTTGAGACTATATCTCCATATACCTACATAGATACATATTCTCTTTGTAGAGCCATATTTCTTAGGTAAATGAGGTCTTCAATTTTGAAAAAAATCCGTTTTGTAAAATAATGATTTGCTTTGGTCTCTAAGTCTGTTTACCAACTTTTTTTTCTTTTATCAAATCAATCTCTCTCCCTCCCTTTCTTTACACACACTCATAGTCATAATGTACTAGGAGGTATATGAGACAGGGATATCAACCAAATGGAGACAAGGCCCCTGTTGGGCAGCTCATAGTATAATCAGGAGACAGAAGAGGATAGAAGGAGGCCCTGTCTGGCAGAGAGAGTGGCACAGGGCTAGATGGCTGGGGAGTGGGGGGGTGAGTGACTGCGTCACAGGAGAGATACAATGGGAGTGTCTGGGGTCAGCAGAGCTCACCGTACCCATAGGTCCTGCCGTGGGAAGGAGCACAGGCCTGTGAAGAACTGGCTCTGAGACACTGTGACCCCACAGCCATGGACCCGAGAGGGGCAGAGCAGAAAGCTATTTCCCTAAGGATGCTGCCACCAGCCTGGTTTCTGCACAGATTGCGAGATTTACACTAACTTTTCTGGAAGGGATGGTCTTTTGTCTTATAGTGATTAGTCACTTTATAACAAAGAAGTGCAACATGATTTCTTGGTTCCCCCTTCTTGAAGATTTTCCCCACACCATGTACTTCCTGCAGGCCCCAAGAGCAGGGGGCAGCCCCAACCCCAGGGAGCCATGCCTTCACACCGAGGAGGGCCTGCCTCATACCACTGAGGGAAGACAGTCTCCAGCCTTTAACACCTGTGATGGGAAAAAGGAAGTACTTTTAGAGACCTAAGTCCACAGCTGGTTCCAGTTCTGACAACACAGGTTTAAAACTCCAAGCTGGTGATGTGATAAAAATCGACAGGGTGACACTTAAGCGGATTCCTCACCAAAGACGAGGCCCCGTGTTACCTGCTTAGCCCATTAACTCTCTCCCATGCTGAAGAGGGAGGCCAGCTGAGGTTGGAGGGCTGCTGTGACGGTGCTGCCTGGCACCAGGCCTCAGCGCTGGGCGGCACATGGACGGGGCGAGCTATGCTGATGAGGGAGCACACAGCCTGTAAGGAGGCTGATTGCTGCCAGCCAGAAAGGGGGCCCAATGGGGTCAGAAGCTCTGATTCTTGAAGAGAAGTCAGAATCCTAGATTTCTGAAAATGCAGAATCTCCCGATTTTTCAATGAGGCTGATAAACTCAATCTTGGAGGCCAACCGCAGTTCAAACAAAACCCATCTGGGGGCTGGATTCAGCCTGCAGGCAGCTGGTTTGTCGGCTCTGGTTTTTGAACATTGGCTTCGATTTAAGCTAAAAGCTGCTTCCGTGGTTGCCTCTATTTATTGGTCCCAGTTCTGTAGCACTGTCTCCTTTTTTTATACCCCACGCTCCTGAAACAACTCCTTCTTGGTTTTAGTGGCTCCCTGAGACCACTCTAGGTGGCTTTAGGTGCGGTGGTCACAATCTATGTGGACATGCTCCAGGTTGGTCAAGGTCTCTCCTGACAGTGTGGCCCCCGGAGCAGCAACATGTTCACAGTGTAGTCTGAGGCAGCAGGAGCAGAGGCACCATGCCTTTGTTTCTGTGACCCGGACCTCAGGTGCCTCGAGCTGTGGTTGGAGAGAACACTGGCAGGCCACTGCCTCACCTCTGGTCTCTCATCTCAAGTCTGTGCTTAACCAAAATCCTCAGACATTTCCCAGGGACTGCTGTCATGTCCCATCATCCCTATCCTGCACACACAGAGCTGATCATCTAAACTCAGGTGCATGGCATTAGTCTACCCTGCTAAATCTCACCTTATTGGTTTGGGTCTCCAAGTCTCATCTGCTGACGTAATCCTAGTTTCTGATTTTGCCTTGTGTTGACCGAGTTAACCCTCTTAGCTTTTTGACAAATGGTATTTTGATAAATGTGTTCTAGACCTCTGTAAGAGTTGCTGATAAGTTGTTGCATGGCGGAGGGGTTGGGCAAAGTCATGGGGCCCACGCAGTACCAGAGACGCAAAGGCCCCAGTCGACTGGCAGTCCATGAATTAATGCATGGTACGTTTGGCCAGAGTAAAGTCACCCAACTCCCCGGGCCCATACTTCTCTCTCCTATTTGCCAAATGACTATGATACTTTATCTTGTGTTTTACCAAAATTAATATTTTATATTTAAAAGTTTTCCCTAGGGACCCTGGGTGGCTTGGTCTGTTAAGTGTCCGACTTTGGCAGGTGAGGTCATGATCTCAGGGTCCTGGGATGGTGCCCTGTGTCAAGCTCCCTGCTCAGTGGGGAGTCTGCTTCTCTTCCCAACTTTTGCTCTATCTCTCTCAAATAAATAAAATCTTAAAATAAATAACTAAAAGCTTTCTCTAATCTCTGAAAATAATTTTATTAAACACGATGAGTGTGTTTGGGATATTTTGTTCTTTGTACACACATTCTTTTATGAAGGCTTACAACCTATTTAATAATCTAGTCTAATGATTTTACAAGGGGTCTATGCAACATTCCAAAATTCATCCTTATAGTCCTATCTGAAAATAAGGAAAATATTTTCTTGTTTTCAGTTCTGGGTGCATCCTTTATTTTGCTTGATTTCTTTAAAAAAAAAATAGTTCTCATGGATCAGAGACCACTGTTGGAAATTTGTTCTATAATTAGACATATACTGGCCTTAAAGGCTGGACCTTACTTTCAGGGCCCAGTTCTTTTTTCCTTTTTTTCCCTTCTTATTGTGTTCTCAGTGATTTGAGTTTTCATTCAGATACTTTGCAGACGCTTTTCTGTCCCTTCCCGTATGAAGAAGGTCTGGAGGACAAGTGGGGTAAAGGTTAACATGGCAGGCTTCTGTCAGGGCGGCGTGGAGCTCCTCTTTCAGTCTTGATGCACCCGTGTTAAATATGCGCTCGTCGGAACCCACGCTGGGCAGTTACACTGGCTCCTCTTCCTTGCCTCCCCTTATCTCTGAGACAGTTTAAACTTTCTAATAAAAAAATCTCTCATTTCTTTTTCCCTTTTATAGTCTCAACCAACCCATGGGAATGTGCCATTCCTTGATCTGAACTCTACTTTCTGAAACGTGCTTCCCAAGTGTCAAGGTACAGATCTACTTGCTCTTTTCCCATTCTTACATGAGATCTAGTACAAAGTCATTACCTTCTGCAACAAAGTCACAAATCCCATCTTTCAAACTGCTAAGGGATAGATCTAAAACAACAGGTCCCCTCCTTTGCTTCCTCTGTCTCTTGAGAAGAGGATATTGTTTGCCTGCCCAAAATTTACCAAACACTTGTTGCCTTTAGTAGAATGTATGGTGGAGCTGATATGGTGGTGCAAATCCCTGTCACAGTGACATTTTGCCTTTGGGCCTGTTTAGAAGTGTGGCTTAGGAAAGCACTGTCCATGCCCTCCCGTCTGGAGCATGGCTCCATTCTGGTGGCCCCTTTTAAATCTGGCCCCCTCCCATGCATTTCCCATTCTCAAGTACTTCCATTCCACCCAGAAGTGTCTTCTTCTTCTTCTTTTTTTTGGGGGGGGGAGCTCTTATTATCTGATATGTTTGCTTCTTTCCTTGAGGTAATTCAGTTCTAGGTCCTATCATACTCAATGTCCAGGGGAAGATATGAGACTGCTAGAATCAGCTATGGATAAGACCCCTCAGGAAGGTGTGTCCTGCTTGACCGTTCTGCTGAAGGTAGCCCTTCATTTCTCTGTTCCTCGCTCTTGTGTGACGCTATTCTCTCTTTTTCCTCTGCTTCCCTCTCTACCTCCACCTCCTCCTCAGACACGAAGCTTTGTGCGAGGTCTGTCCCTGACTGTCTTCTCATGACCCTCCATATTCCAGCAAATCTAGCAGGCCTCATGCTGAATCAGTCTACCAGTTTCATGCAGGGATCCAATCTATCACCCTGCCATTGCTTTAATCAGTCCCTCCCCTTCCCTCAGAACTGCTCCCACTGCCCCTTTAATGCCTCCATCACCTCCATCTTCACTATGTGTGTGTGTGCATGTGTGTGTGTGTATGCTTCCTCACTGCCATATGGAAGCTTCTGTGGTTCTCACATGTGATGTGCGTTTTTAGAGCTTGGTCCATAAGCAAAGACTGTCCCATCACTTGGAATATCTTATTCATATTTCTAGTCCCAGGGGCTAGGACAGTGCCTAGCACGAGACAGGGACACAGCAAATGTTGACAAATGCATACTCATTCTGCATGGCAAAATATACTAGATGGTACTTTCTGAGTCCTTTTCATATACTCTTCTTAAGCGTATAGAAACAAATGGAGGAAATTAAAGATCTTCCCAGGAAAATGAACCAAAGATCCTACCGGAAAAGTTAGAAACCAAATTGCTACAGCTTTAGGGAGAGAGGCCACTTTTGAAGGTGTATAAATTGAGACCAGAACTTAGCAATGGTATTAAGAAGTTGTTAGTCTAAGAGAGAAGCTAGAGTATTATCAACTATATCCATTAACTGAAAATGAAACTAAATTTCACTTAAGAAAGAGGTCCAAAATTATTTTTCCTTAGACAGCCCAGTTCTCTCCATCAAATGCTGATAGTTCCAGAGAGGAGAGATGGCAAATGCCACTATGGCTATTGTTCTATTGAAGTGGACGTTGATTTTAAAAAGCCACCATCTGTTTGATTCAGGGTGAGCTCCTCCTAATGGGCGTGCTACACGTCATGTGGCAAACTTTTCCCTGAAACAAGTTAGCTGAGGAGAAGAATGAGAGAGCCCTGGCTCCGATGATCTGAGGAACTTCTACCAGCCAAGCATGGTTTGATTTTGGAATCTTTAGTTGGCTTGGGAACTGTAAACATAACATGTGGCAAGCTTCCCATTTACAACACTCTAGGCACGGGACTGGCCCCCCGATTGCCCACAAGGGATAAAAAAAAGCAGATGGGAGGTGAGTTGGCCCTCCTCACTCAGAAGAGCAATGGCCACGGGACAAGGGGTCCACTTGACAGATTTGATTTAGCCTGCTGAGGAAGTTACCAGAAAACCCAGGAAGGACAAAGGGGCTGGCCTGAACTGTTACTGAGCGTGCTTTCCAAACACATCCCTACGGTGTTCACTTTTTTTTGATCATGTACGACAATGGTATATCTTTCAGTCTTCTTTGAGCCTTCACCACACAGTTCCAACTGTTTGATCATTTAGCCAAGGGTACCCCAAACAAGAACTCCTTTGATATTGATTCTTAGCTGGATTTATTGCTCAAAAAGATCACAGAGAGGCAAATCCATTCTAACAACATGCCCACTCCTCTGTTTCATAAGAAATGCTGTATTTTCTTAAACATTACCGAACAAACTTGATATGTTTACTGGTCACATTTTTACTCCTAATACTGAATTGCAACTGACACTATTTTATGGCACTGAAGTGTCAGTCATTAGGTGGGGAGGGCACAAGAGATGCAAACTAACTCCTTGGGCTCTTTTCTTCATTTGTCATCAGGCTCAATGGTTGCCTATCTATGGTCAATACAAAAAAACAAGTACTTCCTCTCTAAAGGACTGAAAGAGAGTTTGAACTGAACAATGTATCCTTTGTTCATACAATAGTCATTCTGATACCTGAGTGACATTTGGATGCCATGAACAGTTTGGCAATGTTCTATTTAATAACGTGACCTTAATATTAGAAAGAAAATGGGGGTACAAGGTGGCCCATATAATGGCTGGTGTTGACAAAGAAATTTCCCATTCTTTGTCAGCATTCATTACTATACCTAATATCTCAGGGCAATGGGTAATAGCAATGCTTTCTCAGAAATGTGGTCTCTCATATGAATTGTGTCTTCTAGGGCCATGCATGCAAGCTGCTTCATTCCTTACTGGGTCTTGGTTCAGATGCCAATAAAATGTTGTCAGGGGATATACTGTCAGGCTTTAGGAAGGGAAAGAAATCTAATAAATTTCATGGTGGAAAAGCTCATACTGGGGGTGGAGGGAGGGTTTGGAATGGGTTCCAGGGAGGGCTTCATGGGTATGTGACCTGAGCAGCTGCACAGTGCATGGAACGGGCCCTACTTGGTTTAATACTCTGCTGTTACTTTCTTGAAGTTCTTAATAATTTTATCTTTGATCCTGTGTCTTGCACTTGACATCTGATGGGACAATGGAGCATGCACGTGGGTAGAGGAAATGCAAATAACATGTGCTCTGGTGGTTCCTTGCACATAAGCCTTAAGCAGCGCCCTAGGAACAGGACTATGGTGGAGTCACAATGTCTGGAAGGTCAGAGAGACTCAGAGAGAGCAAACAGGGAAGTGCATTACCACAAGACTGAGTAGACAGGGAAGCACACTATCCTGAGAGGCCATATTCTCCACCTGAACCAGAACTTGCTTTGAGCACAGAAAGAAAGCAGTGTTGTCCTAAGAAATAAGAATAACCAAGAAATCCGGTATATCCTTAGTTGTGTTACTTCCCTGTGTTAGCCACCAACTTACTCTGAAAATGATGACAGAGGAGGAGAGGGAAAAACAGGGGACTCACAGTTCCTTTTCCTGTCAGTCCTTCCTTACTCATCAGTGAACTGAAGGAAGAGTGCTCGTACTATATATGTGCATATGAAGAATAAGATAAAAATCGGTTAAGTTAGTTTGTGCGGTATTTTCACTGTTAAGAACAGAATATATCCATGTAGGAGTTACAAAATATGAGCTGTGTCATTGTGGTGATTCCATACATGAGTTAAATGCTTTTATATTTGCCTATTAAATAACATAAAGACTGATAAAACTAATGCTAATAATCTAAATTTTTAATATTTCTTGACTTAAAGTGACATTAAATAGCAAATAAAAAACACTATGACACGTTGAGAGAAAAAGCACAAAAGAATGGAAAAAGCTTCACACTGTAGCATGTTTAAAGGCACTTTCCTTGCTTTTTGTGCAAGGGGCCCCATATTTTCATTCTCTTCTGGGCCCCGTTGGCCCCAGCCCTGGTTTTAGATTTGTCCAAAGTACTACTGATCTTCTCAGCACTTGGGGGGACCTATAGGGGCTTGCGGTGGTTGCCCCTGGCATCAGGCAGCCTTGACGCTGGGTTAATTTTAGAACTTTCAAGGTGGGCTATGAGGTGACAGGGTTGGAGAAGTTTGGCTTCCTCAGACATCACCCAGAAAACCACCTCTGCTGGAAGCTTGGTCTTGAGTCTGCCTATACTCTGATGGGCCTGACCATGCATGCATTAAATGCTAAAAAGCCCAACTTTCCCACTTGAGGACACTTGGACTCCTGTGCCTGCTATGGTGCTGGTGGCCTGGAATGCCATCCCTCCTCCCTGGGGACAGCTTCCCTGTCATCCCTCCAACCTCAGCCTATGTGCTTTCTTTGCAGAGAGCCTTTTCCCTGGCCTTGTTTTACCCACGATTAGTTTGTGTGTCTTCATTGAAGTGCAGGGCAAAAACCCTGTTTGCCTTGCTCCCTTGTGTACCCCAAGCTCCTGGTGCTGGGCTTGGCAGTCCACACTGTTTGCTAAATGAGAATGCAAGGAGACACCTGTGATTAGGATGTGTTAGGTTATTCAAGGTTTTTCAAAATTCAGATCTAAAGCTTATTTCAATGAAGCAGAAAATTCCAGACATCAGCTGCTACACAATTATTTAAAAGGTGTAAAAATTAGTAATTAGTAATGTTTTAAAGAACAAAAAACAAAAAAACCCTCCCTCCTTTTTCTTTTGTTTTTTTCCCTACTTTTCTCAACTTTTCTTCTTATTATACATCTGGTTTCTGGCCTATATTATTATATTTCTGGCCTATATTATTAGCACTTTTGCAAGCAGAAATTAAATAATAGAGTAGTTCAGTGATTGCAAAGTTTTCCCTATTAATTATATCTTTACAAAAATTAAAGATAGTATTTTATTTCTTGTTTTTTTTAAAGATTTTTTAAATTTATTTATTTGACAGAGAGAGAAATCACAAGTAGGCAGAGAGGCAGGCAGAGAGAGAGGGGGAAGCAGGCTCCCCGCCAAGAAGAGAGGCTGACACGGGGCTCGATCCCAGGACCCCGAGATCATGACCCGAGCCGAATGCAGAGGCTTTAACCCACTGAGCCACCCAGCCGCCCAGGCCTATTTCTTGTTTTAAGTAATATATTTGAACAGCATGCACCGAATCTTCTCAAGGTATAAGATAAAAGAAAAATACTTAAATTTTTATAATATTGACATGATAGGTTTTATTTTCCCTTTCTTAATTTCTATTAAAAATTGTACTCTGAGATGTCAACTTGGCTATTTTATGAGTCACTGGAGACTACAGCATTTACTCACTCACATTAGCATCAGTAGCCCTGGCTGGCATCCACATCAGTCTAATGTGGTTCGTCGAAAAGTTTTCAAGTGATGCTGGATCTTATCATTTGAACTTGTAACAATATTGTTTTCCTGAACCTGATTATTCTGGTGCTATATTCATTCTTATTTGAGAAAGCAGTGTTGAACAAAATAACAAAGCATGTACTTTGTAATGAGAAGTTTGATAAGTGGGGAAGGTGACGTGACAAAAATCACAATGGACTTCTAGAAAGCAGAATTTTCTTGTTTGCAGATGATTTTTCCTTGCCTTGGTCCAACATACTTGACTGATGAGTGTCCAGCTCATCCTAGTTGACATGCAAACTGACAAGCCAATCGCTGAATAGGTCTTTCTCATTTCTGCCAAGAACCTCTTTCAAGCATTTGTGAAATAAAAACCCCCATGCTAAAGGCTGAATTGACACCAGCTCTAAGAGTAAGTCTAGAGTGCTGTGGATATCACTTCGAAGAATGCCATCTCCCAAACATGCACCACCGGCCTGGACAAAGCGTGAGGGAGCACGCAGAAGGGAATAAAGCTGCCCTGGCCCCCAGGGAGGGACCAGATGGGACCTAATAGCTCTTTTCTACTACTAATTTCTATGGTAATTCCAAGTTGCCACATGGCATATGTATTTTTTTTTTTTAATCTAAAGACAGAATATCAGTCAATGTAGTGACCGGGATTTTAATGAAAGGTATTTTTCATGAACTGTATCTATTCACACATGAGATTTCTCACCCACCCTCACCCCCACCCTTCAGCGACACATCACTTATGGTTGGAGTGGGAGAAGTATAGAGAGAGGTCAAACACAACATGTTTATACTCATTATCAATACTAATTAGAAACAAAGGGATTCTAAGTTTTACTAGGACGTCAGATGCCTTTTGCAGCAATTCTATGAAGTCACTTTAATCTCTTTTTCTTATAGTCAGACATTATGCCTGGACTTAAAGATTAAAGTATGCCAACTATGTCTGAGAAAAAATTACAAAAGTGAAATTTCTTCAGGTTTTAGAGAGAGGATTAAGGGTTGCTGAAGATTTGGGAAAGATTACAAAAGGACTTTGAGCCATTCTCACTGACGAGTTCCAATGCAACTTCACTGACGGTACCTTTCCCTGTCCCCCCAGCCAGATGCAATCGCCCCCTCCTCTGACCTCCTAGGAAGCCATTTGAACTTGTCCCATTCTTTGATTAGAGTCATTTCATTTGCTGTTGGTTTTGGGTAGGCACTCTGGGTGATTCCACTACAGTTTCCTCAGCATCCCACCTTCTATATGCAATAGACTGCAACCCACAGGGATGGGCAGCAGGGAACCCGACCTCAGGCAAAACACTGAGAAGGGATGATGGGCCGTTCTTGATGGCCACAGCTTCTTAGCATAGACTGATATGACTATAATACGAAAATAAACTCTTCTGGAGTTTGGTGAAGCACAATATTATTATATTTAATATAAATTAACAGATGGTATAAAGATCACGCACTGAAAAAACGTTCTCCTTTCCCTCTTCAACCCAGTGAATACTCACCTCTCATGACGAACTGCTGGGAATCAGGATTCCAGGATGGTTAATAGCTTACACACTCAAAGCAAAAAGATACAAGCTCTGGTAGAGTGGGATGAGGCACTTCACGGCCCTGCTGGCATTGATGCACGTGGCACATATAAGGCTTGGCAGTAGCTTTCCACTCACTATGGCTCCATCGAACAGAGGTCCAAAAAATGGAACCTGTTGATTGAAAACAGAAAAACACTTACTTTTCCAAAACCAGTAAAAGTCAAACCAAAGACATGAGAACGGCTAGTTGATGTCTCAGACCGGTCATAACCATCCAGACTGTCACCCACAGAAATGATGCTAACCTTAGCAGGACATGGGTGGAGGGCTTTCAAATTAAGCAACACAGGTCTGCTCCACGTAATTCTCCTCTACTGTGAACTCTTCAGCAAAACTTCTCATGACAATTATCACCAGGTTATTCTTTTTGGCTCTTGTGTTGCCATTTACAGAAATGGCATTATTCTTTCTAAGTGCTAACATCGTGTGGATTATGCACAATATACAGCTGTGTCTTACTGCACACCTCCTAGCCTTGCATCCTTCTGAAACCAGTTTGGAATTGGCAGTGTTTCTGCATGGATCCTGATGTGTACTGACACTTAAAGGGGATGATGACTATCATGTTAACAGCTACAAGGTCCTACTTATAGTCCTCATTCCTGAATCCTTCTTCCTCTGCTTCTAAGATAATTGTGTTATCCTCATTTCTTTTTACTTCCTTTTTAAAGGCTGGCTTTCCTTCACTGGACCCACTTTTACTACCGGGAAAGCTACAAAGTTCTGGTGCCTGTCTTTTCTCACTCTCACTCTTTTTTTTCTCCATTAGAATTTCATCGACTCCATTTATTAATATGGAGATATTCAGCTCCATGAGGTCAAGGACTGGGTCTGCCTCTTAACTCTTGTATTTATTCACTCTCTCACTTGTTTATTCATTTATTCAAAAATATTTATTATGTAAAAGACATTGGGGACACAGCAGTGAATAATAAAATTCCTTATTTCATTGAGCTTACAACTTATTGGAGGTATGAGAGTATAAACAGTGTAAATACATAAAATATTAGGTAGTAAAAGTACTAAGGTGAAAAATAAAGCAAGGAAGAGCAATAGGACTCTGAGGGGGCGAAGTCCTCCAATTTCAGAACACATGGCCGGGGAGGGCTTCAAGGAGAAGATGACATTTCAGTAAAAGCTTGACAGGAGTGAAGGAATGACCTTCATATTGTGAGGACCTCTGATGGAAGAGCATTCCAGGCCAAAGAACAGCAAATACCCAGCTCTGTGGTGGGAGTGGAACTGCTATGGTTAAGAAACAGCAAGCAAGACAGAGAGGCTGGAGCTGAGTGAGCAAGAAAAAGAACAGAAGGGAATAAAGTTGGAACAGGTAATAAGAATGGCTTTAAAGGATTCTGGATTTCTGCTCTGAGCAAGATAAAAGCCTTCTGGAGGGTTTAGGGAAGTGGGAGGTCTGATTTCATCTTCATTTTAAAGGTATGTTCTGGCTGTTGTGTTGGAAAAATTGCAAAAAGCAAGCACTATGGAAACCAGTTAGGGAACTGGTGAATGATCCAGGCAAGAAATGATGATGGCTTGGATCAGAATGGTGGCAGAAGTGGTGAGATGTGGTAGGTTTCTGGATACAGTTTGAAGGCAGACAGGATTTGCTGAGGATTACTAATGAAGTGAGAGAGAAAAAGGCATCAAGGATGATGCTATGGTTCATGCCCAGCAACTGGAAGTTTGGAGTCACTTTTTCCTGAAGTGGAGAAGACCAAAAGGGAGGATCACTAGTTCAATTATAAACATGCTAAGTGTGAGATGCCTATTAGATATCGGTGTTGATGTATGGGGGTGGCAGTGGACAGATCAGGCTGGAAGTCAAGGTAGAAACTCCAGTTGAAGATTCATAAGACTTATTCATAGATGGTGTTTACAGCCATAAGACTGGATGATCAGATGAGCAAGAAAAGAGGTTTAAGGACTAATCCTGTGGCCCTCCAATGTTCATAGGTTGGAGACACGAGGAAGAATTAGCAAAGAAAACTAAGGAGGAGTTGCTGGAGATGGCGGAGAGAAACCCCCAATGAGATGGTGTAGAGAAACCTCCACTGTACCTGGCACATGGTTGGAATGCAAATACTGGCTAAATGGGTGAAATTGCTACTTTAATTAATTTAAATTATTTAATAAATGCAGGTCTCCAGCATAGGTCTTTTAATTTGTGTTGAAGACTATTTATTTGTGGAATATCTCTTCTGTGATTGGCACTGGGAGAGGGGCTGGGGATACAATGGTAAACAGAAGACTATCTCTGCCCAAAGGAGCAGACATGAGGAGCTGGGATAAGAAATCTATGAACTAACATCCCTCAACAAAGATGTAAAAATCCCTTACAAATTTTTGGCAAACTAAATACAGCAATATATAAAAGACACTGTATCTTGATCAAATGATATTTTGCATAAAAAACCAAGGTTGGTCTAACAATCATAAATTGACTAGTACAATTTACTACATTAATAAAATAAAGAAGAAAAACCATATGACCTTCTTGATGGATACAGAAAAAGCACACACAAAATTCTACTCTCATTCATGATGAAAAAAAAATTCCCAGCAAATGGAATAGATGAGAACTTCCTCAATTTGAGGAACTCTTAAAGGAAAAAAAAATTGTAACATAATTAATGGTGAAATAATAAATATTTTCCAGTTAAGATCTGAAAAGGCAAGGATGTCTGTCACCTTTTCTATTCAACATATTTAAAGGTCCTAGTCATTACAATGAAGAAAATAAAAGAAAGGAAGTAAAAAGAAAGGAACATAAAGATTAGAAACGAGTTATTTTTATTTACAGATAACATGATTATGTACATGAGAAATCCAAAGGAATTTAACTATAACTAACTGGATTTTAAAGGGTCATAGGATACAATATACTCTCCAAATCAATTATACTTCTGAATGTTAGCCACCAATTGGAAAATGACATTTACAAATACTGTTCATAATAGCATCAAAAACATCAAATACCTAGGAATAAATTTGACAAAACACACACACACACACACACACACACACACTACCGAACATGACTGAGGTAAATTAGAGACAACCGCAAAAATGTAAAGATGTACAATGTTCACGGATAGGAAGTTTCCATATAGTTAAGATATCAAGTTTGCTAAAATGGAGCAACAGATTCAGCCCAAACCAAATAAGACGAGATCGGGCGTGTTCAGGGTGGTATGGCCGTAGATGAGCCCAAACCAAATCAAAATTCTATCAAGCTGTTTTTATAGATATAGATAAGCTCATTCTAAATTTATATTAAAATAAAGAAACCTAAGTTAGCTAAGGCAGTAAGATTTATATTACCTAATTTCAAGGCATACTATAAAACTACAGTAATTAATATATCATAATGTTGGTACCAGGACAAATATATCAGCAGAACAGAATCCAGTGTCCAAGCATAGATCCAGGTGATTTGCAATAAAGCAGCACATCAATTTGATAGGGAAAGGAAAGTCTGTTTCAAAAAAGGCACTGAAACAAGCAGATAGCTATTTTTAAAAGTGAACCTTGGCCTCTACCTCATACCACACACAAAAATTTAGGTGGATTAAAGATCAAAATGGTGAAGCTAAGGAGCACCTGGGTGGCTCAGTTGGTTAAGTGTCTACTTTGGCTCAGGTCATAATCCCAGGGTCCTCGGATTGAGCTCCACATCAGGCTCCCTGCTCTGCGGGGAGTCTACTTCTCCCTCTCCCTCTGCCTGCCGCTCCCCCTTCCTGTGCTCTCTTTCTGTCAAATACATAAATAAAATCTTTAAAAAAACAGTAAAGCTAAAGCCACAAGGTTTCCAGAAGAAAACATATGAGAAAATCTTCACAATTTCAGGTTAGGCAAGGATTTCTTAGGGTATAAAAGGCACCAGTCATAAAAGAAACAAAATTAATTGGACTTAATAAAAATGTAAAACATTCTGCTCATAACGAAAGTGAAAAGGCAAGTCACATATATTCACCAAACTGGACATATCCTCAATGTCCATCAAAAGGAGAATCAATGAAAATTTGTGGTACATTCAACCAACAGAAAATTCCACAGTAATGAAATGAACAAACCACAACAACATGTAACATCATGGGAATGACCCAAATGTTATGCTGAGTAAAGGAAACAAACACAAAGAGGTTCACACTATGTAGTTCCATTCTCAGGAAGTTCAAAAACAGGTAAAACTAACTAACAATGACAGATGTCAGAACAGTGACCACCTTTTCGGGGGATTAGTGATTGGGAGGGAGTGTAGGGAGATTTCTGGCAGCTGGTAATATCCTATGTTTACATCTGGGAAATATTAAACCATTTGCTTTGAAAACATCATCAAGCTGTACACTTAAATTTGTGCCCTTTTCTTGATTAATGTTATATTAAAAATATCAAAAAAATAAGAATATAAAAGATTTGAACAACATAACAAACTCATCCTGATGGATACCATACAAAATATTTCACCCAACAATTGTAGAAGACACATTCTTTTCAAGCATGCGTAAAATATTTTTTAAAAATTGACCACATTCTAGGCCAAGGATCCACAAGTAGAGCCCATGGGTTCTGATTCCATGCCTGATGACTTTTCCGTATGGCTTGTAAGCTGAGAATGGTTTTTACTTTTTTAAATGGTTGAAAAAAATATTTTGTGACATGCAATAATTATATGAAATTCAAAATCAGTCAAAAACTAAAGTATTGCTGGAACAGAACCATAAACCTACACTTACATACTGCTTATGCCTGTTTTCACACAGAAAAGAACTGAGTAGCTGTGATAGACACTGTGTGGGCTACAAAGCCTAAGAGGCTTACTACCTGGTTCTTCACAGAAAAAGTTTGCTAAGTCCTATTCTAGGTCATAAAGCAAGTCTCTGAAAATTTCAAGGGGTTGAAATCATACAATCTTCATTCTGTGCTCAAAGAGCTAATAAGTTAAAAATTCACAACAAAAGGATAACTAGCACAAATCTCTAAGATTAGAAATTAAGAAACATACTTCTAAATAATTTGGGGTCAACAAAAATACTTAAAAATATGTTAAGCTAAATAGTAATGAAAAGAGTGGGTATTAGATGTTGAAGCAGTACTGAGAGGGAATATGTGAGATTAAATGCTCTTATTAGCAAGGAATAAAAGCCGCAACTTAATGAGACACACATCCATCTCAAGAAATATTTAAAATCCAAAAGAATAAAATAAACTCAAAAGAAACTAGAAGGCAAGAAATAGTAAAGACAAAAGTAGGCTTTAATGATATAGAAACAAATACACCATAGAGAAAACCAAGACCAAAAGTTGGTTCTTAGGAGAAAGGCTAATATAATTAATAATCAGAACCCTAACCCAGTATTTCATCCCTGTTGAGCATGTGTGTTCACAACAAACTAAAGTTCCCAGATGACTCATAACTGGCCTCCGCTGGCATGATGACCAGAGTCTGAGATTAGTAAGATTTCCTCATCAGTTGCAAGTTTGGAGGCGCACGTGGAGCCCCCAATCACTAAAGGAAGCACATCTGAGAAGGAAGCACAAACCTAGAAAGTGCAGCCCAAATGGTTTTCTCCTTATCAGACCTCGGTGCAGGCCAGGACACTGTCACATCCAGGTTCTGTCAGCCAGATAGCATGAAAGCAGAGAAAGTTCTTTGCAGAGGAGGGACGGCACTGAAGTTCATGCTGCAACATTGCTTAGTGTGCCAGCAACGAGGAGGTGTCCAGCTGTGGAGCCAGGACGGGAGAATCCTTGGGACATAGAAAGCTAGCTGAAATCTCCACTTGATTTGTGGGAATTAATCTTTCAAGACATCTAGATGCTCCAAAGCAAGGTAATGAACAGCTAAGCTCTATTCAAGTTCCTCATGGATAACCTCCAGTTTCCAGAAATGGAACACTGCCATGTATAGGTTTCCTGGGATCCAGGCCACACGGAAAGCAGTAAATGCAGAGTATAGGTGGCTTGACTTACCCAGTTGGTTCGGTTACACATCCCTTTTTAAAAACCATGTGTTTGGGATGCCTGAGTGGCTCAGTGTGCTAAAGCCTCTATCTTCGGCTCAGGGTCCTGGGATCGAGCCCCGCGTCGAGAGAGAGAAGGGGAGCCTACTTCCCCTTCTCTCTCTGCCTGCCTCTCTGCCTACTTGTGATCTTTCTTCTCTGTCAAATAAATAAATAAAATCTTTAAAAAAAATAAAAAATAAAAACCATGTGTTCATAGCAAAGATATGACTAGGATTTCTGCACCTAGCTTTTTGGCACTACCTTTATCAAGCAAGAGGTGGGTGACAGCCCAGAGATCCAGCATTCAAGTTTCTGCGGGACTCTACATGTATGACCATAAAGTATACACAGGATATGTACAGAGAACCACACAAATGTAAACAGCCTTTCATGAATAAGCATCCACATACTCAGGTGAATGTGAAAATGAACACCTTTCTACTCTTAAAAAGGTTGAGACTACTGGGATTCAAATTCTGGACTTGGTTTGGCTGCCAAGAAACCAAGTCCCCTTGGTAACTTACTACACTTACATACATGGATGTATCTGGAGCCCAGGAGCGATGCAGTATGCCCTGCTCTCCTTATAGAGTGGCTGAAACATTCACATGCTGTGTTAATCCCTAAAGTGGGTTGCAAATAATACTGTCCTAATGGAAAGACAAGGTAGAAAAACCATACAATATTGAGATAAGGGTAAAAACTTTAAGAGAAATATAAGATACGCTTCTGAGAAAGAGAGTATTTATTTCCATATATGTTATTTATTTATTTATTTATTTATTTTTGAGAGAGAGAGAGAGAGAGCACGAGAAGTGGAGAGTCCGAGGGAGAAGCAGACTCCCTGCTGAGCAAGGGAGCCTGATGTGGGACTCAATCCCGGGACTCCAGGATCATGGAGCCGAAGGCAGTTGCTTAACCAACTGAACCACCCAGGTGCCCCTATTTCCATATATTTTAATCTTTATATTGTACGGATACATTCTCTAAATAACAGAGGATCATTTTGGGGAAAAATAGATAAAGGACTCTAAAATTTTGCCTGAAAATTTTGAAGTCCACATAGAATCTTTCTAGGTCAAAGGAGAAGAGATTTCAGATTTTATCAGTTTAATAGTTACATATTTGCCTGCTTTGATCAAAGCCCCAATAAGGGCTATAGAGGAATACAGAGGTAAATATGTCAGAATCCTTATGCATAAGCAGTTTGTAGGGGAGATAAAATATGTATTCAAGACAAAAAAAAAGAGAAAAGAAAAAAAAGCTTTAGTTCGGGTACAGATATAATGTTCTGGAGCTGCAGAGAGTCCTCTGCTAGTGGAGAGAAGCCACGGAAGTCTTTGTGCTGGAGGTGGGCATGACTGTGGATATCAGCAGAGACCTGTGGGAAGAAAGGGGCCACTCCAGGCAGATGGTATCAAACAAGAAGGAAACAGAGAGGTGGCACTGGCTCTCTTTGCTAAGGCAGCGTTCCCACCGTGTACTCCTTGAGGTGCCAATCTAGCTGAGCATCAGTTGGTGTTATATGCATTACGGGTAAATAAAGAGAAAGACTGTGGCTGGAACAAGGCAAAGGGCTGCACGCAGATGCTGAGGGACTTGCTCTATTCTGGGAAGTCAGAAACGGGGCCACTAAAGGGAGTAAGGCAGGAGAGGAGGCTGGACTGTGTACTTGGGAGGACTGGAAAGCTCTGCCATAGGTATCTAGGGAAATGTGTGCAGCATCATTATCATTCAGAGGTAAATGAAAAGACTAAAGCACAGCCATCGGGACTGAGCTGGCCGCTGCTGGCTTTCCATGTAATAGCCTGTCCTGACCAATGACATTCCTCTGGAGAGGCTTGACTCTAGCTATTCCAAAGCCAGAATTGCTTTCATAAGGGATTCTCCAACAAGAATTGATCTGTACAAGACCTATGGAACCACAGATCCCATGAAAGTGCTTAAAATTTAACACATTTTATTTTTATAAAATTTTAATAAAAATTTCAGTCTATGGACTCCTCAGTCTTTCCAGCAAATAATATAACTGCTATTGTTTTTTTTCCAGTGGGAAATTTATTGTATTTCAATGCAATTTTTTAACTGATTTATCTGTCACTCATTTTGACATCTCAGCATAACTTTATGGGTCCAAATATACTCCTTCAGTTCATAAATTCACACTACAGGGCTGTGAACTTCTCAGAGGGAGAAACGGTAGCTGGTCCTGGAATCCTAGATGGCAGAGATGGAAGAGCCCTTAAAGATCATCTGTTCTGACTTTCCTTATGCACCGACGTTGAGAGGGGAAGGCATGGCAGTGTCCTCTGGGAATGAAAACTCTACAAGATCACCAGCGGGGCAAAGCTCTCTAAGAGGGACCGGCTGGAAAATGGCTCACTGGATTTGGGCTAGTTTCTTGAAAAATAAGTGAAAACACATTTAAACTCTATTTTTCAGAGCCTGGGGTAGTCACGGAAAAAGAATTTCCAAGAGGGAGAAAGTCCCCTTAGGGAACAATCATGGCATCTCCATGAATGTCTTTTAAAGTAGGCTGATGGATTAACTGGGCCTTTCAGGGATTCTTCTTTGACACTTTTGGAGTCTATAATTCTTAGTAACTTAGTTGAAAGTAATATATATAATTAATTGATCTTTTTTTTGGAATTAATTAAAAGGCTATGTTAAGAAAGAACAACAAATGACCCATAAAACAAGGGGTTGAAGAGCCCAGGAATATTTGACTTTTGATGATGAGTCCAGTAGCTGTGGCTACTATTACTAAGCTCCCTCTGCTGGGCCAGGTTCTGCGCTCAGTGCTCACAGGCCATTATGTAATTCCCACAATTCCACGAGGCTGACACTTTACTTTTATTTTACAGAGAAAAATGTGGTTAGACTGTCTGCCTTTCTAAGGTTATCAAGGTCAGAGTCCTCACCTGGGGCCATGGAAGCTCTTAGCTCCCCCAGCCTTCCTCTTTGCCCCCCTCCCTCCACTCTGGCCACAGTAGGCATCTTTGCTCATTCTTATGAAGCTTGTGTCCTTTGTAAGGGCTTTGCTCTTGCTGTCCTCTTTGCTTGATGCTTCTTGAGGACTGTCTCTCCTGCTCCATTTGGGGTCACCTCCTGGGGAGCGTAAATATCACTCCCTGGGGAAGCCTTCTCTGCCCACCTATAATGCCCCTCCTTCATTCCTGATCATTTTCCTTGCTCTGAAGTCAGCTTTGTCTGGTATTGATACAGTTCTACTTACCTGTGTTACTGTAGGATATCTTTTACCATCCCTTTACTTTTATATCTGTGCCTTTATAACTTAAAGTAGGTTTCTTGTAGACAAGTTTTTTTAATCCACTGACAGTTTTTTTCTTTTAATTGGTGTATTTAGACTGTTGACATGTAAAGTCATGTCACTTGATATAGTTAGATTGATATAGTTAGACTGATATAGATTACTATTGATATAGTTAGATTGATTGATTGATAAAGTTAGATTACTATCCACCAGGTATGTTAGTGTATTTCACTTGTTCCTCTTGTCATTGCCTATTCTTTTTCTGTCTACTTTTTCTTTTCTTTTTTTCTGAGACAGAAACAGTGTATGTGAGCAGGAGCCAGGGGGGTGGGGAGGAAGAGAGAGAGAGAGAGAAAGGGGGAGAGAGAGAGAGAGAGAGAGAGAGAGAGAGTCTTAAGCATTTAAGCAGGCTGTGCACCCAACACAGAGCCTGACATGGGGCTCGATCTCACAACCCTGGGATCATGACCTGAGACGAAACCAAGAGCTGGACACTTAACTGACCAAGCTACCCAGGCTCCCCTTGCCTTCTTTGATTTTAATTGAGCATTTTACATAATTCCAGTTTTTTTCATTTCTTAGCATCTCCATAACTTTTTTTTTTTTTTACTTTTTTTGGTGATTGTTCTTGAGTTTGACATATATATTTGTAACTAATCCAAATCCTCTTTCAAATAGCACTACCTGCTCCACAGGTAGTACAAGTATCTTATAATAGAGTATTGCCTATTCTTTCCTTCCGTCCTCATAACATTGCTGTCATTCATTACTTATCCAATCATTGAATACATGGTTGCTATTATTATTTGGAACAAACTGTTATCTGCTAAATCAATTAGGAATAAGAAAAATAAAAGATTTCATTTCATTTCATTTACCCACATTTATTTCCTATCTAAAGATCTCCCTTTTAAAAGTAGATCTCTATTTCTGATCTGTATAATTTTCTTTCTCTTTGATGAATTTATTTTAATATTTCTTGCAAGGCAGGTCTACTGGCCACAAATTTCCTATGTTTTGTTTGTCTGAGAAAATATTTATTTTTTCATTTTGGAAAGATACAGCATACTATGTTGGTGGGTCTCTTTTTCTCAACACTTTAATTATTTTCATCCACTTGCTTCTTGCTTTTATGATTTCTGAAGAGAAGTCTACTCTAATACTTACCCTTGCTCCTCTATAGTTATTTTTAAACTCTGGTTTCTTTCAAGATTTTCCTTTTGTTTTTGATTTTTGGTATGTCTGAATCTGTTTGGGCTGCTATAACATGTCATCCACTGGGTAGCTAGTAACAACAGAAATTTATTTCTCACAGTTCTGGAGGCTGGAAAGTCCAAGATTAAGATGTCAGGAGACCTGGTGTCTGGTGATAGCCTGCTTCCTGGTTCATAGATGGCTGTCTCTGTGTCCTCAAATGGAGGAAGTGGCAAGGGAGTGCTCTAGGGTCTCTTTTATAACTAATTCCATTCCTAAGGGCTTTACTCTGACAACCTAATCACATCCCAAAAGCCCTATCTCCAAATACCATCACACTGGGGGTTATTTCAAGAAATGAATTCTGGGGGCAGGGTCACAAACATTTAGTTTCTAGCACATAGTTTGAATATGGCATATCTAGGTATAGATATTTTAGTATTTATCCTACTTGGTATTTTCTATACTTCCTAGAGTTGTGGTTTGGTGTCTGTCATTAATTTGAAAAATTCTCATGTAGATTAAAATTACATATTAAAATATACATTTAATTATAATTTCAAATATTTTTCTGTTCCTTTCTTTTCCTCTTGGTGTTCCATTAGGTGTATACATTTTACCATTGTCCCACAGGTCTTAAATGTTTTGCTCAGGCTTTTTTTTTTTAAAAAAAGATTTTATTTATTTGAGAAAGAGACAGACAGTGAAAGCGATCACGAGTGGGGGGGTGTCGGGAGAGGGAGAAGCAGGCTTCCCACTGAGCAGGGATCCTGATGTGGGGCTCTATCCCAAGACTCTGGAATCATGACCTGAGCCAAAGGCAGACAATTAACAGGCTGAGCCACCCAGGTGCCCCTGTTCAGGTTTTTTCACCCTTTTTTCCTTTTGCATTTCAGTTTCAATGTTTCTACTGACTTATCCTTTTCTCAGTTGTCCAGGTGATTGATGAGCCCATCACAGGCATTCTTCATTTCTGTTAGTGTTTTTTATTTCTAGCATTTACTTTTAATTCTTTCTCGGAGTTTGCGTCTCTCTGCTACATTAGTTACCTCTTCCTGCCTGCTGTCTACTTTTTCTATTATAACCCTTCACAAATTAATCATAGTTATTTTAAATTCCTGTCTGATAATTTTAGAATCTCTGTCAAATCTGAGTCTGATTCTGATATTTGTTTTGTCTCTTCAAACTGGCTTTTTTTTTTTTTTAACTTTTAGTGTGCCTTGCAGTTTTTTGTTGAAAGCTGAATAACATATATCATGTAAATAGGCCTTTAGTGCGAGGCTTTATGTATGTCTCTCTTGGAGTTAAGCTGTGGTTATTGTCTGTTCAAGCTGTCAATGATCATGTCAAAGGCTAAAATCTCCTTGGATGCTCCTGCTTTTGTCTCCCCTGTTGTCTCTCTTAAATAAGGTCTTAGATGTGCAGTTCTTTCAGTTGTTATTATACAAAAGTCCTTTTGATGTTTTGATAAGGTATGGGGGAGAAGTGTTCCACAGACCTATGAGCAGATCTGTCTTTTAGTGAGCCTGGGTCTCTGGGCTATGACCTTCACAAGTGCTTCTCGGTTTTGTTTTTTTGTGTCTCCCCCCGCCCTTGCCCCTTAGGTGAGACAGCAAAGCTAGAGGGAACTTGAGTTGGGTGCCTCCTTTCCCCCAGATTGGCTAGGTTCTGGTAAAACCCCAACAGGTAAGGGCTCTGGTAAAACACTTCCTCTTGAGGATAGGCCTGATTAAGAAGAACAGAACACTCCAGGTGTATTTCAAAATGGCTTCTTTCCCCTCCCTCTGCTGAAGCACGAGGGTTTTTTTCCTCTCCAATTCTCACTGTGAGAAAGTAGTAGGGCTCCTAGAGGGAAAACAGAAGTGTGGGGGTCTCCCAAAGACCAGGCCCCTATTGACTTTAACTCACAAATTTGTGTACATGGAGCCTCCAGCAATTGGTCAACTATAGTTGACATTTTCCTACCCTGTTATTGGTTCCCCAGGGGTTTCTGTTCCTGGGTTTCTGCTATGGCAAGTTATGATTCTCTGTATCTGCCTGTCTCTCCGATTTGGGGGGCAGGGTTTTCCTTGTGACTTTAATTCTCTGATGGCTCAAAGAAGAGCTGTTGATTTTCAATTTGCTCAGCTTTTTTTATGTTGTTAGGATGCAGGTGATGACTTCCAAGCTCCCTACATGCTGGACTGGAACCTAGAATCCCTTCGACCTGAATTAAAGCAGCTTCCTTCTTGCCCATCCTATCCCTCTGTTTTATTTTCTTTATAACACCAAAGTTCCTATCTGAAAGTCTCTAGTTCAACCATTTACTTACTTATTTATTGGCTGTCTCCCTTACAAAAACTGGGATTCCAAGAGCATGAGACCACCAGCCCTTGACACAGTATCTGGCACGAAAGAGCCTCAACAGACACATCGCCTGAATGAGTGAGAAAAGGTCTCCAGCTTCTGAGGCTCTGACCACTGGACATTAACCAAATCTGTTGAGCTCCTACACATTTCTAGAATGAGATCTGCTGTGACTGTCTTTTTGCTTCATGGAGATGCCTGAAAGGCCAGGATAAAAGGGTGACAGTGTGGTCCTAGGGTCCTGAGCAAGCTTCTGGTGCCTCTTCTTCTGTTTGGTGGGTTTGAGAAAATGCTCCATAGTCAAAACATAGACATGTAAAAACTGCAAAGGTTGACTAAACCTATTTTGAGATCAGCACCTAGAGCACAGAAGAATAGTCACACTTGAGGAGACTGAGAAAAGAGCAAAGAAGGATGAAACTGTTAGTTTTACTAATTATGAAAAAAAAAAATGAGTGTCTCTCCCTAATGACAGTTCTCTTGGGGTGGGGGGAAGTGGGCATCTTAATTCCAAAGAGGAAAATCCAGGAACTATTCAGTCTAAAATTATTCAGAGTTGTCTAGTCCAGGCAACAATGATAACTAACAAGAAAAATAAGAAAGAATAGCCCTTTCCTCCTATTTTTGGCAACACCACAGTTAAGACAATTTAAAAATACATTCCTTAAAACAGTAAGTATACTTCTTCCTATGACTTATGCTAGAATCAGTCCATAATCAGTGAGATGCAGCTGTGATAGAAGTACACATGAAGAAAATCACACAACAAAACCCCCACTACAACAAACAACAAACTAGTGGATATCAAGGATAGTACAGAAATTACACCCTTCAGGAGAAATTCTCGAATTGTGTGGACACTGGGCCCTTGTTTCCTTGTCACACAGGAATTCTGTGTGCTTCTGATACCCTGATGGAACAATCAGGAGAATACAGTCCATCTCTTGGCCAGGACACCCTTCCTACTAAGGCAGCTTGGAGGTGGAGGATGAGAATGGTCTTGGTTTCTGACACAAAGCGAGTTCTACCTTTTGCCACTCAGCATACATTTACACAGGTTGGCTCTGGTTGCTGAGGAAGGGAGGTTAAGGCAAAGGAGAGAAAGATGTCTATATCAAAGGCCAACTGAAAAAAGGGAAAACAATGTCAACTTTTGAGGTAAATCAATGGAGAAAAAATTCTCAATAGCCAAATTGTTGTAAAGGATAAAACAGGAGCTAGGAGTTAATAATAGGCTATAGATTTTTTTCATCTGTATTGGGGCTTATCTTATAAATAAATGTTATTATTCTTTGGCAACTGCTTATGGATGACTCAGATAGTCTTTCAAAAACCGGACAAAAGAAATAATATAAATCCCTTGAATCTGGGGAATTCCTCTAATTAGGAGTGGCAATGAATTAGAGAAGAAATTTGTTTTTGATATAACATCTGCAAATGACAGCTGCCTTTCATAAAGTTCTCAACATCATTCCTTTACTAAAAGAACTCCAATAACAATAATAATAAATTCCCAAGGCAACATATCATAATAATAGATTTAATAACATATTTTTAGGGTGCCTGGCTGGCTCAGTGAGTAGAGCATGTGATGCTTGATCTCGGGATTGTAAACTCAAGCTCCATGTAGGGTGTAGAGATTACTTAAAAAAATAATGTCTTTTAGTAAATTCTGGTTATTCAGCATTTTCAATTATCTTTTAGAATAAATGATTCTTCATATATTCAAAAGTTAACAATTTACTTTCCCTGAGAATTTCCCAGAATATTTTAAAGGATATACTTTAATCTCAAGAAGGTTATTTGCTTAGGGTTGAGATAAACATTTAAGAAAATTGCATAGATGAAATAAAAAGAAATTTCCATAATCATGTTACAGCCAAACATACTCCATATATAATAAAACCACATTAGTAAAAGATTTCCTTTCAAACAGAGATGTCAATACTGGCTATTCTTCATCTTACATATGCAAAAATACTTTTGTGATTTCTGCTGCATCAGCCTTAACCAGCATTTCTGGGCACTGGCTCCAGGTGAAGGTCCTGGGCTAGTTGTCTTCCTGAAGAGGGAGGAGAATGCACACGCGCACACACACACGCACACACACACACACACGCATACGCTCAAACACTCACAGTAGTTTCTGAGCCTGCAAGGGAGACAAATACCACCTTGACAGCAGCCTGGTGAATTGGGGCAGCTTAGGGAAAGCATGGGCATCTAGAAACAGGAGGATCAAACAGGGCCCATCATCTCGGAGGGGCAGTTAGAATCCTTGAAAAGGACTACAGAGAGAACTTAGTCCCCAACCTGTACGCTATAGCTGAGGAAATAAAAGTACAAAGAAATTAAGAGACCTGCCCAAGACCCATACCCACTCACGGCAGCAGCACAGGAACTGGAACTCTGGGGTCCCATCCCCTAGCCTGGTATTCTTTCCTGCCTGTACTTCTCAGAAATGGTTGAATCACCCATTTGTCTCCCCTGCCTGTATCTACCAGGGCCAAGTAAGGAGAGTCAGAGGACATTAACATGTCTTTCACTTATAAAACTGACATTCTGGTTGAGATGATAAGGAGGACTCTTAACTTCTTAGGACTCTAAGCTTCTCCAAAGCCTTCTCTTAACTGTGCCCAGTCAAGGCTGCTTTAGCACGTCTGCCCTCTGGCTGGACAGTCACTAGCCAGTTGCTAATGTCCCTGGAGATAAACATGACAGAAACACTAAAACCTACCTTCACAAATTCATAAAAGCAAATGTTTTGAACACCAAAATTATATTTAGTTGCTGAAAGAAGAAAAGCAACACGGGTTCTCACTGTGATTTGGAAGCTTTATGAACCCCTTTTCTGCAGAATAACATGGGCATTTAAACAAATCCTTTCAAGCCCTCATGTTCTGTATGAAAGTCTTCCCTGACTACTGACTTAGTAATAAAAACAGAAATAAAAAGCCCCCAGCAATCTGACAACAGTATATTTCTTTTCCATGACCAAAGACTACTGTGTCAATATTTACGGAGATGAACTTTGAAAATAATTTCACAATGAAATCATGTTATGGAACACATCGCTAAATATTTATTTATTTATTTATTTATTTATTTATTTATTTATTTATTTATTTATTTATTTTTAAAAGTTCAATAAAAAGCTCAAGAAGTGAACAGACTCTCCCAGACACGAGGGTTTTCTGTGCTCATACAGCACACCCACACTTCTTCAACATACCATTTCGCAAATGCTGTGTATTATTAAGAGGAGGCGGATTCTGCCAGGCACATAATTTGTATATTTAAGGGAGGTGTATGGAATGAAAAAGCGAAATATGTTAAATTTCAAAGGACTTGGAAGCAATGCTGCCTGTGAGCTTGTATTACAAATAGCCCTACATTATTACATACGCTATTAATGAGGCTGAGTGAATAAAAGTACGATTTGAATATGCATGACTCTATCCAATGAGCAGGACTTTTGTGTACTGATGAGGTTTTTTTTCTCCCCCTCCTAAAAAAGGATTAAAATTATTCTTAGAGAAGTATGGCTGCCCAGAGACCAGTAAAATAAATGTACTTAGACCAGAGTCATCCTATATTCAGATGAAATATACAGGTGCTAAAAGAATGCCTTTGACTCCACATACAATTTGTAGAACTTGTGCATAATTCTGTCTTCCTCCAAAGGAATATTCCTCAACTTCAAGCAGCTGCATCAGTACAATTTCTAAGCAAAAATAATGATTTTGGTGGCGATCCCTAAAAGTAGGCAAGGTTAAATAAACCTTTGGCGTACAAAGCCTTTACTTCCACAGTGAGGAGCACTAGTTAAAAGACTGGGGAATGGGTAAATTATTGCACCAAATGGCTGAGAATTAATCTCTGCTGACTAGCTGTAATCTAACGAGGCGTCTGTGTCCCAGGGAGCCCGCAGCATGTCCCTGGCGGTATGTGCAGTGTGTCGAGTCTGCGTGGCACCCTTTGTCCTCGCTCACAGGCGGCCTTTCCCCTCATTGTCCATAATATCCTCATGCATCTGGGACGCGTGGAATGCATTCATACTAACAGACTTACCATTGTTTTCTCTCAGAAGCTTTGTTGAGCAAAGACTGCATCACGGTTACTGATAATTATATTGCTTAATTAATCAAGACAAAAAAAATTTGCAAATCATTGCCTGGTTGCCAAGCAGGGAGATAAAAAATGACAACAATACAAGCTGAAGCAATATAACAAAAGTAACAGCTATCTGATCAGAAATTCTTATATAATGAAGCTATTAATGCTAAATCGGTTAATGTTAACATTGCTCCAGGTGTCTCTACTTAGATGCAAACAAAAAGGCTAACATTATGGATATAAAAGGCCAAATGTTGCCATGGATTCTGTAACCTGATAGAGAGGACAGCCTTTTCATTTGATTAGGGAATGCAATTTAAATACCAGGGACTGAAGCCAAACAAACAGACTTTCCCTCCACAAGCCTCTTGCATTCACCCTGGGGTCAGTGGTTGGTGAACAAAAGGTCAGCCACACTTGCCCTGGAAATGTCTGGATTAATTTTATTACATTGTAATGGTTTGTACTTTAAATGTGGGGATAATACTAAATTTCCAGTTGGCCATTATTCTCTTCTTCCCTAAAGGGAAGGCTTTTTGAATTGAAATATTAAGACAGCGATTTGCTCAATTTATCTTGTCAAAATTTATGATCAAATTTATAAAACATACATTTTCTAAAGATATTTTAAAAAGGTATGTTAATACTTGTTTTCATGTGTTAAAACTGTAATACCTTTTAAAAAACCATTTTTTAAGAAAGTTAAAAGTGTCACTTTTGATACTGTGAAGTGAATTGAAATACCTTTTATGTTCTTTATTTGCCACAAAAAATGATGGCAACACTTTTAGGATGGTAAGTGACATTTTAGAGGGCCATGTTGAAAATGAACTAATAAAGCCACCAGTTAATCCATACTAAATAATAAAGAATCATGTTTTATAGATTTGGAAGCTATAGGACACTAAATCTGTTGGTTGTCTAATATCAACATTTTCAGTTTCTTTTTTTTTAAGATTTTATTTATTTATATGACAGATAGAGATTATAAGTAGGCAGAGAGGCAGGCAGAGGGTGGGGGGGGGCGGGAAGCAGGCCTCCCACTGAGCAGAGAGCCCAATCCCAGCACCCTGGGATCATGACCTGAACCGAAGGCAGAGGCTTAACCCACTGAGCCACTCAGGTGCCCCACATTTTCAGTTTAATTCTTAAAATTAGTGTTCTTCCTGGACAAACACAAACATTATTAGTACTCATAGCCACTTTCTTATACAAGAGTGAAAACTTTATACACAAAGACATGAATCAAAGATAACAGAAATATTTAGTGTGAAGAACTTGTGGCATCGTCACTCCATGAACAGAAAAGAGGGTTCCCTTTATGTCAGGCTTCTCACCAGCCAGAGTGGGGCTTTTCTGAATTCAGGTGATCCACACTCTAGCCTGAGGAATGATTTATTATTTATTCTATTTTCATGGTAGTGACTGTACCCGAAAAATTACTAGCAATGGTAATAACAACAGCAACAACTAACACTTAAATGGCTTTTATTCTGAGCCAGTCACTGTTTGAAGCACCTTTTACTTCTTAGCTCATTTAATCTGCATAGCTTTAACACTTCCAATTATGCTATAAATCCTAGGAAATCTCAGTTACCTATTATTTTAAGCTTAAAATAGAGGGTATGTAGAATGGTAACTTTTAGCTCCTTCAAGAGAACAATTTGGAATGAAAATGAAGATTACACTTAATACCAAACTAGACCAAGAGTCATTCTGGAGAAGTAACTTAACTATGCTAAATGTTTAATTAAAAATGTAAAAGCAAACCCTTCTATTAATAATTCCAACACAAAAACAAGTCACTATATAAAGCACCACTAAAATACCACTAAAGGCATGGCAAGGATTGAAACTGCAGCCAATTTAGTACACGGCACATAACCATTGGATTGTTCCAGCCATTCCCATGATCAATACCAATTGATGTGGCTACATTGATTCTGTGGCAAGGTGCTTCAATTGTTAAAAATCATCACATGGGCGGGCCATGCTGCAGAGGCCTAGCTTTCTTCATGGCCATGCTCGCAATCCTTCAGGATTGACCCCCATTAGCAGCAGTCAGAGGCTCGGTGAGCAGTACC
This sequence comes from Nasua narica, assembly GCA_028533885.1. Taxonomy (NCBI): domain Eukaryota; kingdom Metazoa; phylum Chordata; class Mammalia; order Carnivora; family Procyonidae; genus Nasua; species Nasua narica. Next base: position 82,128,396 of record CM052811.1, on the reverse strand, counting down.
TGTTTGTCACACCAGGTCGAATTCTATATCCACAGCCATCCACAAAATGCTAGATGTCAGTGGCATGGGGCTCATTCAACTCTTATTATTATCAATCAATGTGTCCCAAATTTAAAATTACTGTTTTTTAAAATTAAAAAAAATTTTAAATTCAAAACATTTAAAATACCATGACTGTCTTCAAACTATAATTTCCAAAGAGTTTAGACATAAAAATACAGAATTCTGTGCTCCTGAGGAAAGATACTCTGAAAATCCCAGTTCATACTGAATTTCCATATGGCATGTGTAATTCAGATATATGTGAGACATTCACCAGTTGGAAAAAAGTCCCCTTTAACATATATATATCATTGTTTTTCAAAAACAGTGAATCATATGGCAAATGCTATATGAGTCAGAGTGATAATGCGGTGAAAACGTACCTCGGGTTTCTTCGTGATCGCGATAAAGAACATGTGATTCTTCACTGGGTAAATAATGATTGAAACGTCTCCGAAGGCGGTTGGGATAATGCCCCTGCGGTAGTCCCTGGAGTGTTCAGACCAGACGATGTGGACCTCGTCATTCCCCAAGTGACGGAGCTGCAATGGCCAATTGGCTCTTTATTAATCAGAGTGATAACAGCAGTTTATGAGGGGTCGTGGCTTACAAATTGAATTATAATACTCAGAGGCAAAAATATTTCACTACTAAAAAAAGGTATGATACCACTGTCTTCTATGAGGATTTAAAAAACACAAACACATGAAAACACCTCTTAGTTTCTATGAAATACACTGGCACTGAGACAATGCATATAAGCATGGCAGGTACATTATTGCTAGAAGGGGATGAGACCTTTTCAATAATTTTTTAAAATTGAATTTTACTCCTGTATTAAAGCCTTATGCTTTATATTGCTAAGCATGTCTCCAAACAATTAACGACATGAGCCTTTTATTCCATATTACAATAGAGCTTCATAAAACTCTAAATTCAATGGCTATTAAGAAAAAATATGAATATAAGAGACCAAAAGCTACTATAACACAATTGTTACCAAATGTATAAAAACAGGATTTAGACAAAGCTTTAAGAAAAAGTACATATAAAATTACCTTTGTTAAAGAAACTAATAAGTATTACTTAAATTTAATAGCAGCACTAGTAACTAGCATTTGGAGAGTGTGTTTTGTTATCCAGAAAGTATGTTCACATGTATTGTTTTGTTAAATCTTCCCACTAACTCTCTGAGGCAGATGACATCATCTTTGTGCTATCTGACAGGGAGGAGATGGGGCTTAGGAAGACAAAGGCAACACCTGACAAGGTGGGCAAACAGCTAGGAGCAGAGCAGGCCTGGAAATCTGGGCTGGGGCCTCTAACTTAGTGCAATTTCTACTGTTCATGGCCACCAAAGTCAACAACAAAAGCCAATTATACTGTCACTGCTCAAATAGTGTAGCCCACTGTTTTGTCATTTTATAGACAAAGATGCCATAAAATCCAAAAACAAGTCAGAGACCTCCAGCATCTCCGAGGAGGGCTTAGCCTACCTCCAAGGAGGGGACTCTTTGAGACTTCTTCCTGGGCTGAGCTCTTCAGCTGCAAGAATACCCTTGATGAAGGTCCTGTGCATCGACTGCATCCCAGGCTAGAGAAAGCCTGCATGAAATTGTCTGATAAGCCTGAGACTGTGACTAAAAGAAACTAGATTATAAAGATTAAACTGATGGCCAAAATTGAACTCCTACAACCATAAAAGCTGACTGGTGAAGGCCCTTTGACACCTACTGAAAGTCTGAGGTTTGGTTCTCTCACATGCTACAGAAGAATGCTATCTACCACCATGAAAAAGTATTTCTTGCTTCCTAGCTTATTTAATAGATGAACCCTAAAAATGACTAAATTCAAAGGTACTGTTTAAAATAGCGATTCTGTTCCAAAGGTAATGTAATTTTGTATTAAAATACAAAAAAAAAAAAGGGATGCTCTGGAGTATCATGTATTTAAAGCATGTTAGCATAAAGGAAATTTTCTTTATAGACTATTTGATCACAAAAGAAAACTCTGAGGTGATCCCAACATGGCCTCCTTTCCATTTACAAGGTTACAAAGGAAGCTGGTTTGCTGCAATGCTTTCCTATTCTTCACTCTTCCATGCTTCTGGCAATGACTATTTAAGTCAATTTTTTAAAAAGACATACACTAGTACCTTTGTACTACAGTGAGGTACAGGGGTGATCCCCCTATGGAGAGGGGCATACAGACCAATTCAGCTGTGTCTGAGCTTGGGCACTGGGATAAACACGACTGTGGGTGTTGAACACAAGTCACGATGATACAGAACAATTTAATGGCATCTACAACTTTCTAATGTGAAATTACCCAGTATATCTTTCTTCTTCTTCCCCTGTCACATATAAAGGCTAAAAGGGTAGCAGGCGAAAGGTGTAGACAAGTCATTAGTACCCATAAATAGTTAAAGGAAAAAGAAAGACACCAAATTCTCATAGCAGAACTGAACGTCTCTCTATATTCCTCTATTTCCACCTCTCTTTCTTTTCTCTTTCCTTTTTAATTCATTAAAAATGAATTGCCAGGCTCTCACAACACACTCCTGAAATTCAATCATTTGGGAGTGAAAACATAGTAGTCAGCATTACCAGCAACACAATAAAGGCAGGTTTTCAAGGGAAATAGGAATTGTATCAAATTGAAACTTTGCAGGGGGGGTGGGGGGGGATTTAGCTCAGCAGAAGAAAATTGTGACAGTGCGGCTGCCCTCACCCTGTCAAGAGAGGCAAACTGCCAGGTGGTTCTGTTGTGCCCCTTGACATAATGCCGGCACAAGAGTCACAATGGGAACCACACACCTACTAAACACCCTTCAAATGTGGGGCTACCACCTAATGCCAGCACCCTAAAACCTGCGATGGCTCCTTTCAATCCAGAAGCATAAGTTGCTCAAGGCATTAGCTCTGAGGCAATACAGTGACTACTGAAATTTTGCAGTTACTCTCCCTTTCCTCAATTAGGGTCCTCAATATAATCCATGTAAGTCTCTCCTAATTCTGTTTGGACTATGTTCGCAGAATCGTAGCAAGGGAGAACAGTACCACACTGATGGACCCATCCTCCCAGTGTGGCATTTCTGTAATTAAGGAAAAGCTATTTCTGTGTGGTAATGATACAATATTCATCATCTCAAAGCTGCTTTCAATGTCATGTGCTCCAGATCTCTGGACAAGTCACAGTTTAATTGGCTAACTCACAAAACTAAGAGCTAAGGCCACAGGACCTACTGCCTGGTAAATCTGGAGCAAAGAGCAAAAATATGTCCTCTTCCGCCTCAGACAAGAATGCAAGCAGGTGAAACAAGTACAGGTAACCCGGCAGTGTCAGAATAGGAAGGAATTCTCTGGAAGCTTCAGTGTGTTGCTCAATGTAAAGGGGATTGCACTACAGAGATGTCATTTTGTGAGTTCTGGAGAATTCTGAACAGAGGCACCCCATCTAAAATCCACCAGTGAGTTTGTTGCGTGCACACAAGTCAAGCTGGTATGACTCATGTATAATCTGAGGAAGACTGATGAGTCTCGTCCCGGGACAGAGCTGTCACTCATGCCAGCTACTGCTTCAGTTGCACAACAGGCTCCAGAATGCACGGATGCTTCACAGGCTCGGAACAAATGCTTGCTTCTTCAGTCTTAAGAAACCAACCCCATGTCCTGCCACTTCTTGTCCTGACAGAGTTTCAAAGTCCCTCCGCCTGGGCCATTCTGCCTGCTGCTGCCAGGCAGCATGCACTGGTGACACTGGTCATGGTACACACCTAATAGGCTGACCTCCTTTCCCGACTAATTGCATTACATCGCCAGCTGGCTCCAGAAGGAGTCGTCTGTTTGATTGAAGAATTCCTGCTCCTCAGTAGGCCCGGCTGCTACTTTTACTAAGTAACAGTCAGGCCTGACATCCCCATTGTTCAGCTGACAGTGTGCCCATCCTAAAATCTAAGTTTTATTTGTAAATTAACCAAGAAACTTCCTGCCAGAACAGTGCTGCCTGGAGACTGATAATGTGGGCCTTTCATCCCTTTTCACTCGTACTGTATCACTGCCAATTTGTTTTTTATGCGGCTGGCCAGCCTGAGGCTATAAAAGCCTTGTAAGACATAAGTGCAATTATAGTCCTGGAGTCAAATGAATTGGACAAATCCAATAGCACAGCTCTGTCCCCACTCTGCAAACCCCTACAGCAGTTAGATTAGCTGTGAAAAATCTAATCTAGCTAGAGCTAACAAATTTCTGCAGTGAAGGATCAAGAGTTCAGTATGGGGTTGCAACCGGATTGTGGAATTGAAAAAGTGCCTCCATGACAGGGGCAGAAGAGAGCATGAATCACTTTAGAATTTTGCAGCTCATTTTTAAGCTGTTAGGGACAATTTAGTTAGAATAAGACAAGGAACTGTGGGCTGCTGTTACTGTGACTGATTTTTAGTCTGGCTGTGAGACATCCCGATAAAGAGAGTTTGTCACTAATGATGCTAAATCTCAGAGCTGCAAAAGGTATCAGCTGAATTTTGATTATTACAGTAGGGAATCTTTCAACCAGGCCAAGCCTTGCAACATTATTTATAGCAAGGCGTATTATCAAGAAAACATGATGTCTGTTCGCAAAAGAAAAAAAAAAGAGAGAAAATGGGAGAGAGGAAAAAATAAAAGAATGCTACCTAGGAAATAATTTTTAAAAATATTATAAATAAACTTATTAACAAAATAGTTCTCAGTCATAAAAAAATCATAGAATATGGCAACACATTTGCAGATTAGCAGCAATTTACAAGGTACTGCAAATAAAAAGGATGTGGAAGCTCTGACTAAGGTCTTGGTAATCTGAAACAGAGCAGGGTCTCCCCTTCAATAAGAATGTCACCACCAGGGTGGCCATCAAAACCAAAGACATGAAGGCAGCTAGCTCATCCATGGCTGAGGGAGGCAACACATGGTCATCGTGCTCTGTACATCCCACTTAGTCACTGTGGAAGTTGTCTGTGATTGTGCCGCGACCCTGAGGTTTTATGAATACCATCACCCATGATATAGGTGGTCTAGACATCTGGGGCTACCGTGATGAAAAAGCAAAACTGCAGAGAAAAGAGATGAGGTGGTAACAGTGGGGCCCACCGGCCAATATCAGTCACCTCCTAATGGGGCAGGAGAAAAAAGATTCAATGACGAGTGCTGATGTTAGAGATCCTATACCAGGCACCATGCTAAGCAGTTGTATGAGCATTATCCATTTACTTCACAACAACCCTGTGACATAGGCTGTTTTCAATCTCATCTAGTAGATGGGGAAATTGAGGCACGGGCTAGTAACAGTTGAGCCCAGGTCTGCCTGTTTCCAGACCTTGGCTATAACCACCACACTTGATCCTCCAATGGATTTTTTAGCTCCTGAATGAGCTATTTTTGCACCCACTCAGGTGCTGTCTGTAGTTTTCTTGCATCCTTGTAGGAAGTGAGTGGGTGTGAGGTAGGGATTCTAGGCTCGCTCTGCCACCCACTAGCAGGCTAACTACAGTCATTCCTTTCATTTGGAAGCTCAGAGAAGTGGGTCAGGTTTCTAGGCTTCTTTCCCAGACTAAGATTCATCTTCTTTTAAAGGTGCTCCTCACCTCTAATAGAGGGTTGCCTGAAGTAAACATCTTGTTTGTTCGAAAGTTCAGGGTCATGTTCCCATGGGGAGTTCCTCAGAGGTGGAGGAGGTTTCCTCTGAATTCTAGAGAAAACTGCCTCCAGGGCCCAAGTTGCAAGAGAAACAAGGTCAGTGCCAAAGGTGGGACCCCTAGGCAGGAGCACACCTGCACTTATCATTTTCGCAGATATTGCCTAATTGCCCCCAGCAAGCCCGGGAGGTGCCTGCTTTCTCAGCAATCTGTCAGGACAGGGTCCTTGCATCTTAAGACCTTTGCCAATCTGAGAGGTCAACAATGCCTTTTTCTGTCAGTTAACAGTCAGGTGAGGGAAGATCCAAAATTAACAACATTTAAAACCCTTCCTTTTCCTATATCTTAATCTTAGGATTTAAGATTTCATTTATTTCTTTGTCTAGTTTTGCCAAGCTAGATATTTCAGAATAATTACAACTGTAGCTTGAGAAGAAATACACTGATATTGCATCCAGAGGAAATCGGTCTTGGTGCATGTCATGCCAAAGGCCTTTGATTGGACTACGAAAGCCTCACCTACAAACCATGGTGGCTAAGAATAGTCCTCAAAGAGGCTTCTTACCTTTTTGGTGAGTGAATCATCTGAGTCTGATGGCATCCGAGTTGAAACGTGGAAAATCACTTCCACAGTCGAGGTAGCATAGTAAGGGGCAGTCTGCCCTGTGCTGCCATTGCGCTGAAGTCCGCCCATGAACCCACAGTGGGTTGAGAGATCCACCTGATGCAGGTAACAAAGAGGAAAGAATGAAGGTCAACCCTAAATTGTCCTCATTCACCAAGCAAGAATGTCCTTTCTTTTAAAGAAATCTAATTATTTTCATTTTTATAGCTTTCTGATAGCAAATAAATGTAATACTAAATCAAACAAAATCAAAACATTAAAGAAACCTTCACAATGAAAGTGCTTCAAAATTCTATCAACCTAAGAAAGGCACCATCAAAAATTTGGTGCATATTTCTCCAGCTTTCTTCCATCTTATACATACAACCATATGTATATGTGTGTATATATGTGTGTGTATTTATGTACACACACACCTACACACAGTTTCTCTATTGATGGATTTATGGAACTACTTTCTCAAACAGTGTGGGTGTGATCAAATCACAAAGAGCATTCAAAGGAATGTTTTGGTAGGATGTTGTATCAAAGATTACAGATGTTTTAAAGTTTAACAGCCATTGCTAAACTATCTTTTTTTTTTTTTTAAAGATTTTATTTATTTATTTGACACACAGAGAGAGATCATAAGTAGGCAAAGAGGCAGGCAGAGAGAGGGGGAAGCAGGCTCCCTGCTGAGCAGAGAGCCCAATGTGGGGTTCGATATGGGGCTCGATCCCAGGACCCTGAGATCATGACCTGAGCCGAAGGAAGAGGCTTTAACCCACTGAGTCACCCAGGTGCCCCACTAAACTATCTTTCAAAGGGGTTGTTCTGATTTACACCACTACTACAAGTCTGGGAGTTAATCATTCTTTTTTTTTTTTTTTAAGATTTTATTTACTTATTTGACAGAGATAGACACAGCGAGAGGGTACACAAGCAGAGGGAGTGAGAGAGGGAGAAGCAGGCTTCCCCCTGAGCAGAGAGCCCGATGCGGGGCTCCATCCCAGGACCCTGAGCTGAAGGCAGACGCTTAACGACTGAGCCACCCAGGTGCCCCTCCTTTTTTTTTTTTTTTATTGTTATTCTTTTTCAAGCTATGGTGTGAATGCTCACTTCTTAGTCAATGCCTAGGACACACACTCCATTTTTTAAATTTAACTTTTCATGAACTACTATTCTTTCAGTAAAGCACCTGTTGTAACACAACTGCAAAAAAAGCAATAGAAGAATCTCTTCTGCGCCAAATACAATCAATATATACACTAAACTAATGTTCTAGTCTTTTCTTAAAACTCCAGTTAAGAATGTGTGGTTTAAAAAGTATATTAGTTAAAATGATTACATATATTCTACAGCAAATAAAAAGTCACTTTATTACTAAGAAGGACAATTTATTGGAGTACAGTAACTCTTTCAGACTAAAATCTACTTGACATTTTATAAAGTTCACGGTCTTGACCTTGATGTAGGGTTTTCCTGTCCCCATCTCCATATCAGCTTCCTTGCTAACATTTAACTCTCAGAGACAAGTCTTATTTATGTACCTAGAGAGTTTCCCACAGTGGGGATAACCAAGAAACCATAACAAAAGTGGGGAAAAGTAAGAAAACTATTTCAGATATGCTGATTTCCATTATAACTACTCTGAGTTCTTTTAGATTTTGGAGATATAATTTCCTTTAGATTTATGTTCCAAGAGACAGACGGGTGTGTGTGCAGGCACGTGTGCATATAAATGTATACATCCAGCTGTCAGACAATATTCAGCAGAGAAAAAGCAAATCCTTTCAATATCAGTCATCCTGGATCTCCCTTAGGGAAAGAGGTTGGCTGATAAACCATCATGGCTACTCTACTCTATTTTCATGATAATTTTTGACTTTATCCAGTTCTTTCTTCGTATTTTTCACCCACCAAGTCACTTATTTCTTCAATCTGCCTGCTGCACCTAAAACCAATGCTCCTCTGCCCATATTTATCTTCTCTTCCCACAAACTGTCTATGGCTGGGTGAGCCGATCTGACTACTCAGTTTGGATAAAAAGCAGATGAAATAACATTAAAGGAAAAGTTAAGGGAAATAAAAGTTCATGTATGAAGTACTGAAAAGTAACTAACAGACGACGTCAAATTCAATACATTCATCAACTTCATAATGCTACCCGTATTAGATTTGAATGTAAAACCTTGTATGATTGATGTCCCGTTTATACACATCCTTAAATAGTGCTGGTTAATAAACAGCTCCCAAATGAAATGAATTACCTCCCATCCGAGTCCAGCAACAAAGTCTTCATATGCTTGGCTTCCTCTTTCATTGGAGAGGATCGAACACTTGTCTTCTTGACCTTCAGCAATGTAAAACACTGCAATTTTGTGCGTTTCACGACTATAAATTTTTAAATTTCAAGGAGTTAAAATTCTCATATTTAAAATTTTATTTCAGCACCAGCATGACTCCTAATACAGAGCTTACATTTACGGAGAATTTACTGGGGGTCAATCACTGTTCTGAGAAGGTTTGACACACGGTCTCATTCAGTCTTTGCAAACACTCTAAACAGACAAGTAATTATCATCACTTCCCTTGTAAAGGTGGCTGAAAGGAGGCACAGAAAATTAAACAAAGAGCACACATAGCAAGCAGGAGACCAGGAATTGAAGCAGGACAGTCTGGTTCTTGAGATCACTCAAAGAACATGTGACATATTCTGCATATCATGCATGCAGCATGACATATTAACAGCATGTTAGAACACACTATTGGACAAACTCTCTACATTTTTGGTGTAAAAAAATATATGTGAAATATATGTGAAAGCATTTCACATAGATATCAGTTGAGACTCGGTCTATGTGATTGCCTATATTTCACTTAACACACTTTGAAAGAAGGATACTGGATAGCTCCCTGACTGGAACTGTACCCTTCATCCACTTCCTCCATGATGGATTTTGGGTGCTTTGCTGTTAAATCAAGTTAACATGATCTGTATTTTGAGGACAGGAATCCTGTCCTTTTGTCTTTTGTACATCTACCCTGGTCCTTGGCATATAGTAGCTGGTCAATTAAATCTCTGTTGACAAGAGAACCAATGCTATATATAAATACATTAATAACCAATTTCTACAAATAATACCCTACAGTAAAGTGTCGAAATAACTATACTTTTACTTGGTAATTTGGTGATAGTTTAGAGATGAAGACACTGTGCTAATTCAGAGCTTTCATCAAGAACCACTCATTCTGTGGCCCCATCATCCAAGTTTTACTCAGGTATCTATTTTTAAAAATTTTTGATTATCGCCTGCAGAACAGTTCCACCTTCCTTATTATTTTTGCATTGCATTCTGAAAAATCTCATAGGAAAAGCTATCAAGTGTCAAACAATACAGAAATGTTCCTGTTGTCTTAATTGTTCAACATCTTAGCACCATAATCTGATTAGACATCTGTACTGGGGCATTTGGACTCTATATTTTAACATATTCACAAATATTTCCTTCTGTAGGACTTACATTTTTACTTAATAAGCAGAATGAAATAAAACTCAACTAAAAAGTCATAAAAATGAATCAAGGAGGAGAGTACTCTCTCCTATTTATCTAAGTAGCTTATTCATTGCTCCCATTGTTTATGAGAAAAATTATAAAATACAGACAGGAAAGAGAAGAATAAAAAATTCACTTATGTTCTTTGCTTCTATGTTGTAATTGCAACTATTACCATTTTAGGATGCATTTTCACATACAAAAGTGAGAAGTTACTATACCCTGTTTTGCAACTGATAGTTTTCACTTAAAATATTTGTGAACTTTTTTTTTTATTGTATAAGCTATGCATAAAAGTTACCATGTAAAACATTTTTGAGTGGGAACACTTCTATACCATGTGTTTGTATGACAAAGTTATTAATTGTTGTGTAACATTCCAGTATATGAATACACCTTATCCCCAATCCTTATCATTGGACCTTTAAGTTACTTTCAGTTTTAAAGACACTATATAACATTATCTTTGATATGTCCTTCGAATAGAAAAAGAATCTTGGTCATTGCCTACTTTTAAGGCTTTTGATGAGTGCTGTCCTGTTGCCCCTGGAGAAAGTGGACATCCTGAATGCCCTGACTGGAAGGGCACAAGCACACAGTTGGGGGGACCTCTCTTAACGGGAACCAACCATTGCTGCGAGAAGAGGGAAGTTTTGTGGGGACTGACGGTCTGGAGTACAGACCATGTGCTCTCAGACTGTCAGAAAGCTTGTCCTCACATAGTATGGAGCCCTGAAACTGCCACACCATTTATTCCCTGAGTGACAGGCAGGACACACCCACTAGAATCTAATTAGTTTATTCTCAGAGATATAATAATTTGGGGGCCGGATGATGACAGAGATCATGACTTATGACCTGAAAGACTGTCTCTTTCAACAAAAGCAGAAAAAGTATAGTCACTAAATTCCTTTCTGTAGCTCTCTCTATATATTCAAAAGTCCTCAGCATAGGATTGTTCTCTGTTCTATACATATAAAAGACCATCTCAGGTTTATCTGAAACATTCTTGTTGACTCTCCTCAAAGTCCAAGCTTTTTATCTTGTAGCTGCTCGCAGGTCCTTGAGTCCTCATTAACTCAACATGGGAGCACAAGAGCTAAGCCCCAGTGACTGCCTGACTGATGTAGGTGTGAGGAAAGGTGACCTTTAGCTGTAAACATTCATCAAATTTCACATCCTCCAAAATGTTAGCACCACAGAGAGCCTGCTAGGATCAGACGCTGTGTCTGGTCTTATTAGAGCCAGGCTTTTGAAATGATAATTAGCAACAGCACTTCATATCCATAAGCTGCACCACCAATGCATGAAGGAGCAGGTAATTCAGGAACGCACGCACAAAAAATCAACAATTTCCTCTTCCTCATTAGAATGATTTTTCTTTCTTATTAGGAATAGACCAAAATAGCTCAGTTTCTTTGTGCTGTCACATTACAAAGCCAAACAAAGAAAAAAAAACATGATTTTAACTTTCACTTTACCATGTGGTGACAAGAGGTATTAATATTTAAAAGAGGAGCCCACTGTGATTTGCATGTGCATTCATTACACCTTTTACATCTTTACTATCTTTACGGTATATAGATGATAGTTGCAAGACAGTCTCTACTTTTCCTAAGAACATGCTAAGCAGGAACTATGCCTTGACAGCAGGGAGATAAATTGGTATCAGAAATAAACAGAGCCACCCTAACTAAAAGTTGAGGGACAAGGTATGTTCTTACCTGCTAACTAACCAAAACATAGGACTATCTAGATTTCCCATACCTAGAGTCCCCAACTTATTTCCACTTTTTTTCTTTTTCAAAAAAAACCTTGAACACATCTTGTACTATAAATACCTTTTTTAGATATCAAGAAGATACTAAATCCAGGAATTGGGGTTTTAAGTGAAGGTTAATCAAGGGACAGAAGATTTGCTGATCAGCTCTCCAAAGCCGTATTTTACTGCAACAGCACCCCAGGGAGCTCATCCAATTGTACCTCATGCAACTAAAGTGCATTAACACTCAAATTGGCCACAATTACAAGATACCAGTGTATTCACTAAACACTAGGAAGCATGAAATAATTCAACATATGCTTGAAGAGCTGAGTTTGGAGCCCAAGTGACTGCTTGTTTAATACTTGAGGACAGGAGGGAGAGAGAAGTGAACCCCCGAGTCCTTCACAAGAAATCCCTCGCAGAGTTTCCACAGAGAATTTGGTTTCTACTCCTCTAGAGAAAGAGAAGCATAACAACAATTGGGAAACTGAATATGATGAAGGGCAATCTGAGGAATAATGGCTTCAGGTTTTTCATCTGTAATGAGATACCTAATGATATTCCTATGGGGAATAAACGAGGAACAAAAAGCTATTTTTTTAGAAAATGAGTTTTTTAAAAACTAAGATTAAACAAGCAGTTTATTCAAGACTTTTAAGTATCCGTTATGTACCAAGCACTACACTTACTGTTGCCTGAGATGTTTTTGGAAGCACACATTTCCCCCAAATCAAAAACTGGTCGTGAGTTCATCTGTAGAATTGCTTCTAAGATTGTACAGATAAGGGACGGACCTGAGATTTGACCAGCTTTGAGAAGGCGGCTCACTACCAGGAAATTACTAACGAAAACACACTGGTTTTAAGCTTGCCCACATTGTAGGACAGAGACTACTGCCAGTGCATCAGGATCCAGCATGGGTTATGAAGTCCGACTCTCTTGGTTCGAACAACGTGGTTACGTGTGAGCATAGGTAGTGTTTGAGCCTGGTAAGCCTCTGTTCCTCATTGGAGAAAGAGGTGGCTACAGAGATTAAATGAGAATGAATGTCCACTGGCTGCCACATAAAAAGATGCTCAACCAAACACACAGATTAGATGGGAGCAATGACTTTTTCTCAGCGTAGCAAACACGTAAGCTTATTCCTCAAGGGGAAAAACACCAAAGGTATGGCATGTGCAGGTGTCACCAGATTCTGATTACAGAATGACCTTTGGGTATCTCTGTAGGTGTATTCATTCCTGCAGCTCTGGCATCCAAGCACCCACAATCATAGACAGGAAGGAAGTAGTCTGATACACTTTCACATACCACTGACGGGAGTCCAGATTTTTTAGCTCTCTCAATAGTTTGGAATTTTTCTTCAACAGATGGAAATTTTTTCTATAAAAAAAGAGATGGAAGAAAAGTTGTATAATCACAGACCAATTCTGCCCTTTCCAATCAATCAATTAACAAACCTACCTACTCATCCATCCACATACCCATCCATAACCCTCCTCATTCATGAAAGATTTATAAACTGAGCCCACAGAATGAACTCCATTCTCCTTAAGAAGGCATCAAAATTCTATGGCATCCCATCACTACCCATTGACACTGGATGGCTCTGAGGTGAATAAGTGTATCATTGATGTGTGTGTGCCTGTCTGTGCCTCTTCACTATCAGCTCTGCTATGTATCCCTTTCCCCCACCTCTGTCCTTAGAAACCCCACTCCAATGTCAGGGTCCAGTTCAAACCCACCCCTTTCACAGAGCCTTCCTCACCACCCCCACTTTGCATTAGATTAATTATTCCTCTTGGACTCCCATGTCATGCTATCTTTCTTCAGAGCTGTGCCAAGTCTACCTCCTTCGCCAGACCTCGGGTGAGATGGTGGCTTATTCATCTTTGTAGTCCATTTGCATCTTTTGTGACAACAGAAGTAATAGTGGACAGAGCAGTAATTAAAACACACACACATGCACGAAGAAAATGTCCGATACTCTTTAAAATATAAGAGATGTCTGAAATTCAATCTGTGCATCAGTATAGCACAATTAGTTCCACTTGTAGCTTTAACTTAGCAGCAGAAAATAAGCTGTAAATGTAGAAAGAAAAATCTCCACTTCTATTCTCTGCTTCCCAAACCCAAATTGAGAACAAGATCGAACACACAAAAATAACGATAAAATAGGTGAAGGTCTAGAGAGGATTTTTACCTTCTGTCCCAAGAATTCATCCCCAAGTCATCGAGCAACAACCTGCAGAAATAAAAGGGTCCTCGTGGCTCTACTGGTGAGGGCTGCTCCTGGCTGGTGACTTTCATGGCTGAATCAGAGTTACACCTCTGGATGTAGTTGTCTTCTTGGGCATTTTGGCGCAAAAGGACCTCGATGATTTCCTTCTCTTGGTCACGGTTCATTCCCCGTGGGGGTGGGGAGGGCTCATTTAGATTTAGCTGTGATGGTAAAAGGCATTCGGGACTTGTGTGGCCAATGTTTTCAAGTAATTTGTCGAGGACATCATCTCCCTCTTCAGTTTGAGAAAAATCCTTCTGAGCTCCCACAGCTTGAGGTTGCCAGCCCGAAGTCAGAAATGCAGGATTTTTGCTGCTGGGTGCTAAGCAGCCTTCCAATGGTCCATACAAAACCTTCCCGTCCCAAGAGTACTTCCCTGAGATATCCCGCACAATTACTCTGACATCTGACAGAGCGCCCCCCTGTGAGCCACCTGCTGGCCCTTCTGAGGGTGTCTGAAGGTAGGAGATGAGGGTGCTGTCATTCAGCACAAAGAGCTGAAGGTTTGGGCTCCGGAACACCTCGGAGGACAGCTCGGGGGCCTCGGCGTGTGCGTTGTCATGGTTCTCACTGACCAGGCTGTGCAGCACAGCAGGGCCCCCACGCAGTGGGAAGTGTCCCAGGTGGTTTACCAGGTGGGCCATCACCATGCGGGCGGTCAAAGGGATCAGCTCCAAACTCCTCCTCTTCCGCTCTGTGAGCCAGGGTAAGGCAGCATAGCAGACAATGGGGAAGGAAGGTTAAAATCTGTACTTGGAATGTTGGATTTGTTTTAGTCTGGGCATTTTTTTTCATCTCTTTTCTTTTTTGACGCTAATTCTAGGTGAATTAAAAGTACACTTTAAATAGATTGCAGAAATAAGGCAATCAGAGAAAGACAATTATCATATGATCTGATATGCGGAATAAGAAACAAGGCAGAGGATCATAGGGGAAGAGAGGAAATAAAGAAACAAGACAAAACCAGACAGGGAGACAAACCATAAGAGACTCTTAATCTCAGGAAACAAACTGAGGGTGGCTGGAGGGAACGGGGGTGGGGGGATGGGGTGCCTGGGTGATGGACCCTGGGGAGTCCATCACTGGGTGGTGGCTGTGGTGATGATGGGTTTAAGATGGATGAATCATAGACCTGTACCCCCGAAATAAGTAATATATTACATGTTAATTTTAAAAACAAACAAATAAATAGATTGCTAAAAGAACCAACTTCCATGAAGATCTCATTCTGAAAGGGACACTTAAAAAATCTGTAGATACAGCAGTAAACCAGAGAAGTTCCCAATCCTGAAAGAGCTGATGGTTCAGGGAGTTCTGGGAGGTGGAACCCGCAGCTGGAGAGGATCCAGTGGGAAAAGTGGTGGGCTGGAGGTCCATGTCACAGAGGTTACTCCACTCCCCTCACCGGGGTAAAGGCAGATGCTGATAAGGAACTGAATCAAGCTTGTGACATCATAGATGGATTTGAAGCAATCTGCTTTAAGATCTTTGTGACAATTTATGTTTTGTTGCTTGGGCACTTTAACTATTTAGTGGAATCTGATACATTAACTCATGGAAATAGAAGGTTTTAACTGAATTTGCAGTTGATGATGAAATGCCCAAGAGAAAGTGACTTACAAACTTTTTAAAGCTTCAAATGTGTAGAAAGACTGACACTAGCATGTGAAGGTGGGCTCTGTGAAATGCTGGAGGGGTAAGGAAGAAGCAGAGAAACAATGTGTAAGCATGGAGGGAAACAACCACTTAAGCTTCAGATTGGTCAGGAAAAATCGTAATTTGCCAAGGTTAGAAAAGAACTGAGTATTAATTCAAGAATAAGTGAAAATGAACTCTTTTAATTTCAATAAAAAATATCACTAGATATTTAAATAAGGTAAGACTTGTACTTTGGGCTTAAAGGTTTAGCAAATACTTGGGTTTCTAAATACACAATAGAAAACTCAAATATTAATTAAACACAGGTAACTGTAAATTATGCTTTCTGATGCTAAACACCTTCCCTCTCAGACATTAAAAATTCAATGAATTTATCAGTATGTTGTATAAATCCTAGCAAGAAACAATCAAATCCTAGCGGCAGGAACCTCGGTGTGATGAGTGATAAACGAGATCGTCCTGACTTTTTCTTGAATTTCTTCTTAATTTTTGCTATTCAGTGAATAAGAAATCGCTGTATTCAGGAATGCAAAACAAAATCTCACATGAAAACCTCAGTTTTCATAAGCAAATGTTATCTACATCCATCTCTGACATTCAACTGTCCTTCCTGACCCTTGTAGAAGAGTGTATGATTTCCATACAGCTGAGAAATTTAAACACCTCAACTAATTCCCCTGAAATCACAGTTATGAATGCCTTTGCTTTTGTGTCCATATTAACTTTTTCAAAAGTTACAGATGCTTTTTATTAATGCTTATCATTCCATACGAATATGCGCTTTATCAGAAATGTTAATGCCCCAAACAACAAAGGCACGGCCAGCTGGGGGTTCAGGAGTCTCTGGTGTAAGACAGCGCGTGGTGATGACTACGGAGCAGGCTATGGAAGACAACAAAGGTCCAATTTGGTAAAGCCCAACACAGACAATTACAACTGGTAAAGCAACTTTTCTCTGCTTTTACTTACATAGGTTGTGCTTTCAATCTGAGATACATACAGATTTGTATTTTAAGGAATGTTTGAATTCTACAATGGGAAATTAACTGGAGTCACACTAATTAAGCCATAAACCGTGACACACCCAATAAAAACTCCAAATATCTTTGGTATCAGAAAGTAAGGAAAGGGAATATTTGTGAAGTAAAAACTGTTTTTTCATGGCAGACTTCAGCTACATCAACTGCCTATGGTTCCCTGAAAACTAAAGAGAAAACTATACTCCATTCATGAGAAAACCATCTCAACTTCCACAAACTATGAAAAAATAGAATCCAAATATTTATCTTATTTTGCTAAATTTAGAGATGAAATAGAAAGGCAGTGATTTTAGTTTTGTCTTTTAACTTTCAGTTTTTAAAGGTCCTCTCTTTCTTTTTAAAGCAATTAGGTATTAATGATGAGAAATTTGAGCACCTGTGTGTACCATCAGTAGCTTTTCCTTCAGCTGGGCCAGGAGCCACCTCAGCTGGAGCTAACTGAATGTGTCTCTTGCTTGTAACTATTTGAAAGTAGTATTTACATCAAATAGTACATAATAGTGAATGAAAGAGTCACTTGAATATAATAGATAAAGATACAATATTGCTTCCCAGAATCATGAGGGGAAAATAGTTTGGTTATGAATGATGAATGATGAATTATGACACTGAATGAGAAAAAAACTCTTAAATACAAGCACATTTTTGTTTAACCTAAAATACTTCAGCTATCATCTTTAATTTTCTTCTCATTCTTAAGAGGGTATGCCCACTCAAAAAGAGTGTCTGTACATGCCAATATAAAGCTGCTTTGCTTTTTTATTTAGTTAAAGCGTTAGTGAATTTTAAAACTCCTTTGCCGCTGAAGTTCAAACAGTTATTTTTAGTACCACAGTACTATGTTAGGACAAGCTTGCACAAGGTCTGAGATTTTCTAGGGAATAAAGTCGAAGAGTGTTGTACATTGAAAGCAAGGTGGTCCCAAAAGTTAAATGTGCATTTTTAGGGACACCTGGGTGGCTCAGTTGGTTGAACAGCTGCCTTCGGCTCAGGTCATGATCCCAGCGTCCTGGAATCGAGTCCCGCATCGGGCTCCTTGCTCGGCAGGGAGCCTGCTCCTCTCTCTCTGCCTCTGCCTGCCTCTCTGCCTGCTTGTGTTCTCTCTCTGTTAAATGAATAAATAAAATCTTTAAAAAAAAATAAAAAAAATAAATGTGCATTTTTAGGTTTTTCATTTTTCAGTAACCTATCAATCTTCTGCTATTTTCAAGTGACAGATCATAATATGTGGTGAACTTCTTTTAGGGATAGCCATGTGGGATGAGTCTAAATTAATGACTTTGAGAAAAGTAAGTTACTTTCCTTCTAGGACATGAACTGCATGGTAGCAACCAACAGAAGAAATGGATCAAGGATCATTCTGATTATTTTTTTAAGATATGGTTTGAATTTGTAACCATGGGGGGAAAAATTGGGAAAATAGTGCACTTTTTTTTTTTTTTAACATTTTATTGGGACACCTGGGTGACTCAATTGGTTAAGCGGCTGCCTGCGGCTCAGGTCATGATCTCAGGGTCCTGGGATTGAGTCCCACATCACGCTCCTTGCTCGGCAGGGAGCCTGCTTCTCTCTCTGCCTCTGCTTGCCACTCTGCCTGCTTGTGCTCTCTCTCTCTCTGACAAATAAATAAATAAAATCTTTAAAAAAAACCATTTTATTTATTTTTTTGACAGGACCCTGGGATCATGACCTGAGCTGAAGACAGACACTTAACAACTGAGCCACCTATGAATAGTGGACTTTGAAAGAAGAGCAGAAGTCCAGAAAAAGACAACTAAATGATCAAGCAAATGGAGGTCAACTGAGAGGACAATGTGGAAATGTGCCAGGTACCATCCACCAGCACAACTAAAAGTTAAGTCTTTAGTCTACTATGTGGAAAATCTCATAGTAAATACTGTGATATTTCAGAAACTTGGTCATTACATCTTCAATTCAAGTTTTACCTCCCTTACTTCTGACTTATATACCCTTGGGAAAATCCCTTCACCTCAGCTGCTCATCTATAAAATCAGGACTGGATGATTCCAGAGCCTTTGCCCCTGAATGGTGCCCCCACTCTCATCTTCTTCATTGTCATCTCGCCTGTTCCCTTCCTCTTGGCCTAAGCCATACTCCAGACTCTGCAGTCTTGCAAGCAGAGCCCTGGACTCCATGCCCTCCCCTGGCTACTTTCCTTCCTTTGTCCACCAAAGGCCCTATAAGAAGAATGTCTTGGGGGTCTGAACAGTCAACCCCAAATCACTTGCTCAGGCTATCTGGCTATAGACTAACTGCCATGCCTCAAGTACTCAGCAAAACTCACCACCAAACACAGCTTCTGTTTTGGCCCCACCCTCCCCGATGTTTTTGAAGCACCTAGCACTGTTGACTTTTCTTGTCTCCTTATCCCCTTTCTTCCCTCAGCTTCTCAGAACTGACTCTTTCTGGGTTCTTTTTCCATTTCCCTGACTTTACTTTCCTGGTGATATTACCTCATTCCTTTTTCTTTACAGTGTTTTTACCCCTAAGGTTCCATCCTTGGACCTAGGTTTTAGCTTGAAAAGTCCATAACATTCCTGGATGATCCCACTCCAGATCCACATTTTTTTTTTTTTAATTTTTAACTTTGCGACAATGGAAGATTCACATGCACTTGTAAGAAATAATACAGAGAGAATCCAAATATCCTTCATCCCCCTGGTAATTTCTTACACAGCATAGCTATAGTACAGTATATCACAATCAGGAAATTTTGTTTGGTATTTTGATATGATATGGTATATTTGATATGACTTATCAATATTCAGAGTTTACCCGTTTCACAAGTACTTCACATGTACAGGTGATACACCTACCTTTAGACTCACATCTCAAGGCCCAGAGTGGGTTCCAGAAGGGTGGTTGAGGAGGACATATAGCAGTTCCTAATCCTGACAATAGCGAGATATTCTAAAATGGACCCTCTGCCATCAGCAGAGTGATCCTCAAACTGTGGCATGTAAATCCCTACCTCTCTACAATGCTCTCCTAGTCTCCAACCCTCCACGAGATCCTTTCAAAGTCTGTCCATCCTTCTAAGTCTGGCTTAGGTCCTTCCTGACAGGAACCCGTCATGGTGCTACTGGCCCACGAATGAGTCCTCCTCCATTAATCCTGTCTCTCCAGCTACATGTAAAGTTCCTCTGGGAAAGAAAATGAGTCTTTTTCTGTGGGTCTCATAGGTCTGAAACATAATAGGTCCTCAATACAAAATTCCAGTAAGATAGGAAAAGAGAGGAATTGAAGAAACAAACAAACAAAAAAAGAAACAAGGAAGGCAGAGTTTGCTATCACAGAGGAGTCTAGAAACCAGAAACAACTACATTTTAAAAAATAACGTAGCAAGCATGGGCAAAAAGCTATAATCTTTCCTTTTCCCACCCATGAGAATTAGTATTCTGAAGAATCTCACCCTCTTCAACCGTGAGCAGGTTTCCCAAATCCGCTGAAGAATGATATTGGACTGGCTCCGAGTTCTTCACATTTGCCAGTGGCAGGAAAGGATCATAATCCGGGGAGGACAGGTCAGCCAGGGTCAGTGTGTAGTGACTCTGCTGGGTGTATGTGTTTGAGCCACAAACACAGCAGTGCAGAACCTGTGAGCAACAGAAGGGAATGTGTGCCATGGATGCGACTAACTTTCTGTCCCGACAATCTGCCAAAGCACAACGGCACTTAGGAGGCAGGTAATACTTGATAGGCTTGGTAATACCAGAACACATAGAATCCCTTCCATTCTAAAACATCTTCTTGCTATTTGCAAGTTTATTTTGCTCCTTTTACATCAGTGCCAATAAATATATTCTCAAGACAAAAGGAAACCGAAAGTTAAAAGGTGTTTATTTTGCCATTCTGGGTGGTTGCACACAGCTAAGTCCTGCTGTGGCCCACCAGAATGTTCACAGAATTTCTTTTTACCTTCTAAGCTCTACTACCCAAATATCCATCAACAGTAGGACAGATACATAAACCACAGTACTTTCATTGTGTATTATCAAATAGCAGTGAGTGAAAAATCTACAACTATTCACAACGGTATGAATGAATCCCTCAGAAACAATGCTGAGTGAAGGATGTCAGACACAGTAGCACATACTGCATAATTCCAGCCATAGAAAATACAAAAAAAAATATACACCATTAGGCTAGTGGTTACCCCAGGTGTGTGTATGGAGATAGTGACTAGTAGGGAGGCATGATGGAGGCTTCTGGGATACCAAGACTATTCAGTTTCTGCTGCCGGGATCTGATTTCACAGGTGTGATCGTTTTGTGAAAATTCAAGCAGAGCTTATGACTGAGGCAGTTTTCTGGATGCATATTATACTTCAATAAAAAGTTTCCTTTAAAAATACAATAATGTAATTCAGTAAATTTGTGAATCGTGTTAATGAGGAGGTGATTTTTTATTGGTAAAACAATTTTAAGAGGAATTTTTAAACAAAAGAAATATTAGAAAAGAGATAAATTTAAATGACTGTGGTTACTTTATTGGGTCAAGGCAGGCCTCACGTAGGTTTATAAGCCACAAAGATGACAGAAGTATCTAATGAATCCTAACAGATTTAGGTCAAAAATCCTAAATTTTTGACCATTAAAGTAACCAATTAAAAATACACAATACTTTTTAGTGGAATTCCAACTATGTGAAGTGTCTTTTTCCCTTGTATTTAATACATTTTGAAACCAGGCAACAGAGTAATAAGTTAATGTCTTGGAATATATATATATATTTAAGGGTTATTAGTAGGGGCAACTGGGTGGCTCAGTCAGTTAAGCATCTGCCTTCAGCTCAGTTCATGATCTCAGGGTCCCTACCCAGTGGGGAGACTGCTTTTCCCTCTGCCTCTGCTGTTCCCCCTGCTTGTGCTCTCTCACTCACTCTCTCTTGCAAATAAATAAAATCTTTAAAAAAAATAAAGGTTATTAGTAAAGGTTTGTAACTAAAAAAATAAACAGAATTGTCTCTACCTAGTAGTAATTATTCAATGGATACACAAGCGCTAAATTAATAAATAAATAAGGCTTTCATAGGAGAGAATGTAAAGCCAATATAGAAGGATAATATAAAGGGTCCAGCTAGGCATCAGTAGGGGGTGAAATTCAAATATCTTAAGTACTATAAAAATGATAAGGCTAAATACTTTGATGTGATATATTCCCTTACTTTATTTCTTAAGACTCGGGGTGTCTTGGTGGCTCAGTTGGTTAAGTGTCAGTTCAGGTCATGATCTCAGGGTCCTGAGATGGACCCCTGAATGGAGCTCCCTGCTCAATGGGGGAGTCTGCTTCTCTTTCTCCTCCCTGCTTGTGCCTTCTCTCACTATCTCTATCTCTTCCAAATAAATAAATAAAATCTTAAAAAAATCTATTTCTTAAGATCTTTTAAAGCAAAGAGATTACTGAGATCTTTATACCTTTTCTTCCCTTGATAAGCAGATTTTGTCAAACTATGACTGTAAATATTCCTACAACATAAACAGTTCTTTTTAAAATTAAGTACAGATAGACCATGTTACATGAAAACTGGCTGAAGGGGGGTGGTTTATGGTCAAACTGCAGTTGTTTAAAGATGGAAGTCATGTGAAAATGCAGGCTTCTTTCACTTGGTAATCATTGCTTCTCTACAATAATACCTGCTCTGTTTTCACTACTTAAATTATTTATTTCTTTTAAAATGTTTCAGCCCCGGGACGCCTGGGTGGCTCAGTTGGTTGAGCAGCTGCCTTTGGCTCAGGTCATGATCCCGGCATCTCGAGTCCCGCATTGGGCTCCTTGCTCCGCAGGGAGCCTGCTCCTCTCTCTGCCTCTGCCTGCCTCTCTGTCTGCTTGTGTTCTCACTCTGTTAAATGAATAAATAAAATCTTTAAAAAAAAAAAAATGTTTCAGCCCCTACATATGCTTTTCAAAGGGGCACAAATGAATAAGTAAATGTATAGAACATATTTTGGTAATTCTCTGATGCTTAAGTCTATACTCTATGTCCCTGAGGCCCAAATAGAAACTCACCCTATAGATATAGTCCAGCAAAGGGGCTCTGGACGAGTGCTGCTCCTCTAGGGCTGCCGTGGACACTGGGTGGAGGAGGGTGGTCACCGGCAATGCCATGCACCAGTCCAAGAGGCAGAGTAGTAAGGACACAATAAACTAGAAGAGTAAAAAGGCCCAGTAACATACACTGCAGTCTTTCAAACTTCACTACATGTAATAGCAAACAACAGGACAGTCCTTGCACAATAATAATTATTCAGTGGACACACAAAGGTACAAGAAATGAATGAATAAATGAAGTTTTCACAGGGGAGACCATTAGGACCAATACAGAAGAATACTATAAAGGATATTTCTACATAACACATTATTTATCATTTTGTCTTATATTAAAAAAAAAAAGTCCCAACTCTGGGAAAAAACTTAGCTGATGTGCCACCTACCTTTTTATCTGTTTCCACTGAGGAGTACTCTGCACTTGGTAAAAGAAAAGCAATTGTGGCCACAAGGATCTGCATAAAAGACAAATCCCCAATGAAACAGACCATAGCAATGGTTTGGGAAACTATATGATAAGAGTCCCAAAATGGCCTTGTACTAAACCCAGCTTGGTGCCAACTTGCTAGAGGAAGGTGATAAAAAGCAGAGAGCCAGTTTAGAGCTCCCTGTGGTCCTGAAAATCAGGAGAAAGTGACAGAGCCATGCCTAGTCTCCACTACACTCTACTGGTGCTGAAATTGGGGGCCCCAGAGGAAGGGACATTTCTCCCTGTGGTCACACAATTCCCATCATCAGTCTCCACACTTTACACAATGAAAGTAAAAAATGTTTTCAAAAATAACTATGAAAATACTCCCATTTGATTTTCTTATAAACCATTCATGTCTCCATCTCCTGTCCTGGTGTGAAAGCACCCCTTGTATTCTCAAAGGTATTCCTCTTTTGATGATAAACTGTAAGTGATCTTTGAACAACCCGAATATTAGGGATGCTGACCCCCCTGACCGGGCACAGTAAAAATCCGTGTATAACTTTTGACTTCCCCCAAATTTAACGGATAGTTAAATAATATCCTCATCAATAACATAAACAGTTAATTAACACATATTTTGTATGTTATATGTATTCTATGCTGTAGTCTTACAATAAGGTAAGCTAGAGAAAAGAAAATCATAAGGAAAATATATTTACAATCCTCTATTGTATTTATACAAAAAATCCACAAACTGACTTATGCAGTTCACACCCATGTTGTTCAAGGGTCAGCAGTACACAGTTGCCCTAGAATACAACTTTACAACTTGCAGCATCTGATATTCCTGTGTCCAGAGCTCCGTTCCACTTTAGGTCACCTAAGGTCTCTCTGAGAGAACAAAGTGATCTCACTGGTGAGATCTATCTAGGGCTGAGAGAAAATAAATCAATATCACTTCTTCTCTCCCTGTAATACCACACAGAGATAAATCAAATCTCCTTGAAGAGTTACCACTGGATGTGTAAAGAACAGGGCATGTTTCAAAAAGTGTAGCTTTCAAAACTGGCAGGAATGGATGTGCCTTATATGCAGGCACTTACAGAGGTGGGGATACCTGCTTCTGAACAGGCAAGCACCCTCAGGTATCACTGACCTCCAGGATATCATTGCTGGGACGATTCTTCCTGCTCCTTCTGTCCTTCTCTACCAGCAACTACCTCCCGCCCCCAGTAATACCCTCTGCCCTGGGTATTAGAGTAGTAATCTCATTACAGCTGGGTAATCAAGCTATAGCAGAAAGCGTGGTCGGGGCTTCAGTCTGGGAGAGACTCCTGTTTCACACAACAGTCCCCCCAACCCCCGCCCCTGCACAGAGGGCATCATAACCAGCTGCCTACTCCTTGTTGGCACCATCCAAATTACTCTCGATGAATGAAGCCCAATCTACAAAAGGTCTCTTTGTTGTGGTTGTGTCTGCTTTTCAAACTCCCCAAGTGTGAGACTCTGCCCTGAACACTGGTGGCTTCTTTACGTAGTGCCTGAAATCACAGCTGAGAAGGGCCAGTGCGATTTAATCTTAAAAACAAATGACTTGTATGGCAATGTAATAGACAGTTCTCTAACAATTATATGAGTATCTGTAATTCATTAAATACCGAATAGAGTGAGAGGGAAATGCTTATGTTTTAGCATTACAGGAAAAGACTTACTTCTGCAATTTTCCGAGGCAGAGAGGTTTCAAACATCTGAAGCTTTTCCCAGTAGGAAACCAGCAACTGAAGAACATCACAGGCCACCTGAGCCACGATTTTGTTAGAAAACTATAAAAGGAAACAAAACCCCAAAAGGAAGGACTGAACTTAACACATACATTTGTCCTAAGGAAGAAAAGAAGAGATATTTCTTTCTAGCAATGTTTAGGGATACATTTTCTTGTTTGGCATTCAATTTTTGAAAAATGTGTCCTGGTACTAGATAGTTTGTGTATGATCACCATCCTGTAACTGCCTCTTGTCCGGACTAGCTGTATTAACTTATATAAAGTTCTGCAGAAACAAGTAGTTGTCATTCAGTCATAGGAAAATTAACACCATAATTTCAGATGCCTCATGCAGATCGCATAAATCATAGTTTTGAGAATTAGAGGAAATTAAAATGTAGTCCATTACTGAGTATTCCCTACGTGCTGGACCTTTTACAAGAATTTTCCTCATTTTAGCTTGATAAATCTTCATTAGCAGCTCTGCAAGGTAGACGCGACCTTCATTTCACACCTGGAGAAACGGGGACTGAGCAAGTGACTTTCTATCTTCTAAAATTAAACTGAACCTGCCCGTGTAATGTACTAAGAAATGTCAAACTTTGCCGACTGCAAGAACATAATTCATATGCTCTGGTGTATTCAATTACTTTGAGTATGTTTTCGGAGTCTGGTGTGTGTCCAAGGTCCTCTGGACGCTCCCATTTCTTGTGAGATGGCATGTCAATGGGGGAGGGATGGTACCTACAAGGGCTGTTGGCTGGGTGGATAAAACAGATGAAGCAATCCTGTGCCTCTCTCCCTGGTCAGAACCTGGGACTACTCTGCTAGCCACACCTCATTGCCTACACAAGAAAGGTTTGTCGCTGATTTTGGGTCCCTGTTGAGGGAAACCTCTGGATATGTAGCTTAGTTGTTTCCATGCAAGGGGCTCCAAGTCCCATAAAGCACATCCCAATTGACTTCAGCACCACACAGACACAGAAAAGTCAACATTTAGTATCAGTGTAAATGCACAGGATGAGGAGGAGGTTAAGGCAAAGAGGATTGATTTGAATTCAATAGGATAAACACTTCTTGACTGACCTTTCCTGATAGGCACAAAGTATACCCAGGGCAAGAGCGTCTGTGCTCAAGGGGCTCTTTAGAGCCTGGCCTCTAGGCCTTAGGGGACCTGACGCTCATAGGCTTCTTTCAATCCCTCAAATACTCTGGCTTGCTTCTGCTCCAGGGCCTTTGCACTTGCTCCCTGCTTTACCTGGGACACTCATTCCCCAGGTCTGCATGTTGCTGGCACTGCCACATCTTTCAGATCATGGCACTAAATGTCTCCTCCATAAGGCCACCCTGCCCATCCAAAGGAGTGGCAGCCCACATGCTCCAGCTCTTCGGCTTCATCCTGTTTCCTGCTTATAGTTGCCTTATGGCATTAAGAGCTATCAAGCTGATCTTTTGTATATGTCTGCCTATTCTTTCATGTGTTTAATTTTTCCACATCTTGTTCACCATTATATTCCTACTGTCTTGCACAGCCCCCTGAGGAGTAGCACAAGGTGAGTCTGAGGTGAAGATGGAACTGAGGGAGTGAAGAACATGAGTAGGAACTGGGTGTGTTTCTGCTGCATCGCAGTGGTCAAGTCATGGGGTGGAAGCAGAAGGCCGGCATGGCCTTTACACCTAGAAGCTGGAAGCACACAGGAGGACAATGAGGAAATGAGAGCTTTGGTAGACAAGACAACAAGCGTCTGGGTAGAGAGGGGGCAGACAGCAAAGAAGACTGGTTGTGGAGGGAGGGAGAGCTGGGCTTAGCCTGGTAGGAGACAGAAGGAGAGTGTCTCCGTGTAGGCAGCGGGCAGCAGGGCCCTGTGTCAGGCAAGGCTGGGCTGGAGGGCTGCAAGTGGGGTGGTATTAGTCACATGTGAATGCTGTGGGCAGGGAGGGGGGATAAATCGCTCACTCAGCACATACTCATGGAATAAGGACAATGTGCCAGCACTGATGGTGACACATGGTAGCTACACTTGTGGTGGGTGTGGCAAAAGGTATAGGTTGTTGAATCACTTTGTATTCTATACCTGAAACTAAAATAACATTAAGTGTCAGCTATACTCAGATTAAAAAAAAAATGTGGGGTTCCTGGGTGGCTCAGTGGGTTAAAGCCTCTGCCTTCGGCTCAGGTCATGATCTCAGGGTCCTGGCATTGAGCCCTGCATCGGGCTTTCTGCTCAGCAGGGAGCCTGCTCCCCCCCTCCCGCCCCTGCCTGCCTCTCTGCTTACTTGTGTTCTCTCTCTGTCAAATAAATAAATAAAATCTTAAAAAAAATGTAATCAACCCACTCCCCCAAAAAACCATATGGGGAAAAGAATTCTAGGCAATGCTGTCTAGGCTCAGCTAAACTGAAAAGTACTAAGGCCCCAGCTCCCCTGCTGCCCCGGCACCGCACTCCACTCCATACACCAACATCTTGCTCTTCAAATGTCTACAAGTTCATGGGCGCCTCAGGGCCTTGGTACTTGGTGCTCCTTCTGCCTGGAGTGCCCCTTCCCCAGACACTGCCTAGCTTCTTCTCACTATTCATTTCCGCACTCACAGGCCACCTCTTCCCGCTACAGGGGATCTCCTACTCCTAGATGCTCTCTAAAGTATACACGTGTAGTTGCTTGGCCTGTGTCAATTCCCCCCTCTCTCCTTAACTAATAGATCTTTTTCCAGGTGTAAGTCCTCTCTCCCAGCTCAGGAACGTGCCCTAACCGGCTGAAATTAATTTATTCCCGGCCTCAGTCACTGGCACAGGAATGAGCGAGAAACCTCAACTAATGCGTCTCAGTACCCCTTACTAGAATGCTGTGAGGGAAGTCCTGCTGAACATAAACAAGGACACGCAGGACCCTGACTCGTACTGGCAGACATCTGCCAATGCTGCGGGCATCCCACTGTAAGAGGAAGCCACCTCTGTGAACTACAGAGCAGAAGAGTCAGACAATTAGGTCAGTGTTGATGCTGTTAACCTCCTGGATCAACCAACCTCAAACTCTTCCACACCCATGTATTTTCTGGCTATATGAACCAATACATTCCCATGTTGTTTAAGCCAAAAAAGAAGAGCAAAGCACAGGGCACAAGAAGAACAGGACAGATACAGTTCCTACTCTGAAAGACTGATAATCTTGGGAATAGGCAGGGACCTGTTGGTGTATGTCCCCAAATACCATGCTTAATAGTCTAGTTTGTGGGTGACACGGTCAGGCCTTGTGCAGACAGATTCCTCTGGTGGCAGTATGGGCCAGACTAGGGCCGTGGGGTTGGAGGGCACCCAGAGGCTGAGTTATTAGCAGAGGGAGCCAGCCTAGGTGGGAGATTCCCCTAGGGCAGCAGGACTCTATGATCGAAGACGGTGCTAGGGTAAGGAGGAGGAGACAGTTAATGATGTCCCCTAAGATGGAGTATGAGAAGGAGCAACAGGTGAGGCTGAAGGTAGGGGCTCAGGCTGGGCCACCTGGGAGGCAAGGTTGGCAGCTCACCTCAGCCAGCGCCAAAGGTGACACTCTAGTGCCCTGGATTCTGGATGGGACACCTAAGTAACTATAGCTCAGGCTTAGAACATTCCCCTGCCATCCCTGCTGCCGACAACACTACCCCACCAGACACAACTAGCCGGGTGGAAATCTACAGGTGCCTATGCAGCGCACTGCTCTCATTTACTGCTGAGCTGCAAGCTGGTTTTCATTGATAGCCCCTGGGGAGCAATTCCCAGTCTTCTCTGACCATGCCTTCCCACATCAGACAGAACTCCCAGGTCAACCTTGTCAAGTGTTCCTGAAGGGCAGGGTCAGAGCAGAGCGGTGCCCAGAGCAATGTGGAAACCATAAGGCAGGAAGCCCTTGTAGGGCTCATGCTCCCTGGGCTGGGCCTCCTCCTGGCAGAGCCCTGAGCCTCCCTGAGGCCCTTCTAGAGCTGTTCCTTGTGGCAATGCTCTCCCCGCTAGGCCCTCAGTTCTCTGAGATTTATGTGCTACCTCCTTTAGTAAAAGTACCAACTGGCACAGGAACACAGACATCAGAGGGAGGCAGGCAGGGAGCTGTCCCAGGATCCTGGAATGACATCCATGAGTTTCCCTCTGCTATTCCTAATGGTTAAAGGGAGGCTGATTTGGCCGATCTTGGCCCTCTGATTTCTTTGCAATTCAAGCTGGAGTGAGTTCTTTGGCCTTCTTTAGTTGCCTTCTCTCTTATTTCTAAAATGGGGAGAGCCAGAGCACCCATGGGGCAGGGCTTCCATAGGACAGTCCCTGCACTGGGATGCCCCTGACAGAGTCCGGGCTCCATGCATTCTTTTTCTGGTGACTTATGCTTTTCCTCATCATTACAGAAAAAGTAAAGAAATTTTTGAAAATGTGGAGATCTACTATGACAAAATGTAAGCCTTCTACCTTTTTTTTTTTTTTAAGATTTTATTTATTTATTTATTTGACAGAGAGATAGAGAGAGATCACAAGTAGGCAGAGTGGCAGGTAGAGGGAGAGAGAAAAGCAGGCTCTCTGCTGACAGGGAGCCTGATGCGGGGCTCGATCCCAGGACCCTGGGATCATGCCCCGAGCCGAAGGCAGTCGCTTAACTAACTGAGCCACCCAGGTGCCTCTATCCTTCTACTTTTGTTATCAATTTCCATCTCTCTTCTGTACTACATAGAACCATATAGGGTAGAAGGATAGCTATATAGCTGTGTTTATGTATCTCCCTCATTCTCAGACACCACTGAATTATTGACAGCTTTATCAGGAAAGGGGTAGAGGTGGGAAAGCCACACTACATTCAACATTTGAAAAATAGATCTTAGAACTGAGAAAATAGGATATTAAAAAAATTAGACTCTGCATAGATACATAATTGCTATCCAACTTTTTTTTCACTTTAATAGTTATATGTGAATATTTCACCATGGCTTCTGCAATTATGCAAAAGCCCAGACAAGGGGTCAGGGTGTCCTGGGTTTGACCCTGGACAAACTCTTTACTCCCCAATCAGCTCAATTTCCACATCTATGAAGCAGAGGCGGCTGTAACCCTTCACCTCATGGGGTGGTTCTAAGGATTAAAAGCAACGACAAAGGTCAGGGCCCTGCTCGGGGCCAGAGGGAGTACTCCTAATTGATCCTGGTTCAATCAATTTTCCTTTCCTCACCACGGGATCAGCAGCAAGTGTTTCTCCAGCTCTCATGATAGAACTGGCACGCCCAGGTGTGGAAGAAGAGAGAACAGCAGGGCTGGGTGACAGAGGCAGGTGGTCAGAGGGCCTCAAGCTTGGCCAGGAAGGGGAGTGGGTGAGGAAGGCTGCCATGAAATCAGGCTGCAAAAGCAGGCAGGGGCTAGACCAGAGGGCTGGATGCCAAGCCATGGGGCAAGGGATGCCCCGGCTGGTTATCCTGTGGGCTGAAGCACCAAGGGTAACACAGGGACTGTCAACGGCCTGATGATGACTGTCCCAGTTGTCTGCTACAAGGGGGTTACTATTACAGCAGCACAGGACAGCAGTAAAGAAGGGCAAGCCTGAACCTGGAAACTGGTATCAAAGGAATAGTTCAGGTTTTGAACTTTGGCTCGGCCAGACTCTAGAGCCAGGGATGAGCTCCTTAGCTCTCCTGCACCTCAGTTCCTCCACGGTAAAATGGGATAACTGTCTCACAGCTGAGAACTTCCACAAACTCCCGGCACAGTGCCTGGTAGGGACTGGGCACTCACTGGTTCTGGGGGTAAAATAATAACAATGCTAATTATTACCATCATTTCTAAGCAGGAGCCAGAAAAGGACCTGGCAGGATTTGAGCTCTGGTTTAGGAAGTGGCCTAACAGTATGTATAAAGGCTTTGTTTTTCATGTTAGCAGCACACAGAGCTGCTCTTGGTGCCATCACTTACACCTGCATGGCTGTGGGCTCATGACCTGATTCCTCTGGGCCTTGCTTTCCTCCAGTGCGACATAGGGATTATACTATCTACCTTGCAGAGCTGCTCTTGTGAAGGTTATAGAGACTCTACCACGAATCCCGCTCAGCATGGCTGCCCAGTGAATGGCAGCTCTTCTTTGCATTAACAAAGCAAAGGTAGAAAGCCATCCTTAAAGTGCCAAGACCCAGTCAGAGAGAGAGCACTCAGGATTGCTAACCAGGAGTTGTCAGGTCTCTCCCAGTCCTACTGAAGAGGTCAGGGCATGAAATCCCACTTCCTGTCACCATTACCCGTAGACGACAGTTGTTTTGCTTGCCACAGGAAGTGCCCAGCTACCAGAGGAAGCCTGTTCAGCCTCAGGGCTTAGTCCAGGAACACTCAGGCTACGGATGGCCAGGTTGCAGCCACCAGTGGGGAAGCAGCTGTCAGTGGCCTCTCTCGGGAGCCTCATAGAACGTTCAACATGGCTCTCAGAAAAACAATTTTTGATTCAAGATCTCTCATGTACAGGTAAATAATGATGGGCAATTCAAACTAGAACTGGTTGACTATCTGGGATACAGCATACTGTCAAATACACATCACGAATTGGTAATACCTTCAAAGTGACACCTATCACATTGACGGCCTCTTTCAGCTGTGGGTGGTTGGTACACTGTGCCAGTTCTTCGCATATCCAGACCCCGAGGGAGCAAATGGCAATGCATCTTTTGAAAAAGAAGAAGAAGGAGGGAAACTCTCAAAAAATTTAAGATATTTTCTCGGTCTTTTCAAGTGACAGAGCGTTTTAAATCTCTTTTTTACAAAGTGGCCAAAATTATATATATGTTAACAGAGTGCCTTCCTGAGGAAAAAGATAAGGTACCCTCAGTAGTTCACTTTTCAAGACAAATAGAAATATTGATGTTGGTTAGTAATTAAATATTTAATGAAATAAATGATCTATTTCCTGTTAGTAGTCATAGAGCACATATCAGTTATTTTTGCTGACAGTTTAAATTACGTTGTATTGCTTCAAAATAGTTTTGAGGAAGAATCAAAAACATGAATCTTAGAAAATGGTTGGAAATCGAGCTTGTAATTGTTTTTCTTACAATAAAATATACAATACCTACTAAAACAGAAGACAAACCCCACATTCCATTGTAAAGAATATCAGAATACAACTTTCAGAATCAGTTGCACTGTTACTGCTTTTAAATAATGCGTTAGGACAAAGCCTTCTTCAAGTTGCACATTACTTTAAAAATTACCTTTTTCAATTATAAATCAATTTTAAGTGGTAATTATCTTTGAAACTGTTATATTCTACTATCTTTTGCAATGATCAAAAAGTCATATTCCTGTTAAATTTTTTCTGAATGCCCACATATAAAATTAAAATACTTGCTCCCAAACTTGCTCACTTTCAGAACAAAAGGGGGTTTCAAGCCACTACTTTGAACCAGACGTTAGCTGTGGTATGTATGTGTTGTTCTCTGTAAGAAGAGGTCTCCTCGCCAGTGCCAATTAAACTGAATGTACTGCTCAGCTCTCCACGTGAAAGTTCTTTGTATTCAGTATAATTCAGCTATTACAATAAATATATTTTGAAGTTTTAAAACCACCCTGTTTCACTGAATCTCACCTCTTTAAATTAGAATAGATGAAGTGCTTCAGAACACATTTATTTATTACAAGCTCTTTGGAGACTATGTCACCTTCTATGAAAATGCACTCAGGATAAGTATGCAGCCCAGTTTACATGGTATACCTGGTCTTCTTGGATTCTCCGACACCAATATTATACAGGGGTTCCACACCATTCAAACCCTCAGGTTTCCTTAGTGTACAGAACTATCTCCTCTTGCCTGATTCCTATACTGATTCTCAGTCCAGAAACTGCACTTTGTATTCTTAGTTTGCATTCTCTGGCATGTATTTTATATGCTTTCCAATAGCCTCTTTATGTTCCCTCAGCTTAACTCAGACTCTGATTGTTCAATCCTAAAATCTAACTTGGAGTTATACCCCAAATCATATTTTTACCACTTTAAGAGCCTCTCTTCCTTTGCAGACTTGTATGTGTGTCTCTCTCTGTGTGTGCATTAATCCATACCCATGTTTTTTTTTTTATAACCCATTAACCTATCTGTTAAATGTAATTCATTGAGAGCAAAGATATCTCATTTCTTAGAAACGCCTGCATTACTCTGTAACTATTAGCCTTGCACGACAGAAAACATTTGTGACCCATAAAATGGTTTCATAGTATGAACTACTCTCACCTACCTTGAGTTTTAAAGCTGCACTAGCTTATAGCAGCTCTTCAATGCTATTTTCTCCCCTTAAAATTTTTCATTGAGCATTCCCATTTAGGATCTTCCTATTCTGGTATTCTCAGGTATTCCTTTTGGCTTTGAGTTTCTGTCAGTTAAGTTCTCTGTATCCCAAATGTGTCCTTTGTGATCCCAAATGAGTTCTATCTCTCAAGATGTTTTTGTAGCTAATGGCAGCACCACCTTCACTCTCCTTTGTACGCCAACACACCCTCTGGAGACTGTTTGCTACTCTGCCATCTCACACCTCTCCAGTTTATGTAACAGAAACTTACTATTTTTTCTTAAGTTTTCTACCTTATTATCACTTGTAGTTATAACTATCTTCCCTCATAATTATCCTCCATTTATTTGAAATTTTGGTCATATTTCTGCTTATCTGCACTTGCATGACTTCAATTTCTTTGTCTAACTTCATGTTTTATACACAGCTGATAAAGTCTGAGCATATCATACACATTTCTATTCCATTTTTCACTCTGCAGAAATCTGGCTTTCTACAGTAAAGAAAAGGGGGGGGAGGATATTGCCAAGACATGTTAAAGGTTTGAATGTGATAGGTAAATGAAAAGGAGAAATCAAGGATTTTTCCCAAGTTTCTGGATTAAAATTCTGGGTAGATTATGGTGCCCTTTACTGAGATGGAGTCTGAGGGATGGTCAGGAGACTCAAGGGTTCGGCTGTGGTTGTGTTAACTTTGCATGTGTTAAGATATCCAAGCTGAGATACCAAGTAGGCAGCTTAATACATAAGCCTGAATATATAGAGTTCACAGAAGAGGATAGGCAAATAAATTTAGTATCATCAGTATCATAAATTCACTGGTATTTAAGGTCTGGTTAGAATGAGTAAGAGCACCTAGCAGAGTCAGAGGGAGAAGAGGACCAG
Source organism: Nasua narica (assembly GCA_028533885.1). Classification (NCBI taxonomy): domain Eukaryota; kingdom Metazoa; phylum Chordata; class Mammalia; order Carnivora; family Procyonidae; genus Nasua; species Nasua narica. Next base: position 82,094,382 of record CM052811.1, on the reverse strand, counting down.
CCCTAAACCTTGAGTCACTCTAACACTCAGAGGTTAGGTGGAGGAGGGACATACAACAGGAGCAGCTGCGGTGACAAAGGAATAAAATCTGAAGATTGTATTCTAAGGAACTGGCATTGTTCAGAAAAAGGGTAAAAGACTAATTTCAGAATTAGTAAGACAAGTACGCACATTAAAATTTCTAAAGAAACTTCTAAAAAACTGAGTCTATGACTTCTGCAAAAATAGAGGTAATAAATGGAATGTGGAAAAAGTCATCTGAAAGAAAGAGTGGAAGAAAGAAGAGGGGAAAAATGAAGGCAAGAATAGGGACAGAATGAGAGAGAATACTGACAAGGACCAATAAAAAAATATAAAGGCAGATGAAAGAAATAAATCCATATATGTCAGTAACTTCAGTAAATGCAAATGAACTAAAGATTCAGTTAAAAGATCAAGATCAGACAAGATAAATATATAAAGTAAGGAATGTACAATTTTTGCAAAGACATTTAAAGAGAAGAATATAGAAAGGTTAAATTTAAAAGGATGGAAAATATTATTTACAAATATATGAATCAACATGAGACAAGTGGTTCTTTTTATTTTAAAGATTTTATTTATTTGACAGAGAGAGAGAGATCACAAGTAGGCAGAGAGGCAGGCGGGGGAGGGGGGAAGTAGGCTCCCTGCTGAGCAGAGAGCCTGATGCTATGCTGGTCTCAGGGCTTGATCCCAGGACCCTGAGATCATGACCTGAGCCAAAGGCAGAGACTTTAACTTACTGAGCCACCCAGGCACCCCGGGACAAGTGGTTCTTTTTTTTTTTTTTAATTTATTTATTAGGAAAGAGAGAGAGTGAGAGAGAGCATGAGAAGGGAGAAGGTCAGAGTGAGAAGCGGACTCCCCATGGAGCTGGGAGGCCGATGTGGGACTCGATCTCAGGACTCCGGGATCATGACCTGAGCCGAAGGCAGTTGCTTAACCAACTGAGCCACCCAGGCGCCCCGGGACAAGTGGTTCTTAAGAGAAAAAAAAAATCATCCTTAGAAGTAAATAGGGTCACTACATAAATTAAGAGATACGATTCTCTATAGGGATTTGATAATTTTATGGTTCTATACAGCTAATAATATAACTTCAAATATATAAACAAAGATTGACAGATACACAAGGAAAAATACATAAAGGCACCATAATAGTGGGAGATTTTAACCTATTTTTCTCAGTAAATGGCTAAGATGGTAAAAAAAAATTAGAAAGGATGTAAAATATTTGAAACATATTATTAGAACAATTAATCGAATGGACACATGTAGAGCAGTACACCCAATTACTGAAGAAATGGTATAAACATGCTTTTCGAGCTGACCCAGAGCATTTGCAAAAACTGGCTTATCTGCTGGGCCATAGAGCAAATCTCAACAATTTCAAAGACTGTCACTTGGCAGACAACATATTGGATCTGTGATTCCTTTAAGATATCAGTAGCAAAAAGATAAATAAAAATAATTATATGTTTAGAAATTAAATATATTTCTAAATAAAGCATGACTCAATGAAGGAATCATAATGGAAACAGAAAAAAAATCTGTAGTGGAAAAATACTACATATCAAAACGTACAGAACTCAGATGACGTGGCATCTAGAAATAAACATACAAACTTAAATGTTGACATTTGTAAAAGAGAAAGGTTGAATTAGTATGCTGAGTTAGTATACTGTTATATTAATATATCAGAATTAATATGCTGATAAAAAGGAAAGGAATGAAGAATATGAGAAAGAAAAAATAGCAGAAAGTAGAAA
>CM052811.1:82067756-82092093 GCA_028533885.1 Nasua narica | reverse complement strand
GGTCCTAAGAAGAGGTCCGAGAAAGGATCGGAGACTGGCAGCCAGGGAACCCAGGTGGCAGAGCAGGCCTGAGAAGGGGCTTCTCCCTCCTTTCTTGTCTGTTCCCATGTCCCTTGGCCCCCAGCTTGGATGAGCCCCCCCACTACCACTTCCTGGTTAGGGCCCTAAAGCACCGTGGCCATCCCTCTCTCCACAGGCACCTCCCAGCCCCCACAAAAAGCACAAGCACCCAGAGCAGCTCAGGTTGCAGCCCCCAGAGGGTGCCGAGGACACTCTGATTTTCCAAGATCAGGCCCTCCTAGTGGGCTGAGGCCTGGGTCGCGGTGGCCCCAAGCAGGTAGCTCTGGAGAAGAAGCATGGGGGTCCGTTCTGTGCCTCAGAGCCGTGTGGCCTCAAAGCCCAGCCCCAGCCCAGCCCGACTCACCAACATTCAAAAGCACAAATCGTCGGGACTATCCTGGTCGGGGGATGGAGGCTCCTGTCTGCCTGAAGGCAGAGCCAAGAGCGAGGGCTGAGGAGCCTGAGGCCGAGTGGGAGGTATACATTTGTCCCACACATATGTGGTGGGACACTACTCTGTGTGGAGATACTGCATATCTCCACACATATCATACACCATATGCAAGAGCATACTGCTCTTTTGAGAAATTAATGTAGCAACTTCAGAATAAATAGTATCCCGCAAAGCTACGAACATGGAAAAATCACTCCCAGTTTCTGGCGCTTCACTGCATGCATTTCTGTTAGACTGCTGTAGTATTCTCCTAGCATGTGCTGAAGATATCTCTGTAGACCTACTACATTTTATTATTTTTTCCAGCTGCTCATGATTCTTTCTGCTGAATACTTTTGTTTGAACAGGCTCTTCAGTCTGGGCTGAATGTCTGTTCCTACTTTCGCAAGGTTCACATGTGCTAGACATACTGGCACTCTCATACCCAATATTTTTAACTCTGCTTTTCAGCTGAGTAGAATGCCTTTTCTTACTCTTTGATTTAGGAGTTTTATCTTTAGATGCCAGGCTGGCCTGTGCAGATGCTTTCCTTGTCTTGAATGTTTTGGTTACATGACATGTAACCAAATGTCATGACATATGACCAATGTCATGTCCATTGATCATATGCCATTGTTTTTTCTGTTCTACTCTGTTGAGGCGTACACAGGTTCTCAGATCCATCACTTCTCAATGACACAGCCACAGGAGATGTAGTTTCGGCTAGACCTTGCCTCCTCTGATGTTCCGCCATAAGTGCTTCAAGCTGCTTTCGCCTCTGTCGGAGCTCTTCCCTTAACATCTCATGTCTTCGCATTTCTGACCACAGCTCGTTATCTACTACTGAAGAATCTTCAGGTTCAAAACCAGATTTGCTTGTCCTGGTTTCATTTCCGTTAATAGCTGGGGTTGAAGTAACAGCTGGGATATATTTTTTTGTGGGACAATTACCCGCACAAGTGGCCGACAGCTGTAAGTCAGGACATGCCTTCTGCAATGCTTGAATTTTCTCTTGAATCTGTTTCTTTCTTTCTTCCTGCAATTGTTTGAGTTCTCTCTGTTGCTGCTGTAGTTTAGCCTCATAAAATTTCTCTCTTGCCTTCTCATTTATTCCAGTATCTTTCAATTTATACTTAAGATGCCATACATTCGGCAGCCACTATGGTATAAGGTATATATATACATATACCAAGTATACATGCCATACATTGTGCTCCATTCATGGCCTGCTCGGCCATGGTCTCCTGATCCTTCACCATCTCCTCCAGCTCGTGCACCCTGTGCACCAGCTGCGTGTTCTCCTGCTTCAGCTTGCTTTTCAGGTCCCCGTTGGTCAGGCTGTCATTCTCCAGTTCGGTCACCTTTTTTTCCAGGAAGCTCACCTTCTCTGTGATGTCATTGTCACAGGAGTCAATGCTGTCCCGGAACAGGTCCTCAGTGCTGCCGTCACTGCTACTGAAGTTGCTGCTATGCATGAGCTGCCGCCCGAAGGCTGTGCTAGAGATCTTCCGGTTAGGGCTGTTGGCCTTCAGGTTTTTCAGTTGGGCTTCCAAGTCATTCAGCAGGTTGATTTTCTTGCAACACTGAGAGCAGTAAACATCCAGCAATTCGCTGTTGTAGGCGTGCCGCATTTTCCTAGGCGTCTGCCCCGCGCTGGAAGACACTGAAGATCCCAGGTCCGAGTAGACGTTGGTTCTGGTCTCGTCGTCGGGGCAGGGGCTGCTGGGGGCACAGTCCACGTCGCTCCCCTCCCCATAGTCTTCAAACTGCTCCTCGGTGCTGATGAGCGAGGTGGTGGAGTGTGTGGAGAGGTCTGACGTGGTCACGGACAGGGTGTGGCCCAGGGACTTGTCCTCCCGCAGGAACAGGCTCCCGAGCCCTCCGTCCTTCTCCTCGGCGACCGACCCCTCCAGGCTCTGGGTGCTCTCCATGGGGCTATCCATGTCTGACTCGGGGGAGCCCTCAGGTGGGGCCAGTGTCATAGCCTCTTCCTCGTCCTCGGGAAAGAAGCCGGGGTCCCTGGGGAGGAGCTCGCCATCAGCGAAGGTCGGGTCTTGCACCTCGCTGCCCTGGCCCCCGGGGGCGGGCGGGGTGTGCATCCCGCGTTTGGTGGCTAGTCGGTGCGCTGCAGCAGGACGAGGAGCTGGCGGGCGCGGTCCCGCGGGGCGGGCAGGTACGCGGCGGGCAGCGCCCAGGAGCACAGAGAAGATCCCCGCCGCGCCGCCCTTTTTTTTTTTCACTTTTTCCAATTTTATTGCTATTTTGGCTTGGAGAGTTTTTTGAATATACTTTTGTATTTCGGAAAATAATGTAGTCTTACAGAAAATTTGCAAAATTAAAACAGAGAATCCTAAATACCACACATTCTCAACAGAGTTATAGAGCCTAAAGTCATACAGCACATAAAACAGATCTGCGGTGCAGGAACAATTAATCTTGTAACACTGAAAAAATAAAATAAACATATTTGGGGGAAAAATGGAAAAAAACAAAACAAAACAAAACAAAACAAAAGATCTGTAGTATATCTGTGGTATTAAAATTTCATGAGGGGACACGCTTAGGGAAAAAATGTCCAAAAGGCTTCCCAGGACGCCCCCATTTGGATTATTTGGATTGGACTGAGTGGTCCATATATATATATATATGAGCTACTGATGGGAAAAAGAAGATCAGCACTGTGGTGAGCTCCAAAGAAGTGAACAAGGTTCAGATGGCTTACTCAAACCTATTGAGAGCTAACATGGATGGGCTGAAGAAGAGGGACAAAAAGAGCAAGAGTAAGAAGAGCAAAGCAGCACAGTGAAGGGCACCAGCTATCCTTCTTTCACCAACTAACCACCGAATTACTATTTTTTCTTTGGTTTTTACTTTTGGCCACAAAGCTAGGTTTCTGGTTTCGCTATAATAACTTTTCATGTGAGATGAGGGTCATTTTGGATGGAAGTATTCCTCGTACTTGTCTTGCAGGGTCTCGAAGATGCGGGCACACTCGTCTAGGGTGAGGGGGTCACTGCAGCCGGGCTGCAGGCGCCGCTCGCACTCCTCCACCATCTCCAGGACCTTGCTGAGGTTGGCGATGACCCGCTCCTCGTGCTCCAGGACCTCCGACATCTTCTCCAGCTCGTGCGACAGGTTGACCACCATGTCCCGCTCGTACTGCAGCTGCCGGTCGCTCTGGATGATCTCCTGCTCCGTGAGGTCGATGAGCAGCTGCAGGTTGTGCTCCAGCTCGGGCAGCGCGAAGCCCGGCGTCTTGGCCTCTTTGCCGGGCTGTGGAGGCTGCTGGGACTGCAGCAGCAGCCTGTCGTCCGGGATGCTGTGCTTGTGGCTGATCTGGCTGTAGCTGTAGTAGACCTTCTGCTCCTGGCCGGTCATGTCGATGACCTTGACCTGAGAAAGCTCCTTCTGGGGGGCAGCAAGCTTCTTACTAATCCTGCCCTTGGCCTCCAATTCCTCCACTGTCTTGTAGGAGTATTTGGGCTTCTTCTTGCTTCCACTGGGGTCTTTCCTCCACTGGCTCAGCTCCTTCTGAAACTCCTCCTCTGATTCTTCTTCCGAGTCAACCACGGGAAAGTCTTGCAGGGACTGAGTGGTCCGCTCTGAGCCATAACCTCCCACGGCACCTTTTCCTTCTCTCTGCTTGGCTTCGATGGGGTTAATGATACCTTGTGCATTCTTCCCAAGGCCCCTGCCAGGGACGTAGCCCATCTTCTGAAGAAGCTTCTGTCCAATGCCTTTTGTGTGTCTTTCCCAGCTGCCAAAATCCATGAAGGATTTGGTTCCTCCTGCAAAGCCTTTCTGGCTGGGTTTAAAATTGCCACCCATCTTTAACTTCTTGGGTCCAAAATCCTTAGGAAAGTCATCCTGTTTAACAGGCTTCTCTTCATCTTCCGAATCTTCCAGCTCAGCCTCCTCTGCTGCCCCTTTCTTGAGGCCTGCACTGATGAAGCTGATGGGCGCGGAGTAGTCACAGGCCCGTTTGCCTCCGAAGCTCGGCCTCTCTTCATCTGAGCTCTCTCTGCCCACACTCCATAGGTGGCCTCTTCCTTGGTCTGCCAGTGGCACTGCCGGTTGGGGTTAAATTCATATTGGAGATCCCAGCCGGTGATCTCAAAATTCTCCCGCTCATCATCGTCTTCATCCATGTGGCCTTCACCATCCCGGTACAGGTGGGACAGTGACATGGCCAGTCACCTAGGTTCTACGCTGGCAGAGGGCGAAAGCAGGGGGGCTGGAAGCCAGGCTTCATGGAGCGGCATATGGTATTGGCCTTGTATGTATGTCTATGTACATATGACAAATACTCATATGTATGAGGATATATACCTCATGTTCATATGGGTAATTATATACATATTGATCTTATATATTATATGTATATATACATATACATATGTATATATGTGTGGCATATATATACCCATATACGTATCGGGGTATACCACATGTGTGGTAGAGTACTGTGTGTACTCTGAGACACATGCAGTACATGTGTCTGCACATGTACTGGTGTGTACACATACTCCACATGTATCTACTACACCATATATGTGCAAGAGCACATATGTGGGAAAAGCGTAAAGTACCGGGGCTAAGACTTCCTGTCCACTTGGCCCCAGCTCTAGCTCCGTGCCTCCCCAACACAAGGACCAAGAATGGCCCAGCTGACCCGCCCTTGCTGCTGGGGCCACACTGACCCTTCTACAAGTGGCACCTCTGGGGTACCCAGCACCCACAGAGGGCCCTCCGATCTCTCCAGGGGACATGGTCCTAAACATCCTCAAACCTTCCTTGGACTATAATGCCACCTGAAATCCACTGAGGCTAAAAGCTCAGCCCAAATTTTACTGCCTTTATGTGGTAAGTGAGGGTCCAGCCTGGTACTTGGTTTACGGCTGGAACTGGGGATCTGGCCAGTGCCCTGGGGACATACAGAGCCTTCTACAAGACCCTGATAACCAGTAAGTCAAGCTTTGTCCACCCCCCACATCCACACCCACACCCTTCCCTTTTTTATCTTACCACCTCGTACTGTCTTGGAACATGCAGTGGAGTCTCTTTTTTGGGAGGGGGAAGTCACAGCATGCAATGGGTACATCAAACAATGAAAAAGAGAACAAAAGACTGGTCCCGAGGGCTGTGGGAAGAGGCATGGTAGCAAGGTGCCCTCCCTAAATCCAGCAAGCATCAGTACCGTGGGAATGTTGACCATGCCTCCCAAAACTTGAGCTTGGTCTCGGGGCTCTGGAAGGAGATGAAAGGGCTGGCATCAAACCATGCTTTGGGGTAAGTCTGAGAATTGGAGAGGCCTAAAGGTTATTATGCCCTTCCAACTCTTCAGAATTATGAGTCTTTTTAGGTCACCTGGTACCTCAACACCCCAACCACCTTATTCCAGAAAGAGGGGCTGCTGAGGGAGCAGGGTGGGGTGGGGTGGGTAGGAGGGAGGCAGGGGATGGTAGATGGGCCTGATTAAATTTGGAAGATGGCAAAGTTCAGCTGTAACGAAAGGGGGTGTGATAAATGGTGTCTACACGAACCCCACTACCCCCATGGGCACAGCAGTTGATTGGATGGGGGTTCCCAGCAGAACTCCCTTTGCATATTCAATCCCTTGGGGACAGAGAAGGGGGTGTTAACTGGGCACTTGTTTCTGTTTCCCAAGGGGAGCATGGCCTGGATCCCTACCAGTATCCTGGGGGTGAGCCCTGAAAATCCGAGGCCTGGGTACAGGTAAGGAGAGACTGGGCTGGTTGGGAGGGAAGCTGCCCTGTGGCTCTGGGCCCGGCCTCCACGTTACTTCTTCTCCTTTTTGCCTGACTTCTTCTTGTTGCCGTTGCCACCTTCAGGGGTCTTGGCATCTCGCTTGCCGGCCGCGTTGGTCAGTGTGGCATTGCTGCCCGGGATGTAGACATTCTGGCGGTAGTCGAGCACGTGCTGCAGAGTAAACTGAGGCCCGTAGCGGGCACTTAAGCCCATGGTACCAGCGCCCCCTCCCAGGGTGGAACTCCCATCAGCAGCTTCACTGGCAGAGGCCAGGATCATGGCCTGCAGCATCTCCGTGTCAAACTGGTTGTTGGGCCACGTGCCGGTCTCATCGCCATTCTGGGAGCCGCTGGTGCCGGGTCTCTGGGCCTGAGAGAATCGCCAGTCCATGGGCGGGGCTTGCTGAATTAATGCATGACTGTCTTTAGAAAACGCTGAACTACCAGACAGCAAGAGAGGCTCGCTTTGGCCTCTCTTAGGATAACTGTTGGACTGAGGACATTTTTTTGGTCATGTGGTATGGGACTACATGAATTGGACACGAGTCCAATAAGTCACTGGATATTGATCCCTGCTGCATGGCCGAGCAGGCCCTGGAGGAGGAGGCGCGGCAGCACCACGAGGCCTACGGCAAGCTGGAGCGGGAGAAGAGCACGGAGATGGAGCTGCTCAACACCAGGGTGCAGCAGCTAGAGAAGGAAAATGCTGAGCTCAAAACAACAGTGACCCGGCTCAAGGCGCAGACAGAGAAGCTGGACGAGGAGCGGCAGCGCATGTCCGACCGGCTAGAGGACACGAGCCTGCGGCTCAAGGATGAGACAGACCTGTACAAGCGCATGATGGACAAGTTGCGGCAGAACCGTCTAGAGTTCCAAAAGGAACGGGAGGCGACACAGGAGCTCATCGAGGACTTGCAGAAGGAGCTGGAGCACCTGCAGATATACAAGCTGGACTGCGAGCGGCCAGGCAGGGGTCACAGCTCGTCCTCCGGCCTGGGCGAGTTCAGTGCCAGGGCCCGCGAGGTGGAGCTGGAGCACGAGGTCAAGCGGCTCAAGCAGGAGAATCACAAGCTGCGGGATCAGAACGATGACTTGAATGGACAGATCTTGAGTCTCAGCCTCTATGAAGCAAAGAACTTCTTTGCCACCCAGACCAAAGCCCAGTCTCTGGCTGCAGAAATAGACACGGCCTCTCGCGATGAGCTCATGGAAGCTCTGAAGGAGCAGGAGGAGATCAACTTCCGGCTGAGGCAGTACAGGGACAAGATAATCCTCGCCATCCTGGACCACAACCCCTCCATCCTTGAGATCAAACACTGAGACAAGGGCTGTCTGCACAGCGGCCTTGGGGACCCTCAGACCCCGGACCCTGGGACCAAGGGGCAGACCCTGCTTGGGGATGCGGCCCGACTCGGGCCTTACACACACATGCGCACACGCACACACACACACATTGTAAATGTATCTCCGGCCACCACGTCATGTGTACTGGTGTGTATGTGGGGGGAAGCCGTGCACGCAGCAAGGGGTGAGCGTGGGGCCGTGGCTGTGGATGACATCTGTGCCCTTCCTGTCCCCTCGTTCTGTGGCCCGTCTGCAGGGGGCAGATGATCCTGGAGGTGGGAGGGGCACGTTCTGGGATCGGGAGTTACTGTAATAACAAGAACTGGAAGATGGTGTCTCAGATACTGGACGAAAATGATTCTACCTCTGGGGAAAAGGATTAAAACACACTCTAGTTAGACAGGCTCTTTCACCCCCACCCCGTTTCCTCCAGGAGTGAGAGCCGATTTCTGATCTTTTCCAGGAGCTCGAATGCCCAGCGGCTTACATCCTCCCCAACCTTTGGCCATCTTGGAAGCCTCGGTGCTCAGGCCCTCGCAGAGTCCCCTCCCCGGCTGGCAGCCCCCCGCGATCCTTAGGCACCGTGTGTGCAAAGGACTCAGGCCTGCAGAGGAGCTAGCGTGGGGCGACCCTCACACCAGAGTTCTTGGTACTTTTAGAGTTCCCTGTACTCTTCCCCATCCCTGCTTACCTACTTCTCTCTGTTTTATTTTTAAGACCATGAAAAATAAACAGCATTTAATTTGGGCGTACAATGAAGGGATTCAAAGGAAGGAGCCGGGGGTGGGGGGTGTGCCAGGGACCAGGGGTGTGTAAAGCACGCGTTGGCATGGGGCATCCAAAGACCTTCTTTTCAGGGAGGAGAACCCTCACACCCCTGTTCGTCTCCCCATATAATATAGGGAGCTTTACATGGGTATACTTTGATACCAAGATCATATATATCAATAATATGTATCATATATATATATATATATATATATATAAAAGGCCCCTCCGCCCCGTCCCCAGGCCGTCGCGGCGGGGAGCCGGTGCCCAAACCGGTGTCCGAGAGGCCTCGGCGGCGCCTCGAGCCCCGAGCCCACCCCGGCCCGGCCCCCGCTCTCCGCCTCCACCTCCTGGGCCGGTGGCGGAGGAGGCTGTGGGCGAGCTTGCGGGGCCGGGCACCCCAGCCCCAGCCCGCCGGGCCCCGCCACCCGCCGAGTGCATGAGGTTGACGCTACTTTGTTGCACCTGGAGGAAAGAAGGTATGGGAGAGGAAGGAAGTGAGCTGCCCTTGTGTGTGAGCGGCGGCCAAAGGATCTATGATGGCCAGTACCTCCAGGCCCTAAGCGCTGACTGGCATGCAGACTGCTTCAGGTGTTGCGAGTGTAGTGCCCCCCTCTCACACCAGTACTACGAGAAGGATGGGCAGCTCTTCTGCAAGAGGGACTACTGGGCCCGCTACGGAGAGTCCTGCCACGGGTACTCGGAGCACATCACCAAGGGGCTGGTCATGGTGGCCAGGGAGTTGAAATACCACCCCGAGTGCTTCATCTGCCTCACGTGCGGGACCTTCATCGGTGATGGGGACATCTACACGCTTGTGGAGCACTCCAAGCTGTACTGTGGGGACTGCTACTACCAGACCGTGGTGACCCCTGTCATCGAGCAGATCCTCCCCGACTCCCCCGGCTCCCGCCTGCCCCACACGGTTACCCTAGTATCCATCCCAGCCTCGACTCATGGCAAGCATGGCCTCTCGGTCTCCATCGACCCCCCCCCCCCCCACGGCCCACCGGGCTGCAGCACGGAGCACTCACACACCGTCCGCGTCCAGGGGGTGGACCCAGGCTGCATGAGCCCAGACGTGAAGAATTCCATCCACCTCGGAGACCGGATCCTGGAAATCAATGGCACACCCATCCGGAATGTGCCCCTGGATGAGATCGACCTGCTGATCCAGGAAACCAGCCGCCTGCTGCAGCTAACCCTCGAGCACGACCCCCACGACACACTGGGCCACGGGCCGGGGCCTGAGCCCAGCCCCCTGAGCTCCCCAACGCTAACTCCCAGCGGGGAGGTGGGCAACTCTTCACGGCAGAAGCCTGTCCTGAGGAGCTACAGCATCGACAGGTCTCCGGGAGCCGGCTCCCTGGGCTCCCCGGCCTCCCAGCGCAAGGACCTGGGGCGCTCAGAGTCCCTGCGCGTGGTCTGCCGGCCGCACCGCATCTTCCGGCCGTCGGACCTCATCCACGGGGAGGTGCTGGGCAAGGGCTGCTTCGACCAGGCCATCAAGGTGACGCACCGGGAGACGGGGGAGGTGATGGTGATGAAGGAGTTGATCCGGTTCGATGAAGAGACCCAGAGGACATTCCTCAAGGAGGTGAAGGTCATGAGATGCCTGGAGCACCCCAACGTGCTCAAGTTCATCGGGGTGCTCTATAAGGACAAGAGGCTCAACTTCATCACCGAGTACATCAAAGGGGGCACTCTCCGGGGCATCATCAAGAGCATGGACAGCCAGTACCCGTGGAGTCAGAGGGTGAGCTTCGCCAAGGACATCGCTTCAGGGATGGCCTATCTTCACTCCATGAACATCATCCACCGGGACCTCAACTCCCACAACTGCCTGGTCCGAGAGAACAAGAACACAGCTGGTTCTGGCTTCCGGCTGCCCAGCGACGCTGAAAGAGCCTCCAGTGCTTGGTCGCTCATTGTGTCCTGCTCGTCCACCTTTCTTTTCTTCTCTTGGGGTGAAGCAGCACTTTTGATTACCGTGGCTGGTTGAGCTTCTAAAACCTCTTCTGTGGATTTCTCTTCCTTAGCTTTCTTTCCACCAGGGGTAGGAGAACTGCAGGTGAAGTCAGATGACAAAGCGTCTATGGCATCATTGGGCCCCATGGGTTTCGAAGAGTCTGGAGGAGGCTCTGTGATACCTTCTTTTTTTGCCAAAAGTTCCCTGTATTTTGGAGGAAGTGTAACTTCTCTTTTACCTAATTCCTCTATGTAGGTAGAAGTCATAGGATCTGAAATTTCAGGTCCAATATACACTGTGTTATCTTCTTCAGTTTGTTCAGGTCCTCCTAGGGTGTCTACTAAGTCATCCAGAGCAGCATCCATCTCTGACTTCCCAGATGGTTTACTCGGTTTGGATTCAACTGGTACAGCCGACTTTGATGATTTCTGTTCTTTTTTCTGTTGAGCAGGTGTGGCAGATGCCGAAGCTACGCCAGCAACAATGGCCTCCCCAGCGGCAGAAACTGAATCCTGTGTTTTAGCCTTTGGTTTCGTTGATTTCTCGGATGTTGGCTGCTCACTTGATCTGGACACTGCTTTTTCTTTACGAACATGCTTGCTTTCTGTATCTGATGCGTGCTTGGGTAGGCTTCTTGGCTCTTTGTGTTCCTTCGGCTTTACTTCTTGGGTTTTTTTCTCATGAACCACAGATGGCTTAGTTGACTGTGACTTCTTTTCAGCTTCTGTTTTTGCAGCCTTGGCTTCCGTGGGATTCATACAGGAAGACTTGCTGGTGGAAGCGGAAGAAGCTGATGCTCTGCCGTCCCATTCCCCGGGCCCAGAGACTTCCGCTGGGTTTTCAGATGGTTTGCATTCCTGGCTGGGCTGGGCCCCGTGGTTTCTGTTTAGTGCCTCAGCCCGCAGAGAGCAGGGGGCGGGGCGGTCCCGGGACGCGACACAAGCCGCTCCCCGCCCTCCTCACACCGTGGCGCCGCCCGTGAACTCCGGGCGGGTCTGCGCAGCGAGGCGTCAGCTCTGCGCACAGGTCTCGGGCAGCCATATGGGCATCTGTGGCTTAGATATGATACATATATACATATACGTACTCCCCTTCCACATCGGAAATGTGCAGGAAGATGTCGGGGCCGCCATCGGCTGGAGTGATGAAGCCCTGGTCCTTGGATCAACAGAATCCCGAGGAAGGCACGATACCATGTCTTCCATAGCGAAGTATGGAATGTATGGGACTTGATCATACAATGGTTTATGGATCCTCATAATGGGACTGAACTGTGTTCAATATATACATATAATAATACCATTGCCAAGAGACAGAATTCACTGATTTTACATTTTCTCCTTCTTTTTCATGGTTCTCAGAAATATGTCTGGATACTATGTCCTGCAATGCATATAAAGCCCTTTGTCTCAAGTAGTCTGTATTAAGTAGCTGAAGTTCATGGAAGAGTTCAATTAGAAAATGTGGACAAGATTCGTTTTGAGAATCTCGGAGCATATACAATCATGATCTCCCCCGTACTTTTACCCATACGCTCCCGCTGCAGGAGCAGGCCGATGAGCTCGTCATGGGTCAGGTGCTAGTACTTGGCCGACTGGTCCAGCACACCCGAGTCCTTCAGCCTCTTGGTGTCCACAGTCTGGCCCACGTGGGGGCTGGAGCCACAGGCTGAACGCTGCCCGATGTGACCGTCTTGAGTTTCTCCAGCCCGCTGCTCAGAGCTGTGCTCAGACTGGAGCAGGGCTGCTTCCTGTCCGGGCTGCCCTCCACCGGGGCGGCACTGAGCGGCTTCACAGGGTGGGGACTGCCGCCGGATTGTGGCTCCTCAGCTGGTCGTGTCTCCAAGGGCAGAAGCACAAGCGGGGAGGCTGGGGTGGCTGCAGCGTGGTCCTCCCCAGGTGGGGCAGGGGAGCCCCCAGGGGAAGAGGCTGGTTCCCCAAGGGCTGGGGAGGAAGAAGTCAGGGGCCGAGCTCCAGGCAGAGGGGAACATGGAGGGCTGGGCCCCCCATCATGGTGGCCGGCTCAGGGCGGGAGAGGGGGTGGTGGAAAAGCAGGCTCTGGGGGAGTGGGTAGCTCGTCTGGACCAGAGAGGATGGACGGTTCCCTGGACCCTGGAGGAGATGTGGACGGGAGACTGGGGGGGTCTTGGCTCCCCTGAGACAAGAAGGGGTTCAAGGTGTCCTCCTCCGAGGCTTGGAGGTCAGTGTGTTGGGAGCTGTCTGGCAGGGGCCCAAGCCCCTCTCCTACCGGTCCCTGGCTCCAGGCCTCAGGACCCTCAGGGCTTCCTCCTTTCTCCAGAGCCCCCCAGATCCGCTGGCTCTGAGGAACCAAGCTCTCTGAGTAACAGGGTATGGGGTTAGGGCCCTCCTCCGGGCAGCTGGTGGGCTGGGATAGGGAGGGCCCAGGGATGGGAGGCCTGGCCCACCCAGCAGGGTTCCGCAAGAATGGCTGTCAGGCTCCGCCCCCGGTGTCTGGCCCTCTGCCTCAGCCTCCTGTGGACCAGCAACCAGCAGACTTGGAAGGTTGTCTTCTCCTCCTGTCTCTGCCTCCCTGCTTCCCAGCCCCCCTGCAGCTGCCGCTGCTGCTGCCTCCTCCTCCTCCTGGGAATCTGAGGGCATGAAGAGGCGTGGTGGCTTGGGAGGTGGCCTGCTGGGCTGCAGCCCCTGGTCCGACATGATTACTGGTATATCATACTGAAAGGGAATACATATAGGTTATCTTGAGTACATATCTTGGTACTATGTATATCCCATATATGCCCATGAAATGGCATAGGTCTTGCTAAGGCAGCAAGCCAAGCCCCAAGCTATCTGTGAGCTTAGAGCTGGCAGTGAAGAAAGGGAGACGTTTCCTCGCCCGGAAGGAGCTAGGGCTTCCCTGGGGCTGAGCGCTCTGGAACCAAGTCTGTCGGGTCGATTGCTCTCCCCTCTCTGAGGCTCATGCACTGAAGCCCCGGAATGACCCCGAAGAATCCAACGCACCAGCCGCAGCAAGACGCAAGGTGTGGAATGGCCAGAACCAGTCAGTACGGAACAGGGGAGGCACGTCCCGGCCCCTTCTCCTGCAGTGGCCCTTGATCCACAATATGGATCTCCATATTTAGTGTACCATGCATGGTACAGAGATGCCTCTGTGCATCTTGTGCAGCCGCGTGCTCACGAGGCGCTGCTAAGACTCCCCCGATCGCTTGACGATTCTGGTGACAGCCTCTGCCTTCTGCTCCGGCAGCTGCGACGGGTCTGTCAGAACGGAGGTGGTGGTGCTCAGGTGCCGGAGGGTGCTCAGCACCGTTGGCCTGAGGACGGGCAGGGAGCAGTGCTGGTCCAGCTAGGAGAGCACCGACCGGTGCAGCTCTTCCAGGCTGCTGGTGGACACCATCCCCTTGAAGGACTCGCATAGCGGCTTGATGATGATACTGAAAATCCAGAACTTCCAATTCTGTAGGGTCCGGCTCTTCACATACTCATCAAACATTTCTCTCATATGATCGAACTGGTGCCAGGCGACGGGGATCCCTGTGGCAGGGAGCAGCTGCTGGCAGGAGATGATGGTGGCGTTGAGCTCCTCGATCTCCTCCCGCAGCCGCCGGGGTTCCTCCTGCATCTGGCTCCGCTCCTGCTGCAGCTTGGTGATGTACTCCACGGTCTTCTGCAGCGTGATGGCGTGGCTGGTCAGCTTGGAATTATTAGAGATCAAACTGTTGAGGGTGTCAAAGCCCATCTTGATGCTGAAGCGCCTTTTCTGCTCAGCTGAAATATGCTTCATCTGCTGGTTCTTTAAAGCAGCCACAGTTTTGGGGTCTGCAGATTTCCCTGAGCAGTTGTTCTGGGGAGACTGAGGACTGGGGCTCTGCTCTGAAGTACATGGAGAGGCCTGCCCTGAGTTTGGGCAATCTCGACTGGACCCCGTGGCTGGGACCTGCTCGCCCTTTACCAGGGAGTCCTGCACTGTGCTTGGAGGGAACAGCCAAGAGACGGGCGCCGGCTGGCTGCTAGTGGTGTGGCCAAGGTCTGTCACCAGGATGCCACTGTGGAACTCCGTGACACCAGGAGCCCGGGCAATGGCAGAGGGCGTGAGGACCACATTGGACTGGGACACGGTAGAAGCCAACATCCCTTCTCTCTTCAGAGGGCCTGATGTCATAATCACCGCTTGTGGTTGTCCTGAAAAGGCAGCTGGGGCGATGCAAGTGTTCTTCAATACCACGGACACAGATTCTGGTTTGGGAGCAGGCACTATTTTGGGGGGCTGTTTGGGCCTTCCCCCAGTCAAGGAGACAGGCTTGGGGTGCACGAAAGTTAAACAGGGCTGGGGAGGCCCAGCAGCTGGCAGCCGGGTGACCGGAGGCAGCGCCAGGCCGCAGGGGGACAGCAACGGCGTGGGATGGTGGGTTGTGATGACAAGGCCCTGGCTCTGGCTGAAGGTGGTGGCAGACGCATCGTGGGTGAGGGTGGCAGAGGCCGTGTGTGTGATGACGGAGGGCGACTTGCTGGCTCCAGCAAACTTCGGTTGCGGGAAGGTAGGTGGAGCCGGGGGGCTCAAGGCAGTGGCAGGGGGTGGGTCTAGAGGCAGGGCAGGAGAAGCGGGCACTGGGGCAGGGCTGGGAGACAGCAAGGGCATAGTGAACACAGGCAGGAAAGGCTGAGGGACATTCAGCAGCGGTGCAGGGGGACCGAAGTCTGTGGGCTGGATAAAGGGGTCTCCAGGCCGGGGCGCTTGTTCACAGCCCTGCCTATCCGTGGCGTCCAGGGTGGTGGCTGCAGGAGGTCCTATGAGGCCATCAGGGAGGCTCACAATGGGGAGAGCTGTGGTTGACAGGATGCTCTCCTGAGCAGGTGGACTGTTGGGATCTGGTGCAGGTGCTGAGACAGGAGCAGGCAGCATGGAACCAAAAATGGAGCGGCTGGAAGAGAAGAGATCCTGGAAGGGTTCGAAAGTGTCCATGAAGTTCAGGTTGGGCTGCAGAGGCATCAGCCCCGGCTGGATCATGTCTGCATTTCCCAGATGTGCCATTTCCCGGGGGTTGCCTGGGAAAATGGCATACATGGCATTTGTATACAATATGTATGATCCATTACATATCATGGGACATATATACCATGGGTCTCATCCTTCAACATACTGCTGCATGGCATGCAGCATTTTTTTCAGTTGATGCCAATGCTTCCATTGCTTCCCAGTTTTTCTCCCGAAGGTCATTGTTTTTCTTCCTCTGGTGTTCAACAGCCTCCTTCAAAGAATCTAACTTATTTTGAAGACCAGTTATTTCTTTCTCTTTTTCTGAAATTACCTTTAATAGTTCTTCACGTGGGGGGAAAGATGATGCCTGTTGATAGTTCTGTTGCTTAAACTGCTCAATTTCTGATTTGAACAATTTGTTTTCTTCCTGTACTTCCTGTAACAGCCTTGTTTTGCTAGAAAGATCACTCTCCCTCTCTTTTAGTATAGTTTCTATTCTCTTCATTTCATTTTCCTTTTCTTTCAACACAGTCTCAAGTTCTTCAAATCATGATGCAGAACATGCCTCTTTCAAGTTACATTGTGCTACCTCCCGAACATGAGCTTTTAAAGATTCGTTTTCTTCTTGAAGATCCTGTAACCATCTCCCTCGATTGGCTAGGTGATTGGTAGTTACATGGTATTGTACCATGAGAATGAACCAAATGTCATATACATTTGTCCCAGGCAGTCTGGGGGGAACAAGAGGCTCCACCGGCAGGCTTGCGAAGCACGAGGAGATGAAGGTACTACTGAACGATGCTTTTGCTGACGCAAATGTCTATTGGGAACGGATGGCTCTTTTTTTCTTTGGTCTTTTAAAAAGAAACTTAGCCGGAGAAGTGGAAGCTACTTTGCGCTGCAAAGTGAGCCGCTTTACATGGCATATGTAAAGTGTACATATATGTACACTTTGTATATGTGGGTACACATGAGTGTACCCACTCATATGTACGTACAAAGGTACGTATGTAAAGTACGTAGTTCCCAGTGGGAAAAGAATGGATTAACCACTTTTTCTCTAGTCATCTACATATTTCTTTGTCAATGTCAAAAATGTCAGATTCATACAATGAAAAATAATGGAAGTCAAGCTGAACGGAAATTTACATATATCATGATAGCCATTTATATTAACTAGCTAACTAATAGGGGAAAATAAGCATTTCCACAAGGTTAGGAGCTGGACAAAGACTAGATCTCTTGAAGAAGGCTTTAAAGGTCCTGTACAAAGGAATCCAATATATGTATCATTGTATATGGGGAGGCATACATATCCTCTATGTATGAGGGGGCACATACGAAGAGCTATGAGACTGGTGGCGGTGGCGTGGAAGCAGTAGGAATGCTGCGAGGTCAGAGACTCATTGTCCAGAGCCCACAGGACACCTGCCCCCTGCCCCCGTCCCAGCTTGTACTCTAGACCCTGCCCACCCCCACAGAGCTGGAGGCTCGAGACAGCAACCACATCTTGGCGCCCCCCCGTGCCCCGTGGCCTGCCTGCTCCTAAACCAGAGTGATGCCGCCTTCACAGAGCCAATGCTATTGTCTACATCATTTTGGATTGGATGAGTTTATAAGATAAAAGTACATTTTAATAAAGAAAAATTCAACATTGAAGACTCAGACATTCTTGGGGTATTGGGAAGGGGAATTCCCACTTCTTCCTCCCACCTCCCCAGCATCATTGTGGAGGTGGGGTGACAAGTATTTCTGATCTTGGAAGGAATGGGGGGCAAGGATACTTTCCTCTGTCTGAATGTCTCTCCTCGGGGGCTGCCCGGCTGCCAGTTGGTCTGTGTGCCTCTCGCCTACCTTTGGCACCCTTACCCAAGTCCCCTGTGGAATGCAGGGATGGTGCCGTGTGGGGGGCAACAGGGCACGTCAGCTGGCGAAGAGACGGGTGATGGTGGTGGTGGCAGCGATGAGAGGGGGCGCAGGGGTGGGCCAGCCAGAGGGAAGTGGGTAGGAGCAAAAGGAGGAGAGAGAGGGAAGAAGGCAAGAGGGAAGAAAGCCAAAGAAGGTGGGGCAGCATCGGAGGGCAGGAGTGGTGGGGGTTGGGAGATGGTCTCCAGTCTCTGGGTCTCCATCAACTCTTGTCTGGGGGCGGATCTCTGTGCACTTTGTTTTTCTTCATACTGTCTAGGTATTCCTGTTGGGGTACTGCCAGCACCGATGCTAGGATCTCATCATCATCCCAGTCGTTCAGACCAAAGGCAGAGGGGGACATCTGCTGAATGAGGGCCCGGCACTCCAGAGCAGGGTAGAGGGACACGAGGGGGGAAGTAGCCCGGTCGGCCCCCGCTGAGAACTGGCTGCTTGTACCTGGTGCACAGGGCGAAGGAGGTTTGGCAAGAGCTAAGACAGTGCCTGGGGAAGGGGGCTTGATGCCCAGCTCGGCGTGCAGCTCAGGGTGCTCGGGCGAAGAGGCTGAACTCCGCTGTCGCGGGGACCGGCTGGTCCACTCCTCCAGGCCACTGGAGGCTGCTGCTGTGGCAGAACTGCATGTGGCACTGGCTTTCTGGTGCTGGCTGGGGCCGCGGACCTGGCGGGCCTGTTTCTCCTGATCCCGCAGCCACTGCAGGTAAGATTCTCGAGCCACCTGCTCCTCAATGGCCTCATTTGTGGCCTCCCAGTTTGTGGCCCGCTTCTTGTCTTCCAGCATTTGCTGTTCAATCCATGACTCCTCTGATGTTTTTATGGCATTCTTCCTCAGGGACTGCTCTGCAAACCCAGGTTTGAATGATGGCAGGCCTAGCCTCACACCCATGGTGGCCTTGTTGGGATTCACCACTGAATTGTAGTGGATATTCCGATGGTAGCTGACATGGATGGGTTCATCCTCGTTTTGATGGATCCCATGGAATGTGTTGATGGGTTCTGTGCTGTACTGGTACACCTCCACCGGCCGGTTGTACATCTCTGCCATGGCCTGCATCTCAATGTGGTTGCCATGGCAGTTGTTTTTCCGCTTCCTGTTGATGTAGGTGGTGAAGTCCTCTGTGACTTAGTTGGAGAAGTAGTCAGCATTCTTCATCAGATAGTCCATGCAATGCTTTCGCACAACCTCATTCATGTCTTGGTCTCCATACACCTGGTCAGCTACAGCCTGGAAGAGACAGGCGCCGTTCTCCTTCATCTGCTTGATGATGAAGCCCTTCTTGTCTCTCAGGGCCTTTTCAAACCAGTGCTCCTGCTGCTCAACGGTTGCGGGGTCCATAGCCTCGATGCGAGCTGCAGCCGCCTCATACTCGTCTTCACTGTTATAACCTGCACCGACCTCCTCACGCTCTGGACTGTCTCCTCCAACTGCTCCGACCCAGGAGGCTTGACGCGGTTGCTTTCTGTGGCCCGGCCCTGAACAGCAACCGCCAAAGCCTACCGCTCGGCCCACGCCCACTACCACGCCCGCGGCGCCCACACCCGCCCGGCTGCACCCAGCGCGTCGCCGCGGCCCCCGCCGGGATCAACAGGGCCCACGCAAGGAGGAGGAGAGGCTTGCTGTGGCCGCGGACCCGCCACGGCGCCAGGCGGCATGGCCAGCGCCCAGCGGTGAAGAGCTCCTGGAGGCCCCGGTAGCGGGCCCTGAGGCGGTGGCGAGGCCCAGGGACAGGCCCCCACGACGCCCAAGTCACGGTCGCGGTCGCCACCCCCCACACCCGTGCCGCCGCCGCCCACGCCCACACCCCCGGTGGTGGGGACCAGGGGCGAATTCCGAGGATGTACCGTGTGGCTGACAGGTCTCTCTGGTGCTGGAAAAACCACCATCAGCTTCGCCCTGGAAGAGTACCTGCTCTCCCACGCCATCCCCTGCTACTCCCTCGGCGGCGACAACGTGCGTCAGGGCCTGAACAAAAACCTTGGATTCTCCCCCGGGGACAGAGAGGAGAATATCCGCCGGATTGCCGAGGTGGCCAAGCTATTCGCTGGCGCTGGGCTGGTCTGCATCATCAGCTTCATTTCTCCTTTCTTTCACGAAGGACTGTGAGAATGCCCGCAAAATCCACAAATCGGCAGGATTGCCGTTTTTTGAAGTATTTGTGGACGCACCCCTGAACATCTGTGAAAGCAGAGACGTGAAAGGCCTCTACAAACGCGCCCGGCCGGGGAGATAAAAGGCTTCACGGGTATGGATTCTGACTATGAGAAACCCGAAACCCCAGAGCGCGTGCTGAAAACCAACCTGTCCTCCGTGAGCGACTGTGTCCAGCAGGTGGTCGAGCTCCTGCAGGAGCAGAACATCGTACCCCACACTATCTTGAAAGGCATCCACGAGCTCTTTGTGCCAGAGAACAAACTTGACCAGGTCCGGGCTGAGGCCGAAGCTCTTCCTTCTTTAGAAATTACCAAGCTGGATCTTCAGTGGGTCCAAGTTTTGAGCGAAGGCTGGGCCACTCCCCTCAAAGGTTTCATGCGAGAGAAGGAATACTTGCAGGCCTTACACTTCGACACCCTGCTGGACGATGGAGTGATCAACATGAGTATCCCCATCGTGCTGCCTGTCTCCGCGGATGATAAGACGCGGCTGGAGGGGCACAGCGAGTTCGTCCTGACACACGGCGGACGGAGAGTGGCGATCTTATGAGACCCTGAATTCTACAAACATAGAAAGGAGGAGCGTTGTTCCCATGTGTGGGGGACCATGTGTGCCAAACACCCCCACATCAAAATGGTGATGGAAAGTGGGGACTGACTGGTCAGCGGAGACCTGCAGGTGCTGGAGAGAATAAGGTGGAACGATGGGCTGGACCAGTACCGCCTGACGCCTCTGGAGCTCAAGCAGAAATGTAAAGAAATGAAGGCTGATGTGGTGTTCGCGTTCCAGCTCCGCAATCCCGTGCACAACGGGCTCGCGCTGCTGATGCAGGACACCCGCCGCAGGCTGCTGGAGTGGGGCTACAAGCACCCAGTGCTCCTGCTGCACCCTCTGGGGGGCTGGACCAAGGACGACGATGTGCCCCTGGAGTGGCGGATGAAGCAGCACGCGGCGGTGCTGGAGGAAGGGGTCCTGGACCATCGTTGCCATCTTCCCGTCCCCGATGCTGTATGCTGGCCCCACAGAGGTCCAGTGGCACCGTAGGTCCTAGATGATTGCAGGGGTCAATTTCTACATCGTGGGACGGGACCCTGCAGGCATGCCCAACCCCAAGACCAAGAAAGACCTGTATGAACCCACTCACGGAGGCAAGGTCTTGAGCATGGCTCCGGGCCTGACCTCGGTGGAAATCATTCCATTCCGCGTGGCTGCCTCCCACAAAGCCAAAAAAGCCATGGACTTCTATGACCCAGCAAGGCACAACGAGTTTGACTTCATCTCCGGGACGTGGATGAGGAAGCTCGCCCGTGAAGGGGAGAATCCCCCAGATGGCTTCATGGCACCCAAAGGCTGGAAAGTCCTGACAGATTATTACCGGTCCCTGGAGAAGAACAACTAGGTGTCCTCTGGCTCCAGTTTCTTCTTCAAGTGCTCTTGGATTCGCTTTCCTGTTTTGGTGATTAGATGCTTTGGACCCAATTGCTTTTCAGTGACTGATTTTCATGTTTTATAATGAGGTAAAAAGTGTGTCTATAATTTAAAGTCAACTTCGGTAATATATGAAAGAAAAGTCGGAATGAAGCCCACCACCTCTTGGCAGGTACAAGCGATACTGTTATCATTTCAAAGTGAACGCACTTGTCTTCGCTACTGCATCTGGTTAGGTAGGGCCCAGGTTTCTGAAAGCTTTGACCGTGTCTAGTTTCCTTGCCAAAAAGTAAAGTGTATCTTCCAGCTTCAGTCTTGCCCGTGTCACAGCAGTAACACGGACCGGAGGGACCACCTCTTCTGTACAATTGACCGAAGGGGGGAAAGAATTCTCTGCCCTACAGGAGGTGTGGCTCACACGCAGATTCTCGCTATTTCGCCTCCTGCCTCCAGCCCCCTCTCCTAAGGGGCTCATGCACGGCTTGCCTGGGGACCCCAGCTGTGTGGACATGTGACCTGCACCTCGGATTTATGCACCCTAGTTCTGCTGAGAAAGTTACATCATCTCAGAAAGAAGGGCTGTCTTACCGCCCTTCCATGAGCAGAACTCCAGCTACACGGTGATTTTCGGATGGAGAGCATAGAGCACTTTGAGGGAAAGATATCCACCCAAGGCTCAGATGATCTGGTACTGTAGTGGGAAATTTTTCTCTTTGCTCTCCATGGTCATGGAGAGGACCCATGTTATACAGTTGTTGTTGAGTCCCACGTGATCCCAATGGTAGTCATACACCAATTATATGCCAATGGGTACTCTCGGGATGGTATAGAGGCTCGCTTTTTTTTTTTTTTTAAAATCATAGAGTGATTTTTTTACTACATGCATCCTGCATGGAGATCATGCAGATGTAGATATCTCACTTCCGATTGACCTGGTTCTGGGGGATGATGATCTGGCAGGAGTTGGCGTCGTTGGTGTTCTTGATGGGGTGGCTGAGAACGCAGATAACGCGGATCACCTGGCCCACCTTCTCCACCCGGTCTCTGATGTAGCTGGGGTCGCAGATGAGCTGCTTACAGCGAGCAGCCTCTCCTTCAGATTTCACACCAATCACTTTTCCATTCTGCACAATGATTTCTTCAATGGGTTTATTGAGCATATAGGTACCATCATAAATAGCACTTAGTCTTGCAAATCCCTGTGGCAGCTCTCCGAGGCCATAGAGTGGGTAAAGCTACGGGCTATTGCCATATCTTGCCAGAGATTCACTGTAAAGTTTAATCCTATTAATGGTTTCACAACATGGCTGATCTAGATAGTCATCGGTTCTGTAAAGAGCCAGGGCATGGCCGGTAAAATCTGTGACATCCTGTCCCAAGTCGAATTTCTTGTACACCTCTTGCATGGCGGTCTTCATAGGATCGATGCCCTCAAAAGTTCGCGGATCTTTTTCATCACAGTTGGCAACATACACTAGGAATTTTCTGAAGAGATGTTTTCAAACAGTCCCATCAAGCTAGATGCCAGGGCTTCTGCTTCAGTGGAAGGAACCTTGTAGATTTTTCCGCCCTTATAGACAAAGCTCCCTTCAGTCACTTTGAAATCCAGATAGCGAGTGTCCTCTGTATAAAGCAGCATTTTAACCAGCTGACCATTGGCCATGAGGAACTTAGGGATTAAGTCCACATTCTAGTCTCTTCCTCTCCCCATCAATGCTGGTGGTGCTCCTGGTATTTTAATTTTTTTGTATAAATCTTCCAGAGGTGTTATAGATGCACTTTCTCCTCCATAATACGGGTTTCTATCCATGTGAAGAACTTTCTTCCCATTCACTGACATTATACCTGACAGGATACATTCCATCAGGCCGGTGCCCAGCACGATCACGTCGTACTCCTCATTCATGGCGGGGGACGGCGAGGACCGAGGCCCAGGGAGAGCACAAGGCACAGGGACTCGAGGGGCCAGCGGCTATATGGCCACCCTGGAGCCACAGGGGAAGCGCTCAGGCCAGTGTCGGGAGGGGGGGGGTCGGCGACGGGAACAGGGAGCCAGGGCTGGAGCTGAAATGGAGCTGGAGAAGAGGGAGGCCGGCCGCCACCTCAGACGGGAAGAGAAGAGCGGGGCAGGGAGGGGAGGGAAGACGGGGAGGGCAGGGAAAGGCGGGCGGCGACCCGGGCCTCCGCAGCTTATGAAGAGCTATGTGTCTTATACCATGCAGGACTATGTCATTGGACAATGGATCCCATTGTCCCATTATGGGATCATATACATATTGGTAAGATACAGAATAATTGATCATGATACATGGGACATACCATCCTATCATAGAGGATGACAAATTCCATTTGTCACTGGAATTGAGGCTAACAGAACTCCCCTGACTCACAGGACTGCTTTTGGAGGACAGGCTCTCAAGGCAACTTGAGGTTTCTATTTCCTGGCTTGAACGGTTAGATTCTTTGACATTTTCCTTTCGTGGGGGCCAATCCGCAATCCTAGCCCTTACCCCCATCTTGGGGACCCCGGGGGTAGAGGTTATATGGTGAGAAGCTTCACTTCGGGGGGGCCCGACTGGAGCCATGACCGAGGACCCTAAGCTGCCATTCTGGGACCTGAAGCGCCGCATGTAGAAGTCATCAGTGTGGACTTTGGGAGCGCCATCTGTGGCGACCACCAAGGCCCTTTCGGGGGCAGCGGGCCGCTCTGTCTGTGACCGTTTCAAGCTGGTCATGATGGAGAAGCAATCAGACTCAAATCCCTGCACAAAGGACCATCATAGCTAGTTTTAAATGTGCACTTCTCTTTTGGAGAACGGTTTCCAGAAAATACGGCAGTTGCATGAGATCTTAATCTGTTTCATTTAAAAGGTGAAACGATGCCTTGTTTCCAAACCTCTGAAAATCCTGATCTTCAAAACATTATAATCCACAATGGTTCCCTTTGCTTCGCTTTCACAGACAGCTTTCTTTCAGAAAAAACTGAATGGGACTTGTATTACTGGATGTATGCGTACCTGGTGCACTATGACGAGGAGCAGCAGGACCTGGCCTTGCTGTCCATCTCCACCTTCCAGCGCGGTCTCAAGGACCCCAACCAGCTGGTTCGTGCCAGTGCCCTCCGCGTCCTCTCTAGCATCCGGGTGCCCATCATCGTGCCCATCATGATGCTGGCCATCAAGGAAGCTGCCTCGGACATGTCACCCTACGTGCGGAAAACAGCTGCTCATGCCATCCCTAAACTCTATAGTTTGGATTCTGAAGTATGTCATGTATAGTTGTCATGTGGCATGACATGTGGACAAATGTATGTTTACATTTGTCAATACATACTGAAGTATGTATTGAGTTATTTGTGCCCAGAGAGATATGTGCTAATGAGCCTGGGTGGCTCAGTGGGTTAAAGCCTCTGCCTTCAACTCAGGTCACGATCTCGGGGTCCTGGGATTGAGCCCCGCATTGGGCTCTCTGCTCAGCAGGAAGCCTGCTTCCCCCTCTCTCTCTGCCTGCCTCTCTGCCTACTTGTGATCTCT
>CM052811.1:82031660-82067256 GCA_028533885.1 Nasua narica | reverse complement strand
AGTAGAAAACTGTCTCCCAGGCTTCAGCCTCTCTCCTTGCCTTCCTCCCTCCCCTCTGCTCTGCTCCCATTTTCTCTCCAGCCATACTTGATGCCTTTTTCATCTCCTCTGGCCAAACTAGCTTCTGGTAGTGAGACTGTAGCAGAGGTCTCTTCATCCTGACACACCGCATCCAGACTTGTGCCGGACTAGCTCCCTTTTTTGCATTCTGTTCTCAGCAACATCACCCTCAGTGAGGCCTTTCAGGCCTTCCTATCCAATGACTCCGCAGCCTTCCTTCAGAGCACACTTCATTTGTCGTAGAGAGCCCTTGTTCTTTCCTTTCATGTCTTTGCTTTTGTGCTTTGGTCCATCTCTTGACTGTGAGCTCCTAAAGGCAGGCAGCCCTAGGTATCTTCCACACCATGCATGGGCCCACCAAGGTACCTGGCAGAGGGGCATGCTTTAGTGTATAGTTGGCGAATGAATAATTGAGAAGGTCTTAGTGCTACTCAAAGTTTCAAGCTGTTTCTGGGCAAGGGGACAACCACAGTGGCCTGGGGCTGACTCTTCCTGCTCCACTTCCTCCAGCAGATCTCCCTAGGTACCACAGACAGGGAAGCGCCCTGCATCCTGTTCTCCAACTATCCTGGGACAGCCCCAGGCAGGCAGACCAGCCAAGAAAGAGATGCCTTTTTTGAGGGGTTCTCAAGGCACTGGCTTTTCAGAGTCACGGGGCCAAAGGAGCAGGATCTCCAGGCTCCAAGGACAGAGGAAATGACCTCAGAACCATGCCTCTCCTCTTTTTCTGTCCATTCCCACAGTGTCCTCTTTACTATTCCAGCACTCTCACCTCAGCCAGAAGAGTGCTTCCGCACCTACCACTGCATGTCCAAAAGATGACCCTGAAGGTCTCATGGAGACTAGTCTTGTTTCTGGGCAAGACACAGTGCCCAGTGCTCTGGCGTTTTCCCAGAGAAACATAAACACGTGAGAAACAGGTAGGAAAAAAGGTCCTCAACACGACTAACCACCAGAAAAATGGAACCAAGCGCATAATGAGATATCACATCATATCATTTGGAATAGCTATCCTAAAAAAGACAAGAGCTAACAAATGCTTCTGAGGATATGGATGAAAGGGAACCCTTGGGTACCATTGGTGGGAATGCACATTGGGGCAGTCACTATGCAAAACAGTATGGAAGTTCCTCGATAAAATAAAAATAGATCTCTCATAGGATCCTGCAGTCCTATGTCTGGGAACATACCCATAGAAAACCAAGGAATATGTCCAAGAAATTCCTGCACCCACCTCCATGTTCAAGAAGTGCTATTTTCAACAGTGAAGACACCAAAAACATCAGTGTCCATTAGTGGTAACTGGATAAAGAAGTGTTTACCTATATAGTGGGATATTAATCAGCCATAAGGAAAGGAAATCCTGCTACATTTGACAACAGTAATGGGCTTTTTAAATTTTATTTTTTAAATTAACATATAACGTATTATTTGTTTCAGGATTACAGGTCTGTGATTCATCAGTCTTACACAATTCACAGCACTCACCATAGTACGTACTCTCCCCAATGTCCATCACCCAGCCATCCTATCCCTCCCCACCCAACCCTCAGTAGCCCTCAGTTTGTTTCCTGAGATTAAGAGTCTGTTATGGTTTGTCTCCTCCCCAGTTCCACCTTGTTTCATTTTCCCTTCCCTTCCCCCCATAAACTCCCATCCTTCCTCTCAAATTCCTCATATCAGAGAGATCATATGATAATTGTCTTTCTTTCATTAACTTATTTTGATTAGCATTATACCCTCTAGTTCTAGCCACATCATTGCAAATGGCAGATTTTGGTTTTTTGATGGTTGCATAGTATTCCATTGTATATATACACCACATCTTCTTTATCCATTCATCTGTTTTTGGACATGTAGACTCTTCCCATAGTTTGGCTATTGTGGACATTGCTGCTACAAACATTCAGGTGCACGTACCCCTTCGGATCACTACATTTGTATCTTTAAGGTAAATACCCAGTGGTGCAATTGCTGGGTTGTAGGGTAGCTCTATTTTCGACTTTCTAAGGAACTTCCATACTGTTTTCCAGAGTGACTGCACCAGCTTGCATTACCACCAACAATGTAGGAGGGTTCCCCTTTCAGGGAGCCCAGTTCTATAAGATCATTTCCTACCATCAGCCCTGCCCTACAGAGGGCAGATGCCACTAAGCTTCTGAATGATTAGGGGTTCCTTTTGGCAGCACACTCCTCATTGCTTTGGTAAATGACGTGTTCTCTGGGCTGGTCCATAGCACATGACCACCTAGTAGGTTCCTAATTTTACACAGGATATGCACTCCAGTACGATCACTTCACTGAGCTGTTTGATCCCAGTTCTGGCATTTCTACTACATTTAGTGTGAGAAACCACTTCTTAGAGAATTCCAAGTCACCCTACCAGTGCATTAGCACATTCTTCTGGGATCCTTGCTGGGTATTAAATCTCATATCATGAATTAATGTCCCCATATGAATGAAGTCTCCCTTATCCAGAATTCCTGAGCTACTCTCCTAGGTGCAATCTCTTCAGGGTGTAGTTCCCTGATGAGCCTCCTGGCTAGTGCTGGTACATGATGGCTGGCTCCTACAGCTTTATCGCCAGGTAGTGCCTCTTCTCAGCCAGCAGCCCCTGCACTTCCCCCACTGGGTTATGTGGGACTTCACCCTAGTTCTTGTTCTGGAGGCCAGGCAAGAAGGTGGGGGAAAATCCTGGGAGTACAGTGGGGTGGGTATTGTCTGTCAAGGTAGAGCCTCAACTGATCCTTCAAGGAGCTCTGGAGTTAGAATGTCCCTTCAGCATCATCCTGGATTGAGACAAGGTGACCCAGCCTTCTACCTTCATATTTTCCAGACATTGGATGTAAGTTGCCTTCAAGAGTGGTCACACCTTTGGGCAAGGTAGCTCCCTTTGGCTGGGGTCAGTTCCCAGAGAGGGTCTAAGCTGTGAACAGTGATAGCAATTCACCTAACATTTGGAGGAATGAGCACCTTGTTCCTGAAGGGGGATCTGGGTGGAACATCCTAGCATCATTCCCTTCAACCACCACAAATAGAGAGAAATCTCTACAAGCCTCTAGAGAGAAAAAGACAAGGTAGAAAGAACTGTCTTTCTAACAAAGAACAAATAAAACTAGAAGACAATGATTAAGTTCTTAAAATCCTTCCTTCTTGTAAATGTCTGCTAAAATCATTGATCATTTGCATACATTAAAGGAATCAACTCAAAAAATGCTACTACTTGAGATAATAATAAAAATACTATCCGGATATATCAAAATAACTCTATGATTTATTTCAGAGAGAGAGAGAGAGAGAGTGCACGTGTGAGTGGGGGGAGGAGCAGAGGGAGAGGGAGAGAATCTCAGACTCCCTGGTGACCATGGAGCCTGACATGGGGCTCGATCTCATGACCCCAAGATCATGACCTGGGCCAAAATCAAGAGTTGGCCACTCAGCCACCCCAATTCAGTTTAGGAAGTGAAGATTAGAATAATCCTTATAGTGGTAGTATTTTAGGTTGTCCTGCATAACTACCTTCCCCTTTAAACCTCTACTTTTTCTCAAAGGAGAAACAATAAGAAAAAGAGAAAGGGCTAAGTTGGGAAGAAGAAGGAGAAGGAGAAGGGGAAGAAGAAGAAGAAGAATAAAGAAGAAGAAGAAGAAGAAGAAGAAGAAGAAGAAGAAGAAGAAGAAGAAGAAGAAGAAGAAGAAGAAGAAGAAAGAAAAAGAAGAAGGAGGAGGAGGAGGAGGAAGGAAAAGAAAAGGGAGGAAGGAAGGAAATGGGAGGTATAGTCTGAGGTATGTAGAGAAAGTGTGACCTATGGAAGATTGTGGGTACCCCCATGAATCACCATAAAGTGCTCTGAGCACCAAGCAAGGGTCCAAAGTCTTACCCCCAAGACAATGATTACCATTTATAAACACCATACATCCTTTTTTGGGTTTTTTTTAAGATTTTATTTATTTATTCGTGAAGAGAGGTAGAGGGAGAGGGTGCCTGATGAGGGAGTGGATCCCAGGACCCTGAGATCATGACCCCAGCCAAAGACAGATGCTCAACCAGCTGAGGGACCGAGGCACCACCATATATGTTTTTGATTAGGAAAATGTTCCAAAGTCTGTTTCCTGCTCTGTCAGATGTGCAAGAGCAGGACTGGGGGCTCCATTTTGAAGTGGAAAATTAGGAGGGGCTGTGTTGGTGAGGAGAAAGAAGGCTTGGGGAAGTGAGACTGCACCTTCAGTTTATTAAATTTGGTTTTGGTCCAGGATTCTCAGGCTTGGCCGGTTCTTCCCTAGTGCCCTCTGCTGGAGAACAACTAGAATCATTTATTTAGATACGTAATGAGTATTTTTTAGTTTTGGGGCTTTTCTAGTGATGGATTCACAGGGCTCTCTACAAAGCCCAGCACCTCCTTCAAAGAAGCAGGTCTTGGGCTAGCAGGAGGCATTCTAGAAAGCAGGGAGGAGAACTCTGCCTCCAGTCTCTTCTCAGGAGGCGCCTGAGATAAGAATTGCCAACCTGATTCTGTGAACAGAGAGGTTGGCCAGGTGTGTGGCTCTGCCTCCCTGATTAGCAGTAATCAGGTAATAAATTAGTCACCAATAAGGTGCAGCTCCTGATGTCACTTGGGGTTTCTGCAGCTCCATTCCCATCCCTCTTACGGGGTTGTAAAAAAAACAAAAACAAAAACAAAACAAAAAACAAACAAACAAAAAACTTATTCTTGAAGTTGAAGGGGTAAGTACATTAGATCATTAGATCTAGAATTTATTTTTATATTTTTCTTCCGAAATGACAAAGAAATGCTATTCTCCAGAATCCTCACTCAATATTATGTATATGGAAACTTTTGCCAACAACAAAGTATCTCTGTGTTAAAATATAATTCTCATAGGGTGTTTACTTGCCTGTTTCCCTCTTGAGACCAAGTTTCTTTTTTTTTTTCTTTCTTTCTTTTTTTGAGACCAAGTTTCTTGAGATAAAGATACCTATGCCTTGTTGGAGCTCAGTGTTTGATTGTGTGATGGATGAATGGGCAGACAGATGGAAAGACAAAAAAATGACAATCTTTTTTCTCATTGTTTCTTTTTTAAAACATTTAATGCTTTATGCACAGAAAAGTGAAAAAATAATAATTATATGGCTTGATGAATTTTTTACAATTAAACTCACCTCAGTACCTAGATCCAGAAAGGGTACATTTCTAGATGCAGTCCTCATATCAACCAGTCACAATCTGTCTCTAGAAGTGGTTGCTGCCTGCGTGGATTGCTTGGTCTTTTGTACTTAAAGTAGAATCATGTAGTGCTCTCTCTCTTTTAGAATTATTATTTATTTACAGTTCCTTACTTTTTCTTGTTGAAATTCTTATGGAAGTGGGTTCTTCTTTAGTGGCATGTGTCCTCTTTTCTATTTGGCTGTATTTGCTCCATATCATGTGTATAAGAGTCACATAAATCTTGTATTGTTGCATGCTGTAATGCGTCATTCATTATCACTGTAGTATAGTGTTCCATTGTATCAACCATCCCCCATATAGTCTGGGTTCTCCCAGAATAGACTCTGAGCAAGGATCCAAGTGTAGGAGGTTATTTGGGATATGAAGAAAAAACCCCAGAAAGTGAATGAGAGAATGAGACAAAGAATAGAAAACAGCCAACAATGGCTGTGTTACCAAGTGAATTATCATGATGTGCTGCTGGGACTGGATCTTGCCAATGTCTCTGGGAAACAGTATAGAGATGCTGCAGAGGGATCAGGGGGTTGGGGTATTTATACTCTGACACTCTTCCATCATTAAAAGGACTACTGAACAAGGAATGGTCTGTGCTCATTCCCAGGCTCTCCTGGCCTCCTGGGGGACAAAGAGCTCTGGTGCCAGACGAAGCTCTTAAACTAAGAAAAGTGGGTGAAAGCAGTTGGAACTCAGGCAAGCAGTTAAGATTTTCCTTAGAGTTTATGGACTACCCTCATAGTCTTCTAATATCTTCCTTATTGATTATTTAAGTCTGGGCCCTCCAAGAAACAGATGCCAAGATAAAATCAAACTTGCAGGAGATTTATCGGAAAAAATGGGGAGAGAGCCAGAGGAGTCTGGCAGACCTCTTGGAACAAGATGCAGGGCTGTCTCCTGTGAAGGAGAAGGAAGGGAGAAGGGAAAGGAGGTTGGACAGGAAAGGTCTTTGCACTTCAGCAAATCCTATATGGAGTCTGTCTTTAAGCCAAAATTGCCCAGGTCTCAAGGAACAGACCCGCCTCAATGCCCTTGCTGTACTCAGTCATTAGCTGACACAGGAATGGAGTCAGTTGCAACACCTGGAGTTTTTGGTCAATTATGCTTTCTGCAGCAGGACACCCGACAGGCACATTGCCCCAGCTGCCACATTGCCTGAGTTAATAAGACAGCAACCAAACAGTCCTGTCTGATCCAGCACCCTGTGCCCCTCCAGGTTTCTTTTTCTTGTTAATACTCTATATATAATTTCAAATACAAAATTCAAATGCAAATTGCCTTTCTCCGTGAGCTTTTTTGGAGGATAACATATGCTATCTACTATGACTGTCTGTCTCCTTGAACTAATTAAGCCAAATAAAATTCTTTTTGTTATCTGAAATGCTGGCCACAGGTTCTGTTTTTAAGATGCAAATGTTCCTTGAAATAGTTAAGCCCTTTAGCTGTTTACTTACACTTTGAGAAGGCCAGTGTTGACTCAACCTCACTTCCTGGCTGTGAGACCTTGGGCACGTCTTGGAACCTCTCTGACCTGCTCTTTCTTCATCTGTAACACCTTCAGTCACAGGCTTGGGCTGAGAAACAAGAAAATGCATGTGACATTCTTGGCACACAGACGATTCTAAATACTTGTCCTTCTCTTCTTTTTTCTCATCCCTGCCTCTTCTTCCTGAGTTACCAGAATTGCTTTCCTGCTAACACCAAGATTTATTAAGACAGGGGAATGTGATAGGGGCCAGAGGGAAGGGGGATGGAAAGTGGAGCATGGTCCTATTCACAAGGTGTTTAGTGAGGTTGAGGGTCCACTAGTTAAAGTGTTTTATGTGTTCTCTCGTTAGGAACAGATAGATGTTGGCTACTGTCGTTAGATGAGATGGCTCTAGGGTAGGTAGGGCTCTGCAGAGGAGAACCTGAAACCAAAGTTTCCGTGAAAGGGAGTGGAGGGAGGCCCCAGAAAATGCCCTACTATGGGCACTCGGCCAATATGTGGTGATTGAGAGGTGGGAGGAGGGTATGAAAAATGAAGTCAGAGGACCTGAAAGTGAAGTGTTGAATTGCAGCTCTGCCTGGAGCCTAGGATGGTATTTGTCCCAGCTGGAGATGCAGGTTCCAGATTAGGTGTCCCTTCTACACACTTGCACATTACACCCTGGCTCCCTTTTCTCCAGGGCCTGCTCCACCAAACCTCTGAGAGCCCACAGTCTGTTCTGTACCTGCCATTCTTTGAAATTAATGGACTTTTACTTAATGAGCACATCTGTATCTCTGTGCAAGATCTCAATGCCCCCCAAACAATTGGCAGGAGCCATTGCTTTTCAAAAATTGTCACAAGGGAGTCCTTTTAAAAACCTCTGGGTGATGGACATTGGAGAGGGAGAGTATGTGCTATGGTGAGTGCTATGAATTGTGTAAGACTGATGATTTACAGACCTGTACCCCTGAAGCTGTTTAATTTTGTTTTTGTTAATAAAACAAAAACAAAAACCTAATGATGTACTAATGTTGGCTAACTGAACATAATAATAAAAATAAATAAATAAATAAGTTTAACAAAAAAAAAAAAAAAAAAAAACCTCTGGAAAAAGAATGGATTTGCAAGAATTTTACTTACAGAGAAAAATTCCAGGACCCTTAGGTTGTATACCTTGAGATCTACCTAATTGATCCATGAGAAAAGTAGAGGTGGTATTTCACTGCTGGCTTGTCTATAAGGGGGAATGGTTTTACCTGGAGCTACCTGTCCTCCTCCATCTAATCCCTCTTGTGGTGATGACAGGCATGTATAAGAAAGCTCCCCTGGTTTGGGAGCCAAAGGTAGGACAGGAGGAAAAGTCAGGTTGTAATAGACAGTGCCAGCAGTCCACAACCTGGGGGTGTGACTGACCCAGCCCTGGGGTACATTGCTTCGAGCCTCAGACACATCTCAGTGCATGTCCAGCCTGTTGGAAATGCCAGGGAATTACCATCTCCCCTCACCACCCAACTTGTGGGATCATTCTGGGGAGGGTATTCTAGGCTGCTTCCCAACTAATCCTGCAGGACTGCACTGAGGAACCCAAAGCTTAATTGTACCTTTTATTTGCCACATTCCCACCCCCATTTTGCTCCCCCCAACCCCCTGCCAGATTCTCTGCATAGCCTGCCTCCCCCCAAATAAACCATTTGCACTAGAATCCTTGTCTCTGGAGAACCCAAACTAACAAGCATGTTGATAGAGTCATGGGGAAATGTGTGAAGATTCAGACACTCTCTGGTCTGACACTGGTCTGTCAGTCTGAACCTCCTAGATAGATATGAGAAATGCAGGGAGGCAGTGGGGCACAAAGCAGAGCGCCTGGCATTGGTAGGGACACCACATTATGATCGGCTTTGCTGCTTTTTAGCTGTATTGCCCCATGAATCTCTCCACCCTGCTGGGATTTCCAATAGAGAGATAATGATGATAAAGGTCTTCCCTGCCTTTTGCAGCAACTCTGAGACTCAGATGGGAATTGGAAGAAAGGCACTTTGTAAACTACAAAACATTACACAAAAGGAAGTAAAATTTTATATCAACTGTCTTAAGTATTTCTTCTCTCTCATATTCTAGATAGGTGTTAACACAGCTTGAAGTCTATCACAAGCCAAGCACTTTTTAAGTTGCTACCTAATTTTATATAAATATTAAATTATTTGCATTCTCTGGAAGAATGACCCTTAAGTAGATAAAAGCTTGGTTGACCATCCCATCTACCAAAGATGAGGTAACACAAAGAGTCTCGGGCCAGTTAGACCCCAACACCTTGCACAGGGTACGGATCAACTCTTTGTAAGATTATAGAGAACTTGTGAAATAAATATAATATGTTAGATTAGAGAAACAATTCTTTTGTCATATCTGACTTAGTCACTGAGGGATATGTTTTCCAAGTCAGTATTTTTTTTCAAATCCCCCCCCACCAAATTTTATCAGCCCCCACTCCCAGTGTCTTGGTGGAAAATCTTATCTACATTTTACAGGTGAGGAAATGGAGACTTTGAAAGATAGTCAGCCAGGGTCCCAGAGTCAGTCACTTTGTCTGATATCCAAGGACCTAAAGTCCAGGACCTGTTTGTTCTACTGTGCTCTCTGACCCCACAAGCTCAAGCTCATTACCATCAGAGATGAATACATGAAGTTCTCACACCCTTTTGGGTTATCCCCAGGAGCATTCAGGACCCGTATTCAATTCCTGCTCTCTTACAATCCAGAACAGTGGTTTTCCACAGGGGACTATTTGCACCCCCATCCCCCAGGGGGACATTTGACAGTATCCAGAGACAATTGGAGGGGAGGAGCTACTGGCATCTAGTGGGCAGAGTCAGGGATGCTCCTCATGCACAGGATAGCCCCCACAGCAAAAAATTATCTGGCCCACACATCAATAGCATCAAGGCTGAAAAACTGGGTCTAGAGAGAGACAGACAATCCAATAATCGAAACTAAACTGTGATAACAGCAATGGTAAGTGGTTGCCACCATGGAGACTAGCTTTGCCAAGAACTGGGTTGAGTGCTGCCATCAGTCTGGCTCATGCAGGGGACCAGAGCCCTGCAAGCACCAGGGGAACAAGAGGTTGATGTGGGGATTAGACCTTCACAAAGGGGGGAAACCAGGATGCAGGTCTGAAGGATGAAGGCAGTGTGGAGGACCAGTGGAGGCATCGACAGTTTACGTGAAGCCCTGGAGCGGGCCTGCGAGTCTGTGCTAGAGGGATCCTGGAACAACTATGTCCAGTGACTGAGGTGGGCTGGTGCAGGGATCTAGTGAAGAAGGTCAAGGGAACATTGTGAAATATCATCGGGAGGCAGTAGGGAGACTGTGTGAAGGTCATGGAGATTGTGGAGGTTGTGGGAGGCTGTGGGGAGGCCATGAAGGTCATGGGGAGGCCATGGTGGTTCATGAGAGAGCCCTTGGGAGTCAAGGTGCCAGCAGATCTCCCCTGGGTGGCACCACAGTCACATCTGTGCAGCTATGTAGGGAAGGAGAGCACAGACAGGATGGTGACGAAGGTGGGACCCAGTAATGACCTAGAAGAGTGGAAGAGTGGACATGAAGAAGAGTGAGCATGGGGGCGGGGGTGGGGGACAGGAAAGGCCTGAGAGGCAACAGTGTGCCTGGGAAGAGAGAAGATGGAAGGAGCCGGCCTAGGGAGGCAGAGTCCAAGCCAGGTATGCATAACTGCTGAAGATCTGAGCAGGGGCAGCCGCCATCAGATTTGACTATGGGAAAGATGCCATGGACATCAGAGTGGAGAGGCCACTGTGGGGGTGGTGAGTTACCATAGGCTCTGTAAGGAAGAAGGCCATAATGGGGCTTAGACCAGGGGCTGTTGTGATAAAGGGAGAGAAATTGATAGAACCCAGGATGCCCAAAAGTAGTAAAACCAAGAAAAAGTTGGTGGTGACTCAAGTCTGGAGATAGACAGAGGGAGATTTTGGTTCCAGAAACCTGCCACCCAGTTTTCTGAGTTAAGGACAATTAAAAGAAACCAGGCTTGGGAAGGGCTCCTGGGTAGCTCAGTTGGATTTCGACTTAGGCCATGATCTCAGGGTCCTAGGATCTAACACTGCATTGGGCTCCACGCTCAGCAAGGAGTCTGCTTGAGGATTCTCTCTCTCCCTTCACCTCTGTCTCTCACACCCCTCAACCCCCCACCCACGAATAAATAAATAAATCTTAAAAAAAAAAAAAAACAGGCTTGGGGAAGACAACCATGAATTCCACCGTGGTCATTTTGAATTTGAGGAGCCTTGAAAGCACCCAGTAGAGAAGTTAAATAAAGGCACAACTAGTCACATGAGTGAAGAGCTAGAAGGAGGACTGGGCCAGAGATGCACATTGCCTTTGTTACTATGAGGATGGTAATTTGAGCTGAAGTCAGGGATGGGACTCCCCAAGTGTAATCTCTGGACAGCAGCAGCAGAATCTGGAAACATGTTAGAAATGCAGAATCTCCGGCCCCATCCCACACCTACTGAGTCAGAAACTGCTAAGTGAGGCCAGCCACTTGTATTTTATTTAACATGCCCTCCCAGAGGATTCAGATGCACAAGAAAGCTCAAACTTTATTTCACACTAAACTTACCTGGGGAGTGTTTTAAATTCCCAATGCCAGTAGTGTACCATCACATCAGAACTCTGGCCAGGATCCAAAGCTTGCCCAGGGCTATCTGGACCTGTCCCAGATTTACTCTGAAAGTCCTGCAACCCAGGAGATCCCCCAAGCCTGACACTTCAGATCCAGCCATCAGAAGCTCTTACAACTCCCTCAGGTGATTCCACCTGGGCAACCAACTTTAAAACCAGCATTCCTACCCAAAGAAGCTGTCAGCTTTGGACCCCAGGGAAAGGTCACTGCTGAAATAGTGCTAATTTTAGAAACTGACAATGGCCTGCTGATAATCTTTGTAAATGGGGAGGGGCCCAAGCATACATCCTGGCCCAAGGTAAGAATCTCCTGCGAAGTTTTAAAAAATACTGAGTTCCCTAGAACCCTTCTTTAGAAATTCTGATTTACCAGGAATATGTAGATTTTAAATTTTTAAAATTTAATTGCTTAAATTCTAATAGACAGGATTGGAACTTCCGAGGGGGAGATTGTCCAGTGGGAATAAAAGGGTCCACCAGATTATGGCCAGGTGGACAGGATGAGTCTTCCAAATAAGGATGAAGAGGTGGCAAGTGAAGCAAGAGGAAACCAGGGGCATGTGGAGCCTCAGCAGCTAAGGGGAGATGAGGCTGAAAGTGAAGAGCAAGGTTTGCTGTTTGTCCATCCGATTGAACCGCGTGGAGTGCAAGGTCTAAGAGAACGGGAGGATTAGGGTGAGACCGGAAAATGAGCCAACTGAGAGCAAGAGGCAGCTTTTTTCAAAAGCAAGGTGGTGATGGGGGAAGAGGGCTGAGATGGTCACCAGAAAAGGAGCTGGAGGAACGATCGTTGTGCTTCCTGGTCTATTCTCTGCTTTTTAATTCCTCACTGTCCTCCTTTTTTCCCCCCATGCTTATGCATTTCTTTTATCTGGAGGAGAAAAAGAAGGATTTTTAAAGGGTCCTCTTGATAAGATCCAGGCATTTAAAAAGTGGTGGCGCTACTTCAGTGACTTTTTTCTCTGTTAAGAGCAGGGGACATAGTAATAATTCCAGCTACTTGGCATACATACAGGCCTGGTGCCAAGTCACACCTTAGTCACGTCAGAGCCAGGAGCAGAATTGAGGGTGCTGTAGCCTCATGCCTGCCTCCTGCACCCCGCATCCTGCTGCCCAAAGGAACTTTGAGTTAAGGACAGCAGCACGTGACCTCTGCTAAAGTCATACTTCTTTCAGAACCTGCCAGTGGCCTGTTGATCATCTTAACACTAAGTGGAGAAGGACCCTGGTCCCTCTGGCTGCGTAGGGTAGGTTCCAGCTCCGTTAGCGATTGTATCACTGGGGTACAGAATATTAGGGGCAACTGAAGACAAATCAGGTGTCCCTATGGTGATCTGGTGTCTGATCATTTGTGAGCTTGTTATTCAGTCATACCCCAAACTCACTTAGTTTTACACATGCTATTTATTCACCAGAGAATATTGAAGCTCTGTGTTCATTGAAAACCCTTCCTGTGTGTGTGTTTCTTGAAGAGTAAACACAGGGGCTCCAAGCCCTGCCCCTTTCTGAGTGTATTATTGGGGAGCTAGGGATTCCACTTAAATGGATGCAACTGTGCAACAGTTACCCCTGGGAACTTCACGTGGCTTTTTTCTCCTCCTCCTCCTCCTCCTCCTCCTCCTCCTCCTCCTCCTCCTCCTCCTCCTCCTCCTCCTCCTTCTTCTTCTTCTTCTTCTTCTTCTTCTTCTTCTTCTTCTTCTTCTTCTTCTTCTTCTTCTTCTTCTCACTCTTTTTCCATCCCCTTACCCTTCCTTAGTTTCTTCTCCTTTATTTATTTAGGGGTGAGAGGTGATGAGAAGGGAGAGTAAAATTAAGGCGAAAGGGGAGAACAAGAATTATTAACCTCTGAAGGACTTTGCAAATTAATTATGTATTTGACAGCTAAATAAGCAAATTATTCGAAAACCCTCTGTAATGGCTTTCCAAACACATGTTGACAGTTTCCTGACTACGTGTATTAACTGATGTCCCTGAAGTGGTGCTTGCTAATGATAAACCGCTGCTTCTCATGAACCTGTTGTCTGTCATCCAGAGACATTTCTGTATTAAAGATGTATTTGCATATATAAAAACCCCCCTAATAGCTCACTAATTACCGTGGAGCTCTAAGGGAATGACGAGGAGATGCTTCATCAGCAGGCGTTGTTAACCCCATCCACAAACAAATACGTACCCATCAGATTTACCTGTTTAACTTAAACTATAATTACTGGGCAATCACACAGTCAACAAGTGTAGATATTAATTATCCAAATGAGACTTGGGATGTACAGGATCATCTATTTATATTTTTAGTTTCTTGACTCTTATTTCACTTCATATCCACAGTCAGCATCAGTAACTTGTGTTCCATGAGTTGGTTTAGCAAGTGTTTCCCTTGATATTATTGGAAATATGGTGAGGTAACACTTCTAATGTATGAATTCTCGAGCCCAGTCCGGAAAGTTATAAATGACTGGATCCACAGGAAGGAAACAGTAGATATCTAACGTAGAGAGAAGGCCAGACCAGCAGGTGGCAGTGTACACCAGAAAATAAAAATGTCCTCTTTCCAGCCATCAGGCTTTTGGGATAAGGCGCTCCAGATTTATTTACTACTTTTGAAGAGCTTTTGAATTAAAAGGCCTTTTAGTCATCCATGTAGAAGGCCTTCTGTTAAGGGGCTTGAGAGTCACGTTCTGTACAAGGCTTTCGGGTCTGGAAAGGGCCACCCTGCAGAGCAGCTAGCGGACACACCCGGTTCAGAAGGCCTGAGGTCACCAGGGTAGCCTCCCCGAATTCCTTCACTTCACTGGCTCATTGGGTTCAACCCGGTGGGTTCTGCTTCTGGCTTACACTGGCTTCTTCCCCTCTTCCTCCCTTGTTGGCAACCTTGGTGTTCTTTGCTTCAACCCAAAGATTTATGGCGACCGTATTGCAACCCAATGGGGAAAAACAATCTTCAGTGTAAAAGTAGTTTACATTATTGGGGGATTTTTTTTTGTTTGTTTTTTATTGTTTTTTAAATATTTGTTTCTCAATCTTGATTCCCTTGATGGTTTACATGAAAACAAGGTCACGTTTTTCAAAATATTCATCTTTGACTCAGTTCTTGGCAAAACACCTGACTTAGATTTAAGTAAAAGACTGAGTCCTTCAGGGAAAATGTCATAAGAAATCCTATTTAAACAATCATTCTGGTAATAAAGGAACAAAAAAAGTCATGTAAATAAAAAATGAAAGTATAAATAAGTCATATCAGCATGACTATCAATGTAAAATGTGGTCCCTTAGCTTTAACTCACTTCATTATTGAACTGGAATAATATATGAGAATAGAATTTACAAATGTCTTTTTCTGCTCTTCTTCCTTCCTTGTGCACATTTTTTTGTTTTTTCCCCCACTAACCTACTAAAAAATTAGTATTTAACCCAGGATACTAGAAATGTAAGTTTTTAGATCCAGTTGTTAAATTTCTTGTTTTATTCAGAATCTGGGGTATAATGATGGAGGCCGTTCTTTCACCAAGTGTTTTCATCCATGTCTTAGGGTTCTCCGAAGAAATAGAACCAATGGGATGTGTGTGTGCGTGTGTGTGTGTGTGTGTGTGTGTGTGTGTGTGTGTGTGGAGAGACAGAGAGAGAGAGAGAGAGAGAGAGGGAGAGAGAGAGAGAGAGACAGAGATTGATTTTAAGAAATAGACTCATCATTATGGAGACTGGAATGTCTAAAATCTGGCATGTAAACCATTATGGAGACCCAGGGAAGAGTTGCAATTTAGTCCAAAGGTGGTCTGCTGGCAGAATCCTCTCTTTTTCTGGGGAGGTGAGTTTTATCTTTTAAGGCTCTCAGCTGATTGGATGAGGCCCACCCACATTATGGAGAATAGTGTGCTTGACTCAAGGTCCACTGATTTAAGTGTTAGTCTCATCCCAAAAATATATTCTGAGAAACAACCAGAATAATGTTTGACCAAATAGCTGGTACCATGGCCCAGCTACATTGACAGATAAAATCAACCATCATAACTTATCATTTTCTTTTCCTCCCAAAATTATTTCTTGAAGGCATAGATAGACCGTGGGACAGGTAGGCACTTTCAAAATTATCTTACACTCAGGCATGAAGTTTTTACACAAGATAACACAGCAGGGAGCAGAGAGAGAGGGCACTGGGCTGTGGGGCTGGTCCTATCAGTATTGACCACTCGTGTGGCATTAGGGAAATATAAGGCCCCTCCAGTCTGTGGTTTCCTCCTTCAGGAGAGTAAAGTCTCCAGAGAACTGGGAGTCCTCCTGCAGAAGCCTGTGACCCAGTGAATGCCACAAGAAGGCCAATTGCACCAGAAGTTTCCAACCCAGCTCCTGGAAGACTCAGGGAGGTGGGAGAAATGCCTTCTGGGATTAAGGTTGAGCTCTTCGTTACAGGGTAAGAGTCTTTAGCTCAAAGTCTAAACCAGAACTTGGAATATATTGGGGGTTGAGGCTCTGAAAAATTGCTTCCAAAAATGTCTGCAATTATTCCTCTTCCTGTATTTATGCCTCTTTCAGTGTGACTCTGCTGTTCCTCCCAAAAAGCAGTCTGGTTTCCCATCCCTTGACTCCAACTGCTCTTGTGACTTGCTTTGGCCCATAAAATGTGGCAGACCAGTGGTGTTATCAGTTCTGAGCCTAGATCTCAAGAAGTCTTGCATGCCTCCTTTATTCATCTTAGAATCCTACCTTACCTCTGCATTAGCAAGCCTGGGGTAACCTGCTGGAGGACATGGGATAGTTGGCTCAGGTACCCCCCTCCATTGCTCTGGTCACCACTAAGTTAGGGGTGCTTTGTTAAGCAGCAGAAGAATGAAGTGGCTGACCAGTTCTGGCAAGAAATTTCTTTACCTAGAACCTTGCTATGAGGAATAGCTCCAGTAGATGAGTGTACAGTCCTCTCCATAACACTAGCTATAAAACTAACTTTAATTGGCACAAGTACATTCATATGCAAATGAAATAAATGAATAGGTTTTCCTTGCCAGTCATAACATCTTCAACTTGCTGGGAGCTCAAAATCAAAGATTTTACAATATAAGGCTACAGTTCAGTTTCTGTGGTCTAGTGATCTTTAAATCATCGCATCCTTTTGGGAATTAACCTATGTTTGGAAGTTTTTAGTAGACCATTCCTTATTAACATCACTTGTCAGAAGCCTGTCTCAAGTTCTTAAATAAATCTTCTCAACCTACCTCAGTTCTGCCTTGGGTCCCAGATCAAACTCTATGGGAGGCAGTATATACTACCTACCTTAATAACTTGAGTTCTGTCTTTAAGTCACCCACCCTTTTCAGATCCTGGCCTTAAAAGCCACTTCAATTCCAGTTAGATTCAGGGACAAGAACCTCTAAAGTGATCGATACGGGGCACCTGTGCTGTCCCCTGCCCAGGTCTCCTTTCTTGCTGTCGATCCATCCTTGAGACCTAGATTCCAGCTTCATGTCCTCATCCTTCTAGGGTCAAAATCCAGTTCTGCCTGCTTGTTCTCTGCCTCCAGTCCAGACACTGACCTCCCCATCTTCCAGGTGGCACCCTGCTGTTTCCTCTCTGGCTTTCAATGATTCCATTTTAAGACCTAAAATCACTTTACCACATTGAGAGGCCATGACATACAAGGTGGGTTACACCTCATTCAAATCTATAAGGCTGTAAAAGCTCAGGGAACTCTATTTCTCTTGGTAAATAAATATTGGATGTTGCATGGGCATGTTGCCCTGATGAACTATACCCATAGGATAATGTGCTTCTCTCCAGTATTTACACTAGAGCAATGTCGTGATACACAGAGAATTCTTCACATGAGATTATTTGTGCATCTATGTACATAGGACAGTGATCAACATTTCCATCTTACCAGTGGGAAGAGTGAGGCTTGAGATCCCATGATTCATAAAGACTAGACCTGAGA
This sequence comes from Nasua narica, assembly GCA_028533885.1. Classification (NCBI taxonomy): domain Eukaryota; kingdom Metazoa; phylum Chordata; class Mammalia; order Carnivora; family Procyonidae; genus Nasua; species Nasua narica. The sequence goes on along the minus strand of CM052811.1, from coordinate 82,049,885 downwards.
ATGGAGCTCTGCTTTCCTGATTCCAGACCTGTCTCCCTTGAGTGAAGAGGAAATGCATATCCCTGGCAGGGTCCACAGTCCCAAACTCTCATTTTTTATCCCCTTCAAATTCACTGGTAGGGATGGCATGGTGCACAAGGTGCCACAATTTGGAGCACTGTGGCCATTGAATAAAACAAGTCTTTTTTTTTTTTTTTTTTTTGAGCCTTCAAGAAGGAATAGCATTTTATTTTTTTTCCAAATAGGTTTATTTTGTTTTTTCAGTGTTACAAGATTGATTGTTCATGCACCACACCCAGTGCTCCATGCAGTACATGCCCTCCTCAATACCCACCACCAGGCTCACCCAACCCCCCCAACTCTCCCCTCCAAAACCCTCAGTTTGTTGCTCAGAGTCCACAGTCTCTCCTGGTTCATCACCCCTTCCGATTTCTCCCCATTCACCCTTCCCTTCCTTCTCACAATGCCCTCCATGATTTTCCTTATGATCCTGTACTACTACAGAGGAAAGTATATTACAACAGATGAAAGACAATGCCTGATGTTGCTGAAACTATAAGAAAAGACAAAAGAGATCCCCTGTGTTTGAGAAGCTTACTCTGTAGCTGGGGAGGAAAATGCATGCCTTGGGAACAGCCAAGTCATCAGGTAAGGAGCATGCACATTTACGCCCCATGCGATGTCATGTATTAGGGGAGGGAAAAGGTGGGTGGGCTCCCCAGGATGTTTCCTGATGGAACGGAGGCTTCAGAAGATTAGGAGGATGTGTGTGTTATAGCTTACATTTCATGTACATTTTGCACATTAAAGAAAAGATTTAAAAAATCATATCTCATTTCTGGCTTACAATGGACAGAAACATGCCTCCTTCCTCTGCCATTTTCTGGGATTCTCTTTCAAGTGCTTTATCTTGATTCAGTGGAGCATTTGTTGTGCATTTATTTTTTATTTTTTTAATTGTATTTATTTATCTAACAGAGAGTGAGCACAAGCAGGGGGAGCAGCGGGTAGAGGGAGAGGGAGAAGCAGGCTTCCTGCTGAGGAAGGAACCTGATGTGGGGCTCCACCGTACCTGAGCTGAAGGCAGATGCTTAACCAACTGAGCCACCCAGGCACCCCTGTTGTGCATTTAAATACATGTTTAGACATAGCGTTTCTTTAGCTTCCTTCCCGACTGGAAGAAAACATCATCTATCAATATTTGGATCATTTTTCCAAGGTTTCCAGGCCACATGGAAGTTAGGAGCAAAGTCTGGAGTGTGAGGAATCCTGGGATCCCTGGACTTTGGGTGGAAAAGTATGGGCACATCCCCAGTGATGCTGTGTTGGGTGGGGAGTATGTGTCCTCCTCCTCCTGGTTGGCTAAGCAGCTCCCACAAAGAAAGGCTGGCCTTTGCACTCCCCATCCTTGGCTGTCACTTCCTTATTACACTACCAGAACTCAAAGGATTTGACAGTAAAGTATTAAAATAATATTCCATCAGCGTGAAGCCTGAAATTTAACAAGGTCTTAGACTTCTGGTTTTGACGTTTCTCAAAGATATCATAGAATTAGTCATAATTTATTTTCCCAAATTGCAAAAATGTTCTGGCATCCTCTAGCTTTGTGATACAGTGCCTGCTGCCATCCTGGAGGCCTTTGCTGTATTCCCCAGTTTGAAGATGCCTGAAAATTCTCCTTTTCCTCAGGAGCGGTCAGGAGGGGGAGCTGTAGGACAGCACTCCTCAGTGTACTGATTCTCACCATCCTCTGCCTCACCCCATGCCCTTCCTTATCCTACCAAGAGCTTTTGGAGAGAGTGACAGGCCTGTCCACAGTGGACACTCACTAAGTGGCCAATACGATTACAGTCAATACTTTCCCCTGCCAACTCCTCCACGCCCTGCAGCCTGGCAGCCCTTGCTTCCCACCCCCTCCCCAGCTGGGAAAGCTCCTCACTCTCCAGACTGGGATCCTACATGCTCCATAAGTGAACTTCTGAGAGGGCCGAGGGAGAGTGTGCAGAAAGCCATCACTGTGGTGTATTTCACAGAACGGTTCCAAGAACTCTTATCCCCTGAAAAGTAGCCCTTGAAGGATATTTCTCTGCAATGTTGTATAATGTGATTTTCAAGTTGTGTTTGTAACATTATTGGTTTGTGTGTGTGTGTGTTCATTTGTATCACAACTGAAGTTGCTCATTTGCTATGTTGGAAAGAATGACCCTCATGCCCAAATGACTGGCAAAACAATCACACAAGCTGAGAATAGGCTGCCATGAACCGAGGCATGCAGAGGTGTTATATAATGCAGGAAGCATCCCGACAAATGGTGTCATGTATGTTCATAAATAAATACATAAATACATAGAAAGAAAGAAAGAAAGAAAGAAAGAAAGAAAGAAAGAAAGAAAGAAAGAAAGAAAGAAAAGGAAGGAAGGAAGGAAGGAAGGAAGGAAGGAAGGAAGGAAGGAAGGAAGGAAGAAGGAAGGAAGAAGGAAGGAAGAAGGAAGGAAGGAAGAAGGAAGGGAAAGAAAGAAGGAAGGGAAGGAAGGAAGGGAGGGAGGGAGGAAGGAAGGGAGGGAGGGAGGGAGGAAGGAAGGAAGGAAGGAAGGAAGGAAGGAAGGAAGGAAGGAAGGAAGGAAGGAAAGAAAGGGAAAAAGTAGTATCCTAGACAATGAAATTGTGAAGTTTCTAAGAGCTTTCTTTCCTGTTTGAAATTCTTCTCATTCCAGATAACCACCCTGTAATCATGTTTGCATTTTCTCCTTTAATCTGGAAGTACCATCTTTGGTCTGAGAAGGTTCCTATCACAATCAGCAGGGTAAAATTTGCAGAGTGATGTGGCCTATATGCTGTCTCTAGGCAGCTTCCCATGACCAGGTTGATAGAAGTACCCTATCTTCCAACAGTTATGACAAAGAGTACGGTTCTTCACCTGGGGCTTGTGGGATTCAAGATTGGGCATCATGGAGCCTGCAACATGCTCTACATGTCTATTCCAAGCATGGTCTCTAGGGAGAAAGCTCCAAACTTCAGGAGCTTATCAAAATGAATCAGTGGCAGACAAAAAATTAGGAACCACTGCTAGACAAAGGAAGAGGAAAAGGAAGAATTGTTCTTATACAGGCAAGAAAACATCCTGCCCCAACATGGCACATTTTGTAGGTTTGTAAAAATAGATAGCTTGAGACATCCTCTTTCCATACTGACAGCTTGTACTAGTAGGTAGGCTCCCCCAGAAACAAGTAGAGTGTTTCTGAGTAGGTTCTTGAGTGGGAGATTGAGGTATGGAGCTTCTGTTCAATGACTTAGTGCTTCAGTCTTCAGATGCTTTGTGTAAGTTCAAGGTCATATGCCTAATAAGCTAGAAAGAGAGCAGAAACGGCACTCATTTTGTGTCTCCAGTTTAGTCACAGTGGACATTTCAGGCTCTGGGCAACTTAGTGAACTTTGATTAAAGAATAGGGATGAGGATACTGCTCAAATATCCTGGGAGAGGTGACAAAGCAGTTCCCTATGGCTGGTGTGCCCGTGAGCACTGCCTGCCAGGACCAGGAATTTAAAGTTTCTTATTTAAGTACCCAAACAAGCAGTGCATTAGTCTCTCTAACTGGTCTAGAAATACTGCAGCATTTCACATCAGAATGTACATTTATGATTTTTAAAAATGTAAAATACCTTGATAGTGTGATCCCCCTGCTCCCACAGGGGAACTATTCTTTGATATGTGGCAGATATATTCAGTGACCTCAAAGCCTTGAGGGGAGGGATCTTGGGATGGAAAGCCCCCATTGTCGTTAAATGGTGAGCATCTCCCTGTCTCTTTTCCCTGGCCTCCCTCCTTAGCTGCTCTTCTCTCCCCTGTGTTCCTGTAGGAACTGTAGGTACTGTAGGTACTCACCTGCCTTTCTTCCTTCTCTTCAGATAAGCCACTTCCTTTCTGATGCAACTGATCTACACACATGCCTGTCCTGCCAGGAATCTGAACTTGTGATTTTCATGGTAAGAAGCCAAAGTGTGGATTCAAAAGGATTATTTAGCATCTTCAGACAATCCTCCTTCAGAAAACAGCTGAGATCCACAGAAACAGATCAAGAAATCAAATGTCTTCTAGTAGAAACTATTGTTAGCTTGGTTTTTCTATTTTGTAAATACATATGTATATACTTTTCTTCAGTTAGAAGTTTATTTTTAGGGGCACCTGGGTGGCTCGGTGGGTTAAAGCCTCTGCTCTCTGCTCAGGTCATGATCTCAGGTCCTGGGATCAAGCCCCGCATCGGGCTCTCTGCTTGGCAGGGAGCCTGCTTCCCCCTCTCTCTCTCTGCCTGCCTCTCTGCCTACTTGTGATCTCTCTCTCTCTGTCAAATAAATAAATAAAATATTTTTTAAAAAGTTTATTTTTAGTGTCTAGTTTCTATTTGGTGACGTGACATCATTTTAATACTGGGTCTTGCTACTTTGAACATTATTGGATTGACAGATGTTTTCTGAATTTGCTTAAAGAAGTTCTTTTTATTTCCTTCAGAATGCCTTGTGTGCCTTTTGTAACATTCACTCTGTCCTGTGAAACCTCTGAGATCTGTTGTGATGGAACATCAGGAAAAGATTGCAGATTACAAAAGAAGATGGAGGGACAGCTTTCGCAATCCATTTCTTAGTGGGTAGTGTCACTTGGTTCAAATAATACAGCAGTGTTATTATACAGAGCAGGTTGTTAGAATGGGTTCTCTTATTGTTATTTATCTAAGAATTTTATCTCCTGACATAGATGGATGCCACTATGGGGGAGCTGGCGTAGCCCTGGAGATGGAACCTGGTGGTCCAGGTGCTGAAGGGTAGTGACAGACTCAGGATAGCCAATGATAGGAAGCCCATCTGGCTGGTAAAATACGGTGCTAGGCAACTAGCAGTCACCCGGGCAACCAGTGGGGTTGGGGGATGTCCATCAAGGGATGACTATGGGCCCAGATGATGGGGACTGATGTGCACACAGAGGCCGGCCATGCCAGTAAGCACTATTCAGACACCCAGGCAGGGGGTCAGCACTGGGGACAGCTGCCAGCTCCAGAGATAAGGCATCAGTCCATTGGAAGAGCGAGAGAAAGAGAATGTTCCATAAATGTGAAAGTTACCCAAAAGGAGGTGTGCACAGGAGGAAGAGATGTGGGTGCAAATAGGTGAACTTGAGCTTGAGGTGGGGCAAGACTCTTGAGACAGAACCCAAAGCAGCTTAAGGGCTGCAAAATTATGAAGTCGTTGAAAATTTTTCTTAAGACTTTAAAGTTTCTATCCTGGGAAGGGCTCCTGTGTGGTCCTAAATATGAGAACAGCAGACAGAAGTGGGGTACCAGCTGGGTCATTTTTGTGCAGGGGCACTTGGTTGGATATTATTGGGTTTAAACAAGTGAATTTAAAGGTCTATGTATGTGCCCAGGTTGTGATAGTGAGAGTGTGTGTAAGGGAACGTGTGTGCAAGGGTATGTGTGGGTGTATGCAGATGTGTGTGCAGGGATATGAGTGTGTGGAGAAACGTATGTGTGTGTGTATGCAGGGCTGTGGCGAGTGTGAATGTTTAAGAGTGTGGGCAAAGATGTGTGTGTGTGCAGTGGTAGTGTGTGCAGGGGTATGAGCGTGTGTGTGTGTGTACCAGCTTGGATGTTAGTGGCCAGAAGATGGGGAACAATAACCCCATGTCCAATGGTGGGCTGTATTTATCAAGAGAGGGATTGGAATCTACTTTCATTTTCTCAGAAGACATTCACCCATGTTTAATTTCCACCTGCCAGATGGGTAAACTGATAGATGAGCTCTGACAGAACAACTTCCTTCATCCTGAACAGAGGGCTCAACAGAGGGAAGCCAGAAGATGTTTTATATTTGTGTTTATCTTTCTGGGACCTCCTTTTGAGTGTTCAAGACACTAGGAGATTGAAGGTCCTGTGCTTCAGAAAAGGGGGCTGGGCAAGGCAAGAAGATAGGGCCATGGCCGTCAGGGGTTGGGCTCCAAAGTAAGCCACAGTTTTGAGTGACCTCACACTCTCTGTCCCTTCTATAGCCTCAAAAAGGGTGAATACCCCAGAGGGTACCAGAGGCACTCACACCCTTCTGTTCTGATTTCTCCCACCAGGATCATCCAGCAATGGGGCAGCCCTCAACAGTCCAGGTGACTTTAGAATAACTAGCAGGGCTGAACGTGGAAGTCAGCGGGTCTTTCCCTATGAATGGAGCTCTCAGTGTCTCTGATGCAGAACTGTTCTCCTTTTGTCTCTCTCTCTTTAGCTCTCTGTTACATAAACATCTGGAGGGCCGAGTATCATTTTAGCCACAGTAAATAGCTTAAAGGAAGAATACATCTTATATTTCCCCACAAAGAGGCAAAATGATACGTAGGCTGAACCAGCAAAGGAACTGGAAAATCTCTGTGTGGAGTGGATTTGAAGGACAGTCACTCTTTGCGTATGAATCACTTTCCTCTTCTTCTTCCAAACATCTGTGAAGCAATGAAATAATATGTATGAAGACTCAAGATTCCCTTCCGGATCAATCTGAGTATATTTGTTTTACATCAACGGTCATAAAGAAACAAGTTAAAACGTCTAATGGGCATGAAATTGCGTCCATATAATTTCTCAAACCCTATTTTTTCCCAGTGTATTAAGCAGACTGACAACTACCAAGCTGCTTATTTCTGTATTTGGAATAATTTCTGTTGTGATTATATTTTACTGAATTTTCTGGAGTTTGAATGTCTGGCAAGAAAAAAAAAAGAAAAGGAAAAAAAACACTGGTTTTTTTTTTTTCTGTTTTCTGGTCAGTGTTCTGTTCTTAAGACAAAATAAAGGATTCAATTATTTTAAACATTGTTTGGTTATCTATAGCCTCACTACTCAAAATGTGGTTCACGGACCAGTAGCATTGGCATCCTCCATGACCTTGACAGAAATGCAGAATTTGGAGCACTCCCTGCAACATGTCCTAAATCAGAATCTGCATTCTTAACAAGATCCCCAAGGAATTCCAGTATATATAAAAGTTTGAAAAACACTGGTCTCAAGGCTGTCTGGTTGGGGGGTGGGGTGGTTCTGTTTTGCAGATTGACTTTGCTTAGTGCTCACAGCTGGTACAGACCTGTTTCAACTTTCCTCATGTTCTGCTTGCCTGTCTCTAGATACGTAGGTGGATGGATAGATAGGTAGATCTATTTTGTACTTAGCTCAATCATTTTGCATAGTTCTCCATCTTGTGTGAAAATATCAGGGAAAACTGATGCTTCCTTCTTTGACAATTGGTCAGGAGGTATTGATTAAGTACCCACTGTGTGCCTGATGCTGTTCTAAATGCTGGGGATATAGCAATGGCTGAGACAAAGGTCTGCTTTCATGGAACTTAAGTGCCAGAAGATGAAGACAGTTAAACAAGTAAATAACAGATTTTAATAAGGCATTGGATCAGAAATAAGACAAAATAGTGTGCCTGGATGACTCAGTCAGTTAAGCATCTGCTCAGGTTATGATCCCAGTGTCCTGCGATCAAGTCCCACATCAGGCTCCCTGCTTAATGGAGAGTCTGCTTCTCCCTCTGCCCCTCCTCCCCCTTATGCTTATTCTCCCCCCCCACACACACACACAAATAAAATCTTTTCGAAAAGAGAAATAAGACAAAATAGACTGTAGAAATAAGACCAAAAAGACCATAGGGGAAAGTTACAGTTGGTTCAGTAGAGATCTTTCATAGCTGTCCATAGAACCACCCACCAGATGGATTAAGAGCAGTTGGACCAAGGGGCAAGAAATGAATGAAGAAATCTCTGAGTCTTCATCTTGTCTTGAGAGTTTTTAAATTAGTAGAAATCCTAGTTGAGATTTCTACTGCAGGAAAACCCAGGGAGGAAGTGAAAGATGGGGAGAGAGCAAAAATTCATTTCCTTGGGTTTGATCTAAATGTCCATCAACCTTCAGATCAGGAGGGGCTGGGAGGCAGGCAGAAATGATTCATCCACAAGAATAGCTGCTATATCACTGTTGATGCTTCCAAGTGGGTTCTTGACATCCCAGGAGCAGCTGGCTCCTTCCAGGTGTGCAGCCTAAACATTACAGGACAGGATGGTGGAATCATCACCTTTATGAAGAAAGAGTAGCTATGGATTCAAGCACCATATTTAAAATAAGGTGCTGTCAAATCCTAGCTAACTGTCCTCCAGTTGGTGAACAAATTCCTGAAAATCAATGTTAATAGCAGCAGAATTGGGAGCTACTACACAAGGCAAAGGTTGCTATATATACTGAAATATTTTCCAATGGACTTATGTTAGGAAAAAAGATTTCCTGCTGGAAAAATATCTGTTCCGAATTATTGCTTCTGGTTCATTATTATCAGATTTTTTTTTTAGCCAAAGGAAATAAAAACCATATGTGTGTGTTTGAAATAAAAACAAGATAATGTCCACAAGAGGCATTTCGAATAAGAACTCTCTGAAATAGGGAGAATAATTCTTACATAAAGGTAGTCAATGTTTTTCCCACTGGAGTTTCCTGTTGGTTTTGAGCATGGCAACCTACATGTCTTCTTCTTCTGAACTTGGGAAACCACTTGTTCTTTTCCTTGGCTTTTGGCACTTAGCCAATTGGGGAAAAATGAGAAAAAAAAACATTTTTTTTTTAATTTCCCAATAAGGTCATTTTAGTTCAATGCATAAGGGCCTTTGTGGATGGAGATGTGTACCTGCTTCTGTGTGGATGGTATTCCATTTGTATGTGTGCCCTTTCATTTGCTCTTGGGAGAAAGGAAGACACTCAAGCCAAACAACATCACCTACTGACTATTCTTCTCTCTTCAGCAAACCATTATTAAAATGGTGAGTGACTCCTGAGTAAGAAGCTATGTGTGGTGGTGGCAGAAACATATAAAAATGTGGCCTCTTATCATGAAGGTGACTCCATTCTAAGAAGAGAGGCAGGTACACAAAGACCATCAGAAAGTACAACAGAGGAGTTTGGAGAAAGCCAAAGAAAGCAAGAAATTCAGACAATAGGAGAGTCACTTGGAGGAACAGTTACCTTAGTAAAACTTAAGGAACCCCCCCTGTCCAAGAGGTATCTAGAGGAGTTCTCAATTACAACATAGAGTCTACCATCTGGGGGAGACAGGACTGCAAGGGGAAAGGCATATAAATGGGAAGTAGTGAGATTTGTTTAGAATATAAGGATTAGAGAGCCAGGCTATGACCAGTCTGCAGAGAGTTTTGCAGTCCCAATCTGCAAAGGGAGTGGAAAGTTTATTAAGTCAACAATGAGGTGCTATTGAAAGTTTTTGAGCAGGGCACCTGACCAAACCATAGAGGACCTAGCCAAATTAATCTGGTGGTTTTATGGAGACACGTTGTTAGAAGGAAGAACTGAATTCAGAAAGATCTGTTGGGATATGTTTTTAATGCAGTCCCAGGAGGTGGCAGTGGGAATGAAAAAGAGACGGTGGATGTGAGTAAGATATGGAGTAGTTATCTGTAGGATCAGTGGGATAAAGGAGACAAGAAACCAATCAAATGCAATTTCCAACCTTCTTGTTGAGAGAGGGGTCACGCCAGTGACCAAATCAGATAGTTGAGGGTGGACTGCATGTCTGGAAGGGGGACCTAATGAAAGTGTCTTGATATGTTGAGCTTGATGTTCTAGGGAATATTTATAAGGTTTATAAGTCACTTTATATATGTATAAAATATGTATATTTATATATAAATGTATAGGTACATATACATTTACATATTAAAACATGTATAATGTTTATAAATTATTATAATTATGTTTTACAGGGGGTACTTGTTAAAAGAAATAACAGCAATATGACATGTCAGAGTATACTGAACCCTCCTTCCTAGGTTTGGAAAAACCTTCACATTGCTCATCTTTTGATTCACTTTCTGTTTTTCTCTTAAATAATTTGGTTAGATTGGTGCAAGAGATTAGAGCCTCATGGTCATCTGGAGTTTTCTCTGGGTGGGGTTAACTAGACCTTTGGTGCCTAGAACACACTTAAAGACTCACGCTATATTGGAATATCACTGGAGTTGGAAGCAGAGTAAGAAGGGTGGCTTCCTTGCTTAAGAGGCTCTGGATGATACAGGCAGTACCACAGAGGCTGTCATTCTTGCCAAGGAGAGGAAAGAAAAGCTCCAGCAGGTGTCATCCACCGAGGATCACATAGGGAAGTGCAGGGGGCAGTGAGATGGTATTTTCTAGTGTTTATACTGGTGACGTTTGGGGCAAACCAGTTGGAGGAACCCAGATCAGTCTCTTTCCGTTGTCTCTGATTATGTCATAGAGAATCTTACTAAACTCTCCAGGAAATCTGAACAAGTTTAACGTGACACAGTGGTGTACACTTTACTTTTACAAGGTTACTAAGGGCTCAAATGACTTACTGAGGCTGGCATGAAATATGTGAGAGGAACCAAAGATATTCCTCTCCCTCAAGGTGATGTGACACATAAATGACAAAAGGTCTCTAAGAAAAAACATTTAAAAGACTATAATATCAAAAAAACTAAAAAATAAAAATAGAAAAATAAAAGACTATAATATCCCAGAAACATAGGTTTATAAGGAGGATTGAGATACAGTTAAACCACACTTTGAAGTTGTGAGTATTTTTATCCCTCTGATATGTGACTAGAGGAAGTGCAATCAGATGAGACTCAGTGACTTGGAGCAGGCTTTTGTGGCGTGATTCCATTGATTGACTTTAAAACCCTTGAAACTCATTGAGTCTTTGTTGTTCCTTCTCTGAACTGTTATACTCCTCTCCCTATGTTCTAGTACTAAAAAGTACTAAAAAGCTACTTATAGCTTGGTAACTTGTTATGCCTACTCCTAAAATCTTGGCAAGCAAAAATGAGAAGAGAAAGCATATTTCTTGGAACTCTAGGCTTACCAGGGAAATTTCTGGAATTCCATCCCTCCCAACATTTCTCAACACATGGCCAAGAGGTGTCTCATCTCTGCTTACCATCAAGTTCTCCCAGTTGAAGCATGGTGCCACCCATCTTCCCTCATGCCTACCCTAACCCCACTTGGTGATGTCTGTGGCTGATTATTTTGCTGCCAATAAAGCCATAAGAGTAAGAAGGCTGGCTCCTGTCACCAATGTTCCTGCCAAGGCAGCTCTTTCCTGCATGTGAGTCCCAAAGGGGCTGGTGCTACTTGTTCTTGACACTGCTTGCATCCATGCTGTTGAAGCTATGCATGCCACCACCTCAGTTATTCTTTTATTTATGCAGTAAGTAGTTATAATTATTGATAACCTACTGGATACCACGCTTTGGAGTAGGCACTGTGGGTACAGTGACTAGTTCTGACCCTGCCTCATGGAGGTTAGAATTTGATGTTAGATGCACTCACATAATAAACAATGCAAACAGACGAGACTCTTTAGATTTGAGGTTGATTGGAAAGATCAATATGAGGCTCCACTGTGCTAGGAGCCTTGTAAGCTATGGGTTGGGGATTTTAGTCTTTATTCGAAAAGCACTAGAGGGGCGTCTGGGTGGCTCTGTGGGTTCAAGCCTCTGCCTTCGGCTCAGGTCATGATCTCGAGCTCTCTACTCAGCACGGAGCCTGCTTCCTTCTCTCTTTCTGCCTGCCTCTCTGCCAACTTGAGATCTCTCTCTCTCTCTCTCTCTCTCTCACTGTGAAATAAATAAATAGAATCTTAAAAAGAAAAGAAAAGAAAAGAAAAGAAAAGAAAAGCACTACAAACCTTTGAAAAGTCTTAATCCAAAGAATGAGATAATCAGTTTGGTTGTTTTGAGGAACACTTTGACTCAGAATGGAATTGTAGATTGCAGGAGGACAAATGGAAATGGAAAGAGCAGTTGTGAGACTTTTATTGGGATGGGGGAGACATAGCTGTAACAGATGGGGTGTGGCCACAGTGGAGGCATGGAAGGCCACCACAGCCCAGGTCCTTCCTGCCACTGCACCAGGCAATGCTGCTTCACCAGAGCCCACCCCGGCCAAGCATTAAACACCATATTTGTCCTGCACCAATACAAGGAGATTCTATTTTCCTGTTGTGCCATCCTGAAGTCTCAGCCCCATAGGACCATTGATTTACATTACCAATCTCTCGTTCCACTGTGTGCCTGACAGGTCAGCCCCTCCTCACTCCCTATGTGCCCAGTAGTGTTGGAATCCAGAGATGAGCACCACTTGGGCTCAGCCAACTATTTAGAGGTGGAATGTTTATATTTAGGAACTGGCTAGTTACCAGAGTATGGCTGCTTTGGAAAAGTGAGCTGTGTTTTGGAGGCACATGGAAATTTCAGAGTCACCATTTGGTAATATTTCCATTACATATAACTAGACAGTTAAACAGATATATTTCAATACATTGTAATTGGGGTGGTGGTCCACAGTTTCCATCTAGAAGCAGTCACGTGACTGAAAGTGGCAGCAGTGGAAGTGGGGATTGTGGATGCACATTTGTATAACACCCTATAGAAGTTTGAGGAAAGGCCACTTACCCATATTTTTCAAAAATGGAAGGGCTGATGAAAATGGGCAAACTGACTAAATCTCTCTCTCTCTCTCTCTCTCTCACACACACACACACACACACACACACACACACACACACACACAAGCCCTGCTACCTCCACCAGGACCGAGTGTCCTGCTTGGAGCCAGTTACAGTTAAGACCAAATTCCTCAACAGCTGTAACCATAATCTGAGCCAGCAGGGGGCACACACACTCAGAGTCATGGCCGAGATAGAAGTGCTGCTTGTAATTCTATCGTTGGCCGCGGTTCTCTTCTGGCCTCCAACGTTCAGTAGGGAATGGCTTTGTGTCAGGCTGTACATGGATTTAGAATCGTAAAAAGTAATGCAAGTTCTTTTTACTGTTGGAACTAAAGGCAGTTATGTAACATCTCTTCATTATTTTTTAAAAAATCAGAAAGCAACTAAAGCTTCCAGAACCATTATTTTATAAATTGACCAGAGCAATAACTTAAAAGAGCTAAAGAAAGAAAAAACTTGTTATGTCTCCCAGCAGACTCCTAGCACACATTTGGGGGATGATAGAATCATCGTAAATACCAGATTCTTTTCTGAAAACTCAAAAAGGCAATGAAAGAGATGAAGGCAGAAACGATACTTAAGCAATAAACACATTCAAGTAAACATATCAGTTTCTGTACACACTCCATTCCCATTGGCATCTGAGCATGGATCTTAATTCAAGAGGTTTAACCTACTCCAGGGAAAACGAATAAAAAAGAATGCAGCACAACGTTCAAGGATCTTCACATTTATAGACTGGTGTGAACTCTCTCCCCTATACACTGTAATTTGGGTGACTTTCCTTCAAAACTATTAAGGCATCTTCCTGGAGCAGGGGTAATTCTCAGCAACACTAATGGTGTACTCGATGTTACTGTAAGTGAGATAAATGATAGCAAACTTGTCTGAGCAGATGCATCTAATAACAGAGGCGTAGAAGCATAATATGGCAAGAACAGAAATGTTCAATGGCAGAAAACAAGAGCACACAGAATCGCTATGAGCACGTTAGTGTGCAGTCAGTGAGGGAACAGTGCATGTGACTCATTGGTTTTGCCCACATCTCTGTCTCTTCTATGGCCACCTTCTTCAAAAGGTCAGAGTCACAGTGAAAGGGAAGCCCTTTTGGGTTTCAGATTCCCACTTCCAGAAAACTCTAAGAAATTCTAGTGGGGGAATAAAGAGAAAGTCTTTGAGTTATAGAGCACTCAATGAGATTAGGAGATTGAGTCTCTAATATCCCCCCACATTCAAGGGAAATGACACATGTATTGATTTCAGTCTCAATTCTTATACACCAAGGAAAATCTAAAACAAATAGACATGGCTTTCTGCATTGCCCCATCTAATCCATTTGTTTGCCCACTTACCCACCCCCAATGTAGTTGATGTTATGCATTTTCTCCTTATCCGTGCTGGAAAGCTCCCACCACTCAAGAAATTTCTTGAAGAAGAGGGGAAAGATGGAGCCAGCACAGTTTGGGCAAATATTCTAGTCTTTGGCATATAAATATAATGGAAGAGATGCTTGGGTGGCTCAGTTGTTTGGGTGTCTGCCTTTGGCTCAGGTCATGATCCCAGAGTCCTGGGATCAAGTCCCTCATTGGGCTCCCTGCTCAGTGAGAGTCCGCTTCTCCTTCTCTTTCTCTCTCTCAGTCAAATAAATAAATAAATAATAAATAAATAAATAAATAATTTTTAAAAAATAAATGTAATGGGGAGCGCCTGGGTGGCTCAGCAGGTTAAAGCCTCTGCCTTTGGCTCGGGTCATGGTCTCAGGGTCCCGGGATCAAGTCCCACATTGGGCTCTCTGCTCAGCGGGGAGCTTGCTTTCCCCTCTCTGTGCCTGCCTTTCTGCCTACTTGTGATCTCTCTGTCAAATTAATAAATAAAATCTTTTAAAAAAAGGAAATATAATGGAAAGGAGGGAAAAGATTGCATTAAAAAAATAAAGGCATCATTTCTTGGTATTTCATTCTCAACATTTGAATATCATGCCTTCAAATGACCTGACAGAAATAAGTCTACATAAGGCACAGTTCCATGTGGGCAGTTGCTTACCTGGTTTGCTCGATACTCCAGGATCCTGACTACACAACCAAGCATGGCCCATTCCATCTGGGTGGCCACACATGACACCCTTTTGCAAGGTTCATTAACTTGTCATTTTTATGAAGATGACAAATGGATGTGTCAATAATTGGACCCACACCCAGAGAATTAGAACGATGTGCATTTTACCATACAGAAACCAAAATGGAAATATAACCAGCTAAAAGATTTTGATGTGAACTATTTATTCCTTCACACACACACACACACACACACACACATACACACACACAAACTGGTGAAATTGCTAAGGCCAAGGGGGAATTCCTCTTCTCCTGATGTCTTCTGACCGCCAGTGTTGTTCTCACGCTGTCCTGTCCATGCTCCTGATCTTGTAAGTACAGTTGGCTTTCTACTCTACCTGAGACCCCGGGAATGGCAGCTCAGGATGGTAGCCTGCTTTCTCCCACCTTCTAACCAGGGCCCTGACCATTTGTCTGTGTTCCCTGGTTGGCTATGCAGCCTTTTCTGCCATACCTCAATGGAAGAGTGGGGATTCCAAATTCCTTAGGGAGAAAGAACTTCTTCCTGAGAAGAGTTTAAGTTGAAGATGGTTTTCTTCCCTGGAACCACACAATTGCTATCTACATGACACCACTAAAATTCCCTTCTGCTCAGTGCCTCTAGAGTGGGGAGGCCATGTCTGTTGATAATTTCATGCCCAATGTTGCATAGGCCAGGACTTCCCGAAGGTTACCCAAGTACAAGGTGTGGTGACTGTGGCACTGGAGAACTCATCAAATATAAAGATTTGGGGTATCCACCTCTGCACATTCTGATTCATCAGGTCTAGGAGGGGTTCTGGGAACTTCACTGAAGGAAGACATCACAGGTAAGTGCTAAACCTATATCCCCTAGAAGCGTCCAGGGCTGCAGAGCTACTGGAGATGGTTCTACCAGGATAACAGAAGCCAAATGATGAATTATGTCATGAAGTGTTAGGTAGCTTGATTATAGTTAGATAATACAGTAGATATGGAAACAAAACATAACTTCTGAAAAGATTTTATCTGTGAACCCCAAGATTCGCTCTGCCATATTAGCCTACCTCTGTTGAAACTGGTTTTTAGTGCAGTGGGGGTGCATTTATAAAGTATGTCCGTGTGGGAAAATGAAAATCATAAATGGATTAGCATATGGAAGCAGAGAGAAGACAGGGAAGAAGAAGCGTGTCTCAGTTACTGATGGAAACCATCCCAGTCTATCCTCTGGCAGACCCCTGATGCTGTCTGTGTCTTCACACCAGTGAGTCGCCCAAGGCAGCAGCCACTACTTTCATGTGGCTACTGAGATTTAAATTAATTTAAATGAGAGAAAATTAGAAATTCAGTTGCTCAGTCCTCCTAGTCACCTTTCAAATACTCCAAGGGCCGCATATTTTCAGGGGTTACTGCAGTGAACAGAGCCAATAAAGAATATTTTCATCATCTCGGGCTGTTCTGTTGGACAGCACTGGTCCAGAATAACTGCTGGGGTAGATATAGGGCCCCACAAGCAGTGGGACCACGACTAAGGTGGTCCTTGTTCTCTGATGTTGGTGGATAGTGTCAGGGTAGAATCCCTCCCTGGTTTAAGCTGAAGCCGGGAGACCTTGGTTAAAGGACAAAAAGAAACATGCATTGTTGGAATACCTCAGTGCTAGCCTGAGTTCTTCCGAGATTGTTCAACTGTTAACTTCACGATTCTCTGAATCTCTAGCCAATATTTTTGATGTGGTCAGAGAAACGTGTGGAATCCTTGAATCTTTATTTTTGCTCTGTTGTTTTTTTTTTTTTTTTCTCTCCAGAATTGCAATTAGAGATCTGGCTCTGAATCAGGTTTGGAGTATCGGCTGCATGGTCTGGAAAGACACTTGAAAGAGGGCAGCTCTTCAGCAGAGAAGGAGGGTAGAATGCTCTTTCTTCCCTTCATCTTCTAATGTCTAGGGGAAGTACATGGCTTGAGACCAGCCTTAAGAATCAGGCTGTTTTTATGGGGAAAGATCTGAGGGGCTGGGGGTGGAAAAAGGAAAAAGGACTTGCAGATGAGGTTGCTGTGGTGTGCACTGTTTGTTCTGATATCCAAAAAGGTCTGGGCACTGAGGCGAGTTTTGCATGATTTCCTGAAGGTGGAGATGTTGGAGCTTGGATGGGCTTTGTGGCTGTGAGGAGAGGCTCAGCCTTTCCACAGTGAGTTTAAGCTCCAAGTAAAGAGACATGATCCTGCATTGCTAGCTGGATGATGACATAGGGGTGGGTGGCACTTTAAAACAAAACAAAACAAAACTCATGCAAATATTTAAAAGGGAAAACTGGATTCCAAACATGTATGTCTATGAACCGCATACACATTACTTGCCAAGGAAGAGTTGCACAGAAGACGTTTGGCAAAAATATTTTTAATAAAGTATTTATGCCCCCTTGGTAACTTGCTATAGAAAACCAGCAGTGATTTATGGCCACAACTTCATCTTGCATCTTTTTAAATTAGCTAGCTCTCTCAACTTGCTGTGGGGACTCTGGTTCAGCTCATCAGTGAATCAATACCAGTTTACTGAATGCATAGTATATGCAAACTGGAGCCAGTGTTTCTCAGCTCAGCATATTCCTTAGTTTATAAGTCTCAGTGCCCTGACTTCTCATTTTTGCCAGCACTTAGAAAAGCCGGTCTCTGGTGCTTCCGCTCCATTTCCCACTCCCAGTTCAAGAGCACAGTATCTAGCATATAAGCATTTGTTACATGAGTAAAGTTTAAAAATCAAGCTTAGAAGAGGATGTCCTAGGTTAGAGTCAGCAAAATGTGCTTGGAGTGTGGTGGCCGAGACATCGTGGAGCACCAGCCTTCCTCATAATAATGCCCATATTTGGATAGTGCTCTTCACTCCCCCAAAACTCTTTCACACCTGCAATTTCATTTGATTTGCTGTTAAACCCTAGATAATGTTATAAGCCTTTCTATGCCTTCAGTTTTCACCCGTGGCACACAAAAAGATACCCAATGGATATACCATTACCTTTTCATCAGGGTGCTGTAATAGTTATTATTGAGTGATTCCCTAGAATATCCTTAGAAGTCAATCTGAGTACAACAGGAAGCATCATCACTTTTTGAAGTTTTTCAAGGCTATTTGTTATGGTCTAAAAGGGAAAAGCTGCCTCCAATAAATTAGTACAATTCAAATAGGGACGTCCTGTGACCTCTGACTGGGACTCAGTAGAATGGGAGAAGCTTGAGCTTTAAAATCCTGAGTGATGATTCTGGAAGCCAAGCCATAAACAGATCTGCTTCTTTCATAGCCAACCTATTTCTGTACCTCCAGACAGCCCTCTGAGTGTTTTCCAGGTGGGTTGCACAGCCAGCCTGTGTGCACGAGTTTTATTCCCCAGGCTGTGTATGAATTTCTTCAGGGCAGAGGTTACAGGAAGCTCCGTGGCCAAGGGCATCGATTAATTTAGGTTTACTTACGTAAAACAAGGCAATGAAATTGAGGTATTTTATTTTATTTTGTTTTTCATTTTATTTATTTATTTGACAGAGAGGAGAGAGATCACAAGTAGGCAGAGAGGCAGGCAGAGACAGAGGGGGAAGCAGGCTCCC
>CM052811.1:82012035-82031160 GCA_028533885.1 Nasua narica | reverse complement strand
GGGGGGGTAGGGATAAGGACATTGGGGAGGGTATGTGCTATGGCAAATGCTGTGAAATGTGTAAGCCTGATGATTCACAGACTTGTACCCTGGGGTAAATAATACATTATATGTTAATAAAAAAATTAAAAAAAAAAAAAAAAAAACTTAAGGAGTTCCCAGTGAAACAAGCCACTGTGTCCATTGGTAGGTTAAGAGCAATCTCGTCCTAAGCCCAAACAAGGAAATCCAAGCTCATTGTCATCTTGGAAAGCAGAGGTTTTGAGTCTTCCCTCGTCAAATAAATGGTTATTAAGGGAGCCCGAGGGTTTGAGATCATTCCACATCATCTTCTCTTAGCCCTTCCAGAGGTTTCTTAAAGGTAGTTGATATTAAGATCCCCCATAGAAAAATGTACTACAAAAGGCAAGCTATTTAGTGTCTAACATGGACACCATGTACTTGCCCTTTCAAACAATACAACTATACTTAATCTATTGGTCTCATGACTTTTTTAGACAAGACAGTGTCTTGAAAGCGGGGAGTCAGCACTAGGGGTGCTAATTTGGCTGGACTGCTAATCATATATCTGTCTTCTCTGATTTTCTCACCTGTAAAGTAAAGAGGTTAAGTGAATATCTTCCCTGTGCTCCTTTTCTCTCTAACAAGTGACATACTTTTGTTCTCTGAAATTCACTATATTATGTGTGGAACCTTATCAGTCATTTTGAAGGTTAATTTTTTAGGAAACACTGCATGATAACAAAGAAAAATCCTGGGCTCTGAACTCAGAGACAAATTTTAATTCCTGCTCCACTGTGTGACCTCTGGAATTTGACCAAGCTTCAGTTTTTTTCATCTACTATAAAGAGACCATAACATGTACCTTGCAGATTATTCTAAACAAAGATGGGACAATGTAGTCAGAGACCAATGCCCGGTATGCAGTAAACACTGAGGAAATCATAGTTTCTACTGTTACTATCTTCTTTGCTAAGATTTGCAATTGTCTTTTGCCATAAGCAGCACCAATTTTGGGGGGGGAGCATAAACACAGCTTTGTTTTTTTCTTAACATATAATGTATTATTTGTTTCAGGGGTACAGGTCTATGAATCATCAGTCTTACACAATTCACAGCACTCACCATAACACATACCCTCCCCAATGTCCATCCCCCAGCCACCCTATCCCTAATCTCCCCCCAACCCTCCAGCACACCTGTTTGTTTCCTGAGATTAAGAGTCTTTATAGTTTGTCTTCCTGCCCGGCCCCATCTTGTTTCATTTTTCCCTCTCTTCTGCCCATGAACTCCTGCCCTGCTTCACAAATTCCTCATATCAGAGAGATCATATGATAATTGTCTTTCTCTGACTGGCTTATTTTGCTCAACATAATACCCTTTAGTTCCATCCACATTGTTGCAAATGGCGAGATTTCATTTTTTGATGCCTATATAGTATTTCATTGTGTGTATGGGTATATATATATATATGAGAGAGAGAGAGCACATCTTCTTTTTTTTTTAAAGATTTTGTTTATTTATTTGAGAGAGAGAGAGAGAATGAGAGGGGAGAAGGTCAGAGGGAGAAGCAGACTTCCCGCAGAGCTGGGACTCCAATATGGGACTCGATCCTGGGACTCTGGGATCATGACCTGAGCCGAAGGCAGTCACCCAACCAACTGAGCCACCCAGGTGCCCCGAGAGCACATCTTCTTTATCCATTCATCTGTTGATGGACATCTAAGCTCTTTCCATAGTTTGGTTATTGTGGACATTGTAAGCAGTACCAATTTTATGGTGCTGACTCCAAGCTCAGTAAGCCAGTCTTCTCATCTTACTGGACACAGCTTTCCTACATTGCCTGGAACCCCTTGCAGTGATGTGTGCACATGTGACTGCATTCTGTCAAAGGGGTATGAATGGAAACCTCTCGCTCATAAATAGCCACCCTCTGGCCCTCTTTCTAACTTGACACAGACAACTTCAGAAGCCACATGTGGAAGATAGCAGAGCCCAGGGCTGGAAGTATCCTGGGCCCTAAATTACTGCTTAAAGGACAGATGCCTGATGATCAAATCACTCTTTTTGGACGTTGTGCATGAGGTGAAAATCTTTAGAGTTTTTAAGTCATTTTATACCTTTCAACTTATTTATCATTGTGGCTAGCTTTGTTTAATTTGTCTGTAGAGAAAAGCTATGATTAATATATACATTATAGTGTATAATATATAATAATATGAAATATTATATGTAATCGTATATTATATTGTATATTATTATATGTTATGTTGATAGATAATAGATAAATATATGAAGTTATATCATTGTGTATTATATATATTTTATATATAAACAACTATTTCTTTTTATTTACCTAAAGTTTGAAATCTTTGCTCTTTTGAATTCAATTTAACTAACATTTATTGATTGTTTATGATGTTCCACACCAGGCAGGGGCATATAAGTGGAAGATGAAGACTAGGACCTATAAGGATAGGCGGGGCAGGTGTGGAAGGTTAGGGTAGGCAACGGGAGAACCATTAGGTCTAACTTGCCACTTACAAGGCATTAAGATTTAGTCTCTTGGCATTATACCCAAATAGGCTATAACCACATAATCACAAAATTCACCCAACAAGATTAAATAGAAGACATTCATCATACAACACCCAAACTATTTTGAAAAATTTATTGGTGTTTCTTGATTTTTTTTCCCCTCTCATTTTTCAACATACCAGGAATGCTCTGAAATGGAACGGCACTGATTGTTTCCTAATCCCTGCTGCCAAGAAGTGTCCAGCCATGAACACACAATTACACTAAGTACTGCAATGAATGTATAGAGCAGATATAGAAGGCACAGGGATAGGGAAATAGGGAGATTTATTCCACTGGGAGTAGGTGGAGTGAAATTTTCAGAAGAGAGGGGTCTCAACCAGCTGTTAAAGGATGACAAGGAACACCTAAGTGGGAAGTTTAGGTGGGAGATGAGTTGGGAGTAGATTCCTGACAAAGAATGACACTCTGGCATGGAACAATGTCAGGGAGACTTCACAGGGTTTTGAGCCAGAAGATAACCTCCCTAGATTTGTGACTGAGAGCCATCTTTTGAACAACGGTGTTAAGGATAAACAGAGGAGCGAACAGATCATTGGCAAAGAAGACTAATAGGGAGTGACTGTGATGATCTAGAACAAAATGGGATAGGCTGATCCAAGAAAGTGGCTGTAGGGGTGCAAGAGATGGGGCAGAATCAAGATATTTGGAGGTTCAAGTCACAGTACTGGCTTGGCTTTGGGGATGAGGGTAAAGTCATCTTGGATCACTCTGTGGTTCTAGCTTTAATGGCTGCTGGTTGGTAATAACCCTTTTGGTGTTCAGGTCAGTGTAACACAACTTTATCCTGACCAGTAAAGGTAAAACTCAGAGCTTCTCAGGTCATCTCCTACCTTCTTCCTTTTCACTCCAGGTTTTGCCCAACAGCCTTTTGGTTTATAGGAAATAGTTACTTTGACTAAACCACAAGCCAGTTGTATTTGTGTGTGTGTGTGTGTGTGTGTGTGTGTGTGTGTGTGTGTGTGTGTGTGTTCCTACCAGGCTTAATTGCAATAACATTTATATCACATAATATAGTGCACTGAGGTTGTAATTTTCCTATCATCTAAATTGCAGGCTGAAATTGTGTTAAGGAAGGACTGTAGAGAATGAATTACTGCTTTCAAAATGACTACTTTTAACCAACAATGTGACTGGCAAATGAATGCCAGACATGGAAGGACACTTTGTATTTAACATTAGTCTGCCATACCTCAGGACTTTCTAAGTGTAGTTAGCTTACACCATTTGCATTTTAAATTTATAACTGGCACCTGGACTACCTAGAAAATAATTTTTTCTCCTTAATATTATATTACCTTTGGAAAGCATAGTAGGAATTTTTGAAAATGTCATGTGGACAGTTCCACTTGTCAGTTTCTTTCAGACTCTCCTGCTGGATGGGCCTGGGTTTGTTCATAAAATCCAGAGTTAGGGTGCAAATTAGTGGGGACACAATTGACTTCTTGTCAGTAGTGAAATGAGAAAGGGAAAATTCAGTGTCTTCAGTCCATCGGACTTTTTGTTTGTTTGTTTCACTTATTAAACACAGTGACAGTTAGAAATTGGTCTCACTGGGGAGCAGGCATGATAGTTATGAAGGTCGGTGCTAGGTTCAAATTCTGCTCCACCATCAACTCCACCATCCACTAGGTGACCTCAGCAAGTAATGCAACCTGTCCGAGCCTCAGTTTTCCCCTCTGCAAAATGGATATAATAATAAAGCAATCCTTACGGGGTTGTGGGAAGGTAACGGAGGCAGTGTCTACAAAGTGTCTGGCCAGGATGGTCCTCAAGGAAGGTTAGTTACTTGCAGAACTGACATAGTCCTGGATGACAGTTTAGTTTGGAATAGGATTCTGACCTACCAGAGAAATCCAGGTAACAGAATAAAGCAAATATCATAACACCTCAGGAAGCTTCCACTGTCAAAACTTCTGGGGACTTCCACATTGAAATGGATCAGAGAGAGGAGATGGGTCACCAAAAAGTCAGGGAAACCTGGTGCTTGCAGAAACAAAAGTCCCCTGCTACAGATCCCTTCATAGACAATGCTTCACTGAGCTTCCAGCTTGGAGCCAGGGGGCCCTCGTGCTTTTTATGACTCTTCCAATTGTATAGTTAAAGCTGTAGTGATCAGCAGGTGCCAGCAAGTAGCAATGCTGGCTGTGGCCAGCTGGATGCTTTTGAGTCTGCAAGAAACTGTTTGTCCTTTCAGAGCTGCTGACCCCAAGCCTCCCTTCCCTGGGTCACCTGAACTTGGCTGTTAGCCCAAGGTCTGAGACACAAGCTCAGACTAGAATACAAACAGCTGCTCTGTGGTACTCCTTTCAAATCTGGCACACCCTTGCTGGGCATGATACTCATTTGGGGTGTGTTTGGGGCAAAGGACATGCAAAGGAGAGAGTTAAGGTTTGTCTTCTGGGCTCTCCCTCCCTTTTTTTCTGCCTTCCTTGATCCAAAGGATGGAACTTTTAATCAGTGGTACTGGGATGAACTGAATAGTTTTAGACAAAAATAAAATTATATCTCTAGCTCACACCAGTTGCAGGAATAATTATCCAAAAGGATTCGAGAGCTGAACGTAAAAATAAAGCTAGACCAGCATTTGGAACAAATGCATGAGTTCCGATATGACCTGCTGTCAAGGAAAGACCCTCTAAGTGTGTCCCCAATTCTAGAGGCGATAGAGGAACACACTGATAACTGTGACTATGTAAAAGAATTTTGAAGTTTGCCTGACAGAATACATTGTAATAAAAGCCAAAGACGAGTGTCGAACCCAAGAAAATGATTTCAGACAATGATTTCAGAAAATGTATTACAGGCATAGAGCTGGTATCTCTAATACAGAAACACTTGTTAATACTTGAAGACAAAATACCAGCATGGAATAGAAACACAGGTAAAAGACATGAACAGACAATTCACAAGAGGATGTAAAAATAGTCCTTAAATATAAGATGTTCAACTACTCATATTAAGAGAAACATGAATTAAAATCACACCGACACCATTTTTCCCTTATGAGATTGAAAAACATTCAAAAGTTCCACAACACACTGTTAATGAAGCTGTGGGGCAAGCTGGAGAATCCATATGAACTGGCGAGAATCCAAATTGCTACAGCTCTGGAGCAGGGGAACTTAGATATAGCTAACACACTGTGTAGGCACTGGCCAGTGACTTAGCAGTAACCAGTTCGATGAACCTACACACCTTTGACAATGCAAAAATACACACACACATTTCTCCTTTGCAGCATTGTTTATAACTGCAAAATACCAAAAACCTAATCATAGGAGCCAATTCATAGGAGAGTATTGCATGAACTGTGGTCCATCTATACAATGCAGTGCTAGGCATCTGTAAAAAAATATTGAAAATATTTACTGTGAACTGCTCTGCAGTGATTTCCAGGATATGCCATTTCATAAAGGAAGCAAAACACAAAAGAGAATCTATAATCTGCCTCTTTTTGTGTAAGGAAGAGTGGGAAATAAGGAAATAAGCATTTATTTGCAATTCTTTGGCAGCAAGCAATACAGGGAGGATACACCTGACTAGTAAAGATGACTAGTTACCTTCAGGGAATGGGTTGGAACTGAGTGGAGATGGTGGGATAAGAATGGAGTGGAAGGGATGTGGGTGGGGTGGTAGGGGGTGGGGAATGGGAGGGGTGGGGAGACAGAGTGGGAGCCATGGAAGCCGGAAATGCCCCTTTTCTTAGGACACCTTGGAGTATGGATTAGACTTTTGAACCATGTTAATTTTTTCATACTCAGGAAAAAGAATTAGTTGAACAACAATGTGGAAAAAAACCCTAAAATGAAGTATAAACAGAGAATATGGACATAACCGTCTTTCAAACAGATAGCGCAGCCACAGTGTAGGGGGTAAGGGTTGGTGTGAACCGGTGACAGCTTCAAGTGTTTTATTTCCCTACAAGCCTACTTTAGCATGGGAGATGGTACTTTTGTGCAAAAAGAGCTCCGGAGGAGGGGAGGAAAAACTTGGTAGAATGGATTTTTGAAATGATTCTTCAAAGCTCTTGTAACATGTGTTTTCACGGGTTCTTAATGTAGGAGCAATTTGAAGTGGTTTAGTTTTATAGATAATAAGCATGAGGGTAAAGATCACGGCAGACATTTGGTTACTAGAGGTGAGTGATATTAAGATTTTATATACATATGTATTTATATATACATATATAATTCCAAAATACTGAAAACTGTATTATATATGTATTTACATATGTGTGTGTGTGTGTGTGTGTGTGTGTGTAAATGTGCAGATTGCATGGGTCTATTCCAGGGGACTAATTTGCTTGATGCCACCATAAAATACAGTTTCAAAAGAGAACCAAGAAATATCCAAGTGAACCCCAAACAAAAATGTGAAGTGGCTTTTCTTCATCTTCCAAGTAGAATTCTCCCAACAAATATTTATCGAGTGCTTACTATATGCCAGGCATTTTTGTTCCAAAACAATAAGGGACAAGGCCTTCACAGACAATGCACAGGAAAACAGTCAGATGAGAAAAATTTAGAGAGGGAAATGCCTCTAAGACAACAGAGTGAAACTAGGAGCTACTTGTGCTATGATAGCCAAGTCTTTTCAAATAGAAGGCATTTGAGCTGAGACCTGAGTGGAGATCCGGGGAAAAGAGAGGCACACAGAGGGAACAGCAAATGCAAAGACCCAAGGGTGGGATTGGCCTTGGAGTGGCCATAGCAAAATGAGCAAAGAGGAGCCTGGCATGAGATTAAGTAGGTGTACATTATAAAATAATAAACCCACTCAGATAAAGTTATATTCTTTAAAAGACTGACCAAAATTATATTCCAGTTCCCTGAACCTGAAAATTGTATTTCTACTTCATGAAATTCCTATGCCCAAGATAAAACTTGAAAAGGATTTAATGAAAAACCTTTACTCTTTTCCTTATCTGTTCTGGTTTAGCTATTTCCTCGGAGGTTGTCAGGCAAGGAGAGGAAGCAAGCTTAATGTTTTAAAAATGCCATCGCTCTGTGAAGAGCAATGCTGCTTTGCTAAGTCATGGGTGGGGTAAGCCACCCTTGATTGATGAAAACCCTGATATTTATTTATTAAATAATTATTTAAAACATATGCGGCTTTCTGCCTGAAGATGCTTCCTGCAGCCTCACATAGTGAAGTGGGGAGGCACAGGCTACAGGAACAATTTCATGGTTCATGTTGCCATTAATGCCCTGTCGCAACCTATGAGAGCAAAACTCTTTTGTTCAAGATCAGGCAAGGAAGGGGTTAGGTTTTAGTTTTGGCCAATTCCATCATCTGAGTGAAAATGGTGCAGCGTGGCTGGTGTACTATGAAGGTAAATAATTGATCAGACCTGGGGAACCTTCCTTTTGGCCATGAGGTTGGGCAGTTTTGTTAACTACAAACTAATGCTTTGGGTGGGAAGGCTGAGCTCTTTGCAGCCCTCCTAGTAGAGGACAATCAAACCACAGAGTCATTTCCTGCATGAGCTCACCTTCTTCTTCCTCTCTGGTCAGAGCCAGAATTGGCAATGAGATGCTCAGAAGATGTAGAATTAACACATCCTATGCGGTGCTGTGAATTCACAAGAGCTGAGGAGAGTTCAGGAGACCACATCACCATTTGCGCTTTACTTAGGTCCAATCAGACTCTCACCTGCACAGAGAGGGAAGCAATACTCAGGCAGGCATTACATAACCAGCCCAAGCCCCTAACCCCTTTGGGATTCTGTGGGTCCAGCTGAATCCTGTCCCTGAAGAGATGGGGAGAGAAAGATTGGAGAGCATCTTAGATGAGCCATGAGAGGGATTCTCCGGACACCCCCACCTGAAGCCAAGGGTGCCAGTGGGGGCTCTTTGTGGTCTCCCAGAGCTCTTTGTGGCTCAGAACTTTCCTAAGTCTCCAACCCATCTGGCATCATGGAAGAAGTTAGATTTGTTTTGGAGGCTTTTTCATCAGCAGGGAGCATGGACATACCAGGATGGCAAGATAACCAAAAACAGTTTGCTATCTTCAGCCATGAGAGGTGTTTGTGAGAAGAGTTCTGAGTTCTGATCCCTGCAAATAGTTTCCAGCCCTGCTTTCAGTGAAATTAGCTACTAGGAAGTATGTCTCCGGAAAGATGAATGAACAGGACCCCAAAAACTGTTGTGCTTTAGTGGAGGAAGGAGCCAATCCACAGGCAAGCCACATCCACAGACCCTTGGGAGCGTGGTGACACCTTTTTGAAATAGGGAAGAGAAAGAAAACAAAGCCATCAAACTGATGCCTGCTTATCAGTAACTTTTTCAAGAATATTTTCAATAATTTGCTATAAATGAAACCTGATCCCAGAATCTTGTGGCTGGTCTGGGTGTAAGTACTACATTTATGGAGGAGTCATTCATGAGAAGCACCACTAGCTCCATCTGCATTTTTGTGCCTTTTTAGATCCACGGGCCTGCCTTTTGTTTTCTTCTCTCCATCACCCAGTTTTCTTGCTTTAACAGTATGTTCCAGCTCAGCGGGGTTTAGATGCAGCATTTCACCACTTCTTTTGAGAAGGAAGGAGAGAGGGAAAGAGAAATCATTGATCACCGTCTCTTTCCTTCTATTGGAAGTCTTCTACCCAACACACCACTGTTGTCTTCATCAAACAGGTAGGCAGAATTTAAACTCCATGGCTGTGGAACAGCAAACAACCCTGGTGAGCCTTTTGCTACTTCACACACACACACGCCCACACACACTCTCATACATGTGTCATACATGCTCACTCTTATCCATTCGCATGCACTCACACCTGTACACATACCCACACATGCTCATACACTCAACTCATACACACAGAGACATTTATTCACACTCACGTGCTCATACACGTTTAAGCTTATACACACTTAGACACACATGCTTTACCTTTGCTTGCAAGTGGCCATCTTCACATCTCCAGTAAACGAAGAAATTCACTCTTAGTTTAGGTACATTGAGACCTGAATAAAACCCCACATTATGCCAAGGAGACTCATGACAATCTTCTCAAAGACGCCCATGGTTTATGAACAACAAAGTCCTCACTCCTGGCCCACCTCTTGGACTCTATCTTAGACCATGTTGGGCCCAGACATGGGACTGAGGGTTACTTGGGCATGTCTCTGGGCTTTGTGGGCACTGTGGAAGGTACAACTAGCTTCCCAGGTGAGCCAGTTGGAGCTATGCTGGGCCGACTGCTTCCTGACCACTCTTGGGCAGGGCTGAAGCTAGCATCCACGGAGGCGGGGGGAAGTGTCACTCAGATGCCTGAAACCCAGGGACTAGGGGAACCAGAGCAGGGCTTAGAGACCTTTTGATCACATGTTTAGCTTCCAGAACAGGAAGGCAGCAAAGTGGGAGTTCGGGATGATATTGATTTCCCACACAGGCCCCCCTGATTCCCCACAAGGTCATGAGGCCGGGCTTGTATTTAGTTAGTGGTAATGATCTCGTTAAGGATATGAAAGGGCCACCACCAAGACATTCACCCTTGCCAGCGGGCCTCCCCACCCAGCTCTGCGTCTCCTGTGTGGCCTCACACTGGATGTGAACTGCGATTAACAGACTTCTAGTGCTTAGTAATTTGCAAAACAGCATTAAATAAGGGAAGTAGAGGACAATGGGAATGGGCCACTGGCTGGGCAGGAGGTGGTTGCCGGCGGGGCCACCTTAACACAGCTGGCGGGACACAATGTCACAGCTGGCTGCTGGCAGGACGCCTGGCCACTGCCTCCCGTCCACCCAGGTGGTCGGGCTGAGCTGGCCTTTTAACTTCTGAAGTTTTTTAGAAAGGGGAGAGAGACTTTAAAAAAAAAAAAAACTCTCTTGTTTCTTCAGTAGAAGAGAAAGTAAGAGAGGCCATTGAGCAAGAGAAAGAAAGAGATTAAGGAGCAAAGAAAGTGACAAGCGGATCATAGAAACCTCCTTCAATGGTGGTAATCCTTGACATACAAGGACAAATATGAATGCCTTTGTTCTTGAATTTAGATTAACGTGGTGTCAGGAAGGAAAGCGAAATGAAAGTTGGTCCAGTTGGGCCTCCTGTGAAGCTCGGGAAGGCAGGCTGCCTGCAGCTGGATGAGGCCACAGGGAAACTGTCACTTTCACAACGAGTATTTACCAAACACAACCACAGCCAGGCGGCCTCTGTAACCAGCAAATTATTAACTGTGCAAGACAGGGAGGGCATCTGCCCCGTCTCCCTCCTTCTCTCAGTCCCACACACCGCAAGGTCACCTCGGCCCTGTGGACGCTGCTTAGCATTCAAAAATCATAAAAGTTTGGTATTTTTAATATCCATCGCATGCAGAAAATCTGATTTTTATCAACGTGTATTCAAACTTCCATGTGTCGGGTCCATTATCCGTGGGTCTCAGAGCAACAGGAAGTTGGTTTTATGGGAACCTCATAATGAGGAGACTTGCTGGCTTCCAAGAAACTTAATGACTTATTAAGACCCAGGGAAAGGGCACACTAAGCCAAGAAGGGTCTGGGCGGGATGTATTTTCAGCTTGTAAGCTGTGTGTCTGAGCCTGCCGGAGGAGTCCAGCATTCAACTGGTGTGGCGCTCATTTATCTCCCAATTGGAGTAAACAAACCCGACACCATCTTCCAAGGAGTTCACCTCATGCTGAATGTATTTCACTGCTGGAATGGCCAGTCATGCTGCTGCCAGCCCAAATGGCACACTGCATTTCCTCCAGGAAATATCTTTACAGCTTTAAAAATAGAGCACCTACTGCCACAATGGACTTGCCCACAGGATTCATGATGGGAGTTTGCAAAACAGGTTCTTGGTTTCTAAAGAGCCTGTCTGGAGTGACAGTCAGAGAGAGGAAAGGGGACGTGCTATGTGTGGGGTACAATCCAACACCCGAGGTATCCATGGGGATGACCACTTGTAACTCAGCATTGTTTTTTACGGTTCAGGTCAAGAGATAACATTTCTCGAAAAGAATGGCGCTGGGCAGCCAGAACTGAGACCACAATAGTGTTGGTGATGGAGGTGCCAGAGAAGGGGTGGGGACTTGGCAGGGGGCACGGTGGGTGTCATTGGGCGGTGACACAGTGATATTTCATGGATGTTGTCCTTTTAGGGCCACATGGCATGCAGTCAGGATGACTGACAGCCTTATTCTGTGATTTACTTAGGAGCTGGGGATTTGTCTTGACAGCATGCTTGATGTGTCCCTCTCCAGGACTGGCAGGCTGCAGGAAAAAGAGCTTGGGGACCCCCACCCCCACCCTGCCTGGGTGCAGGCTGGAGCTGGTACGCCTCCTGCTCCTTCCTCTGAGTCACCTTGTCAGCCTCAGGACTCGCTGTGACAGGCGTCACCTTGGGATCCTTAGAGCCTCTTCCTGATTCAAAAAGAAGAACAGAATGGTTTTTCCTAGGAGTCTTGTTTTTTCCCCAAAGGATCCTGTTTTAGCCACACAATATCATCCACTGGGAATGGCTTAAACAACAAAACAACAACAAAAATTAACTAAACAACAAAAATTAATTTTCTCACAATTCTGGAGGCTAGAGGTCCAAGATCAGGATGTCAGGAGGGTTGGGTTCTGGTGAGGTCTCACTCCTTGGCCTATAGACAACCACCTCTTTGCCGTTCCTCACACAGCCTTTCCTCTGTCAGTACGAGGAGAGAGAGACAGAGATCTTTGGTGTCCCCCCCCTCTTCTTGTGAGAATACCAACCCTATCAGGTCGGGGTCCTACCCTTCTGACTTCATTGAACCTTAATTATTTCCTTAAATGCCTCATTTCAAATACAGTCACATTTGGGGTTAGGGTTTCAACATACGAATTTGGGATAAGGATACAATTCAATCAATAACAAACTCTTTTCTGGAAAGGTGTGAAGCAGACACATCCTGGAAATTCTGGAATAATTAAGGATGGTTTCATCTTCTCCAACCAAAATAATTACTTTTGGAGAATTGCTTCTTCTTTTTAAGAAAAGTCAAAATTGGATTTGTATAAAGTTTTCAAATTTGCATGGGTGGGGGAGGTCTTTCTGGGAGAATAGCTAAAAAATACCAGGTTTCTTTAAAGTTATTTTTAACATTTTATATAGAAGGGATATAAAATTTAGATGATTAGTTCAAATTCTTATATGGAAGCATGAAAACAGGCAGAAAAGAACATATATTTGACCTTAGCATGCTAGATCACTTTGGATTGTTAAGTGTATATACTTGGAAATAATAGGTATGCGTTTCTTTTTTTTTTTTAACATATAATGTATTATTTGCCTCAGGCATACAGGACTGTGAATCATCAGGCTTACACGTTTCACAGCACTCACAGCACATACCCTCCCCAATGTCCATAACCCAGCCACCCTATCCCTATCCCCCCCAGCCCCCCAGCAATTTGTTTCCTGAGATTAAGAGTCTCTTATAGTTGTCTCCCTCCCTGGTTCCATCTTGATTCATTTTTCCCTCCTTTCACCCCACAAACCCCTGCCCTGCCTCTCAGAATCCTCATATCAGAGAGATTATATAATAATTGTCTTTCTCTGATTGGCTTATTTCACTTAGCATAATTCCCTCTAGTTTCATCCATGTCATTGCAAATGGCAAGACTCTGGTTTTTTGATGGCTGCATAGTATTCCATTCCGTGTGTGTGTGTGTGTGTGTGTGTGTGTATCACATCTTCTTTATCCATTCATCTGTTGATGGACATCTTGGTTCTTTCCATAGTTTGGCTATTGTGGACATTGCTGTTATAAACATTCAGGTGCACATGCCTCTTTGGATCACTACATTTGTATCTTTAGGGTAAATACCCAGTAGTGCAATTGCTGGGTCATAGGATAGCTCTATTTTCAATTTTTTGAGGAACCTCCATACTGTTTTCCAGAGTGGCTTCACCAGCTGGCATTCCCACCAACAGTGTAGGAGGGTTCCCCTTTTTCCACATCCTTGCCAATACCTGTAGTTTCCTAACTGGTTAATTTTAGTCATTCTGACTGGTGTGAGGGGGTATCTCACTGTGATTTTATTTGTGTTTGCCTGATGCTGAGTGATGTTGAGCACTTTTTCATGTGTCTGTTGGCTATTTGGATATCTTTTTTGCAGAAATGTCTGTTCATGTCTTCTGCCCATTTCTTGATTGGATTCTTTGTTCTTTGGGTGTTGAGTTTAATAAGTTCTTTATAGATTTTGGATAATAGCCCTTTATCTGATATGTCATTTGCAAATATCTTTTCCCATTCTTCCAGTTATCTTTTGGTTTTGTTGATGTTTCTTTGCTGTGCAAAAGTTTTTTATCTTGATGAAGTCCCAATAGTTCATTTTTGCCCTTGCTTCCCTTGCCTTTGGCAATGTTTCTAGGAAGAAGTTGTTGCGGCTGAGGTCGAAGATTGCTGCCTGTGTTTTTCTCAAGAATTTTGATGGATTCGTCTCACATGGAGGTCTTTCATCCGAAAAAAAAAAAAAACAGTTTTTATTAAAAAGCTTTGGGAATTTGTATGATACAGTAATGATGGACATATGCCAGCAAAACCCATAGAATGTAGAACACAATGAGTGAACTCTAAGGTAAACTGTGAACTTCAGTTAATAATGTATCAATACTAGATCACCAATTGTAACAAATAAACCACACTAATAACAATACTAATAATAAGGGAAACTGTGGGGGAGGGGTATTAGGAACTCTGTACTTTCTCATCAGTTTTTCTATAAGCTTGCTATAAATGTTCTGTAAAGGTTCCATAAACCCTTAAGTAAAACTTCTTTTAAAAAATAAAATCTATTAATTTAATAACCAGCAAACAAAAAGCGTGGGGTTGAATTTCAGCGAGCGTGGAAAATTTTTGTTTTTAATTTATAGCTACAGGGTATCGCACACGGCTGCTAATCTGCTGTGTACCCTCAGCACTCCCCACCACTCACACACCCAGCACATACCTTCCAACTGCAGGCACCTGGTCCTCTCTGCTGGGGTATTTTCTGGCCCATAGTGGGGGCAGGCCAGAAATACTAGGAAGCAGTCTTCGATAATGACACAAAGGGGTTGGTGGAGAAATACCAGCTCCCACGCCCACGGGCAGTGGGCTCCATGTTCTCTGCACTGTCCCGGAGGGCCCCCAGAGGGATGGAGCTCCCATTGCCCACTATAGAAACCTGCTTGTGAATGCCCTTTACTGACTCCCTTCCTCTCCTTCATTTACTTCCCCATGCTTTCCTGATGTTTCTTTTATTCACTCCCAATTACTGTCCTTCACCCACATCAGTGTCTGGAAGAAAAGCAGACACAGTGTGGATTCATTTCTGCTGGTTGGATCCTGTCTCCCATAATCTTTGATGGAGACTAACAGCATACTTGCATCTGTTTCTGGACTATCTCAGTCACATGGCGCCAGTCCCTATGAGCATCTCTGAGAGGTGGTAACATTAGAATCCTTTTACTGGATACTAAGTCACTGGATTGGACAAGTATATAGGCATTTTAGGATGGAGTTATTAAAAATCCCTGTTTTTTATGTGTGATTAGGTTTACAAAGTAAGAAAAACTGCACTCCCACTTGGCAGGCTGTTTTGGAGACACAGAAAGACAATGCCATGTAGCATTACATGTTCTTGCTCACTTTACCATTGGCACAATCACTACAAAGCCAGATGTGAAAACCAAATAAATTAGCGAAGTAGTCAACAGGACATATGTCCTAGGCACAGCCTTAGTTGGATTGAATACCTCACATGGGAAGGACTTAAAATTTGAGAAATCGATGCTAAAAAAAATAATATTTGGGCATAAAGATTTGCATCTAGGTAGACAACCTCTTTAAAATGAGGCACCTGATCATGTAAGATATCTTTCAGCCAGCTTTGGTGAACTGAGGGATGTGGGCACATAAGACTCTATTGCCTTATTTTACTATTTGGTAAACAGTGCTCCAGCTCATGCTTCAGCCACGAGCACTTAGAAGGACTTTCCCAGAGAGAAGACCTTGATAGCTGTAAGTCTTCCTTCCTCATTGTTCAGGGCTGGTGTTTACAGGTTCAGGCAGGAGGCCACTAGGAGAGGCTCTGGCCATTTGCCCCACTTCCTGCGACATCTTCCCTGGGACAGATCTATGCCCACACTGTGGGCTCCTGAGAGGACAGTTCTCCTTCTCTAGAGAAGCACTGAAGCAGCTACTCTTAGTCTACTTTGTTATTTCATGTGAATAGGAAATATATGAATAGGATACACTTATTCAAACAGGAATAATAAAAGACAGCAGAGACCTGGTTGTAGTTCCTTCTGCATTCTTGAAGTTATATTTTATGTGTATTTCACATATGTTTCTCCTGTTTGTTAAAAGTAACCAGTAGTGTGGGAGGCCCCCAAGAAATCCTCTCCTTGAGTGTGGCTGATGGTGAAGATGACGGGATGTCACTCCCATGATTAGGTAAGTCTCCTTATCTAGGACTCCACCACAGTTGACCAGTGGGAGGTCAACTATGGCCTTGAAGCAGTGGCTGCCATCTGTGGGAAAAGATGGGACTGAGAGTGGTCCATAGGAGCTGAGGGTCAGCAAGAATCAGATTCTGCCAACGACAACCCGACAGCCTCAGGTGGGATCTGGAGTCCCAGTTGAGACTTTGATTTCAATCTGGTATCAGGAGACTCTGAACAGCAGAGGACCCAGCAAACTCCTACTCGGGACTTCTACACCCTGGAAACTGTAAAATGATAAATTTGTGGTTTTTTATCCTGCTTTATCACACAGTAATCAAAAACTAACACAAGTAATGTACTGTGTGTAATATTTTGTAGCTTTTTTTTTCCACTTAAAAATCCATCTTGGAGATGATTCCAATCATTACTTTCTTCAGCTGCTTAGGAACAGCTGTTTGTTCGACATTTGATCAGTTGAGTTCTTTCCTAAAGGTTATGTTTCATGAACCAAAGTTCAGTAGGTGCGGTACTTGATAATAGTCTTAAGCTGTCAACCGGGTAATGCCAAAGTAATTTGGCCAAAATAATTCCCAATCTTTCTGTTTTTATAGGTTCGTTTATTGGTTTGAAGATCAAATCCATGAACACCCTTAAAGATTAAGATAATTTCCAATGGCACATACTTAATAAATGAATTTGTCCTGTTATAAATTTAATATGCAGATGTATTTTCTTATGTTAGAAAAACCACACCAGAGACATTAGGGGTGTCTGACAGACACTGGTGAGTTTTTCACTGACTCATTTGACTTGAGTGAGTGACTCACTTGACTGACTCATTTGACTCACTTGACTCACTGACTCACTGACTCAATTTCTCTTTCATCTGGCAAGTAGCTAGACCACGTGTCTCAGCCTTCCTTGAGTTCAGTTAGGCTGTGACTTCTGGCCAATGAAAAACGGTGGAAGTGATGTATGCCTTTTTGGGTCTGGCCCACAAAAATCCCCCCACTGGATCTGCTGCACTCTTTCCCTCCTCCCACCTGCTGGCTAGAAGCAGAAGCATCAAGAGAGTACTTCAGGTTCCAAGGGATGGTGAAACCATAAGCTGGAAGGAAACTGGTCTCAGAATCACCACATGGAAGTCTGCCTCTATTGAAGCATTATGTGAGTGAGAAAGAAACTTTCATTGTGTTAAGCTGCTGAAATTTGAACACCCAAATTAAAATTTCTGAAGAGCTGAAGATTTGCTTTCAAAAGAAATTTTTTTTTTTTACCTTGTAAGAGAAATCACACCAGGATCTTTTTAAATTGCAGGATAGCCTTACAGAGGTGATGTGATGCCTTTTCTTACAAAGTGACTTCAGGGACATGTGGGTTGTGCCAGCTCCCAGCACCTTCAGGGCCACACTAGAAGTGAGTGTTCAGCAAAATTTGTGCACTGAGCTCCAGGGCTAAAATACACACAGCATTATTTGTGGTTAGTTCTGACTAACCTCATGATCTCCCAATAATTAGTTGCACATCAATGTTAGGTCTGCCTTTGTTTTCCTGTAGATGCTGAGTCCACTTTGTTCTCATTTTTTCACCCTATCCTCTTGTTCTTTTCACCTTACCATTTGAATTTCCCCAGAAACAATCTTTGAATTCAATACAAAGCAACCAAAAAAATTTCCTGCTAATTCTATTATCTTTTCCATGGGAATACATACACTTCAGGAAAATCAATCTACAAGTGGCTCCCATTGACTTCAGAGGACTTGACATTTTGACCAATGAAATATTTCTAATATCAGTTATTTATTGAGTGGACAGTCTACACTCTGTGGGATTCTGGAGGTTTATACCCACTTTTCTGCTGGATTGTGTGCTCTGGGAGGTCAGGGATCATGGTCTTCCTTGCTTTAGCCCTAACTCATGGCTCAGAGCCTCATGTAACTGATGGTCAATAAATTCCCACTGAAGATAAGAATACTTTAATCAAAGGCCTTTTGACTTTTATGAACACATATATGTTAATTTAGCCCACATGCAGATGACTCCAAGCCATGTGTACTGGAGGTAGTATAGATTCAATCGACGAGCCTGGTTTGATAAAGTTGAGATTACAGTTCAATGATTCGTCTTTGGTCTAAGGTCATGGAATGAGGATTAGAGAGAGAAATCCTGGCTTTAGAGTCTGGAAAAATCAATAAATTACCCACAGGGAGGAGAGGAAAACTTGAATCTTTGGAGAAAGTGAAGAGCATCTACTTAGGAGCAAGAAATACTTTCTTGAAAAGTAGGAAGAATTACAAATATTGCCTGAGGCCAATTTTTCTGAGAAGTTGCTGTTGGCAGCTATGAGAATTCACTTGCCTAGATAATCCTGTGAAAGCAAAGAATGAATTCTAGGAAAAAGCCTAGGGAACCTGGGATCACTGCTGCTTTCCTCCTTTTAAGAAAAGCTGTAACAGACCCAATTGGCTTGGCAGGAAAAGAAGAAGAAGGGAGGGGAAATGTCACCCTTCCTTTGGGAAGTTGCTACAGCAACACTAGTGTGGCCTCGTGGTTGTGGCAGCTGAGAACTTGAGTCCTTGGGGTGGTGTGCAAAACCACCTAGGAAACCCAAGTGGGATGGGCCATTGGATTAATTACATTTTGATGAGGGTACATTTTACGGACTTCAGGAGAAAGAGAATGGAGGGGGGCAGTGTAGTACAAAATCACAAACAATATTGCGATGTGGGAAGGAGCACAGAACTGCGTTTAAGGACACTCATGCTTTTGGTTGAGTTCTATCTCCACTGGACCATGTGTCACTTCCCTACGGGCAAAATTAAGGAATGGGATGAGCTGAAGCTTTCCTTCCCACCTATAACTCTTTTATCCTAGTGAATCTGGAGGAACAGTTAGACAGCCCAAATAAATCTTCACCTTTCCAAAAACCAGAGTCAAATGCTCTTTGTTATGGTACTCTAAGTTGAAAAGTAAGATATCTTCATTGTTAGTGTATAGGAAAGCAATTGATTTTTGTGCATTGATTTTGTATCCTGACATATTAGTGAATTGCTGTATGAGTTCGAGTAGTTTGGGGGTGGAGTCTTTTGGGTTTTCCATATAAAGTATCATGTCATCTGCGA